>OX335683.1:8285000-8700000 GCA_946894065.1 Acleris literana
ATTCTGTTAACTTAGCAGTAAATATGAAACATTTTCGACTTGTTAGCAACTACGAGCTTTGCTCATAACACATTCTGAAGCTCATATTAATGCTAGTAAGTAGTTACCTCAGTAATTAATTATATAGCCACAAGTCCGACCCGTCCTTATTTATTAATTAATTTACCGTGTGATGCCTTCTGTATTCAATGTACATACCTACATATAGTTATTTAGTGGGAAGAAACGTCTGCTTTCATCACGCAAAAATAATACGGGTACGTTTCGGACCCTCCCGATTTAAATATATTAATTTACTTAAGTCTGTACATCTTGGTGGTAACAACCTACTTAGTAATGTGAAACATAAAAAAAAAAACGTAGAAAGTCACGCACATCTAAGTCAGGGGTTATCATTATCGACCACCGAGATGAAAAGAAGAGTGGAGGGGGTGATGAGCTAAGTATCATTGATCAAATAAAGGGACAAGGACGACGTTATATTAAGCGCTAACATCAAATGACATAATCGCTGACTTCTGATCGATAAGAAAAATCGATGACTTTAGAAATAACTTTACCATTGCGTTCGCGTAAGAAGGACATTAACGAAAGGGACATCTAAATACGTGATGCCAATGTTTCACATATCAATTCACCCAAAAAACTAAACAACTGTGTTCTTAGAAAGGAGGTTTATAGAAATGCCATTGAAATATTTACCCTATGTGTGGAGGTTTCTTTACAGCATTTTCAGCATATTCACCGACCTCTTTGTTTAATATCAAATTTAATTCCGTAAATAATATTCGAAAACTCAAGAGGAGTAAGCCGGGTTAAACCCTTGCTCACAAGGCACGCCTCCAACTGGGCTGCTTCATAATAAAATATATGTACCGCAGACAAATGCGCGAGTAAACAATTATAGAAGAGCTTTGTTCCTCGTAAAAACTTTGCGCCACACTTTCCTTTGTACGGTACTGGTAGAGCAAGTTCCAGAAAGATTGTTCTCAAGTAATTATCGGATTAATATACTCGGAACGCCGAGTCGTTGTACTGACGTGAACAGAACTGTTTGGCGCTCGGAAACAATCAGAATTAAGCAGGAGAACAATTAGGCCCACGTCTAAGTTTCTTTTAACGGCACTTAGCCGGAGCGCTCGCATAACTTCACTCCGAACTAATGCCTTCGATTGGTCCATTTCGTTAATTATTCGCCACTTCGTACGTAAGTAGATTTACGGCCTGCTTTTCTCGCCTTTTTTCCGCCATAAGATCTTTACTTGGGAAAAATCGAGCAATCCGAAAGGGAATTATTTCTCCATAATGGCTTTTGTTGGGAATTTACCTAATGTCGATTTGCATTGCGATTTTGTTATGTCGATACGAGATTATTGCCAAGTGCTCACAAAGTTACGAATGTCCGAAAATGTTAAGGATTCGTTGTTAAAATTGTTTACACTGTATAGTGTTTTTATAATAACATCAGCATCGTTACTATTTACCTACTCTACAATGAAGAGTCCAAATATTCTGCTTAAATTTACTTTTGTCTCTATTGAAATGTTTATCTGATCTGTGTCTAAGTTTAAACTTTAAAGCCTAATTTTCTCAGAAACTACTATTCTTAATTTAGGTTGAAGCGATTGAAATACGAATAATCCGTCTGCTCGAACAAAATAGTTTGATGCTAATTAATCCCATTATAATTGCATCTGTCTGTAGGTACGTGAAAATGATTAGCGGTAAATGTAATGGATTCTCATTTCGGATCAAGAGCCGCCCTCGCTATGACACGTGGTAAGTGTAATTGACAAAGGCATGCGAATACATTTGCATATTATGGCGCGCGGGACGGCGTCAATGGCGGGAAGAACGTTACATAAAAAAATGCGGTTGTTCACATCGTAAAAAGACGCAGCAAGCCGAGATTCCGCGGCATGAATACTTTATACGAAAATCGCAAGTCCTCTGATTTACCTCACTAGCGAATTTTCTTTAATAGCGTCGCAGAGAACGAAGTTAAAACAACAAGCGAGCGGCGGCCGGCAGCCTCACGGAATTCCGCCGACGGCATTTTTCCAGCCTTTTCCGTGTTACAACATCGTGTTTAGAGAAAGGAAAACTCGCCGACACCGAGAAACTTTGATTATAGCCTTCACGAGTGGCCGTTCCTCCCACGATCGAGGTGATAGACTCGGGGATATTTCTTTTTTATGGCCCTCTTTGATACTAATAAAACAAATTTACTTTTTTCACCATCGGAAGAGTTGGAATGGGCAGCATGTGGTCTATAGCTTTTCTTCTCGGCCTATGGTAAAAGTTTGACCTTTTATTTAGACGGGAGTATGTTTCTACATCACGGGGCATTCAGTTGTCGCAGTAAACTTGTGAATTTGCTTGTGGCACTTTTTGCTTTCTGCGAGGGTATCATTTAGAGGCGCACGGAGGTTTTACTGCTTACTTTGAGACTTTATGTACATTTTGCATGAGGCATTCCATTTCTGGTAGCGAGCTTTATGACTTTCTTATTAGATATAACGGTGACTGGGGAGGTAACTAAGGCAAACAAGTGTACAACCGTATACTATACCTATATTAACAAGCACGTTATGACTTGTACACGTACCGCGCTGTGTTTATAGAGTTGTTACGAATAGCTTCCCTGAAACGTTACTAACCATTATAATCTCTAACTTAAGTGAAACTTAATTGACATAGCGATTGATTGAAATCTTTCTTGGAACTAGAAAACGCACTAAAGCAAATTACTTTCTCAACAATCTCTTAAATGTAAAAGCTTTGTAACTCGAAACAAAAACGTCACAAACAATCGAATACCTAACGCGATTATCCGAAAAAAAGCGCGGTAAAAAAATGGAACGAGCTCACGAAAATACAGCTGCGCACTCAACCGTTAGAATCGCTCGCACAGTGGGCATTATCGAATTAGTCGATCGTGTAGCGAGCGACTCGCAATAATCGCCGATCCTCCAGTTCCAGACGCGGTTTAACCGCCGGGAAATAAAACAAATATTGCTTTTACGCCGCGATTGTAAATCAAAATTAACGGCCTTAATATAGCAGGGCAGCGCGCCTCTAAGCGTCCCGCCGTGAAATATGCCCGCTCACTGTTAAAAACGGGATTAACTCTTGATGGAAATAGTGCTGCCCGCAACGCCGACGTCTGATTAAGCCGTAATATATGTGAGTAATCATATGCACCGATTTATGAATAAATTGGACGGTATTTACCTCTGATTTCCCTTTAGAGACGCATTGAGCCACGTTGCTAGGTTCCAGGTTTATTGAATCCCTCTGTGAACAAAAAAATACGATGTTAGTTAACAATTTTAATATGAATACAGTAGGTAATATTTTAGTAATATATTTTTGTATAGCCTTTCCTTGCTTTAGGTGGTGTTCAATGAAGAGTTGGTGTTGTATTGTATTGTATATATTGATTGCTAGGGCCACATGTAGAAAAAATGTTTAAGTGTTAAAACAGATTTCAGATTGATAGTTTCATATATTTTATCAAAACTAAGCCAAAATTAAGCCTGAAACTAGATTTATCTTTTTGCTGCAAATCGCCCTACACGTTTAGTTGCTTTAATCTCAGGCCTAAATTTAGCGTAAAATAAAATGTCTTACTTATAATAAAAACACTTCCTTTGTCTTGAAGTTCTTTCTAGACAATAGAAGATTATTTTCAAGGAACATTTGGATAATCAGTTACAAAATGTTGAATCAATCAATTCCCTAGTATTTTAGAGTATTATTAAAACGTAATATAAACTGGAGGCTCATGAAGTTTTGACAAGTAAAATTATGAAAGTCTTCAAAGTAGGTACCTAAGTAATTATCTCAGGCGAAATCTGATATTTTTTCAGAATAATACTTGAAAGATTAAAGTTTTGACAAGTCTATTAAGCACTCGGGCCGAGATAATAGTTGAGGATCTATTTTCCACTAAAATGTTCTTGAAGTTTGACCTCTCGTCTGAATAATAACGGAGTTTTAGTTTAAGCTATTTCCATTAAAATTTGCATGGTTCTATTATAATCTATGCTACTTCATCGGAAAAAAAAGCTTTCCTTATTTCTAAATTGAAATGCATAAATTATAATTATATAATATTTTTCCGTCGATAAATGGGTCATACGCAGATTTAGGTTACCGTCTTTCCTGTGGACATACCCGAAGTAAACGTTTTTAATGCCTAAGTTTCTGGCTGATCATATCCGCATAAACGGCGTCAGGTCTACTTTAGTCCTCCTCAGATGAAAACATAATTTACATGCTCACAAGCCTTTTATTACGAGTATTGTCCACAGGAAAGACAACTTATGTTTCTTCGAGCGAGTATGACCCAAATAAACATCACTGTTTATTATTTAGTGCCAATACGTACAGTCAGCAGCATAAATAAGTGATCATTTATGTACCTTGTCGCTTTCAATCGTTTCACAATTTTGTATGACATTTCAAACACGACGTTAAAGTGACAAGGTACATAAATGATCACTTATTTATGATGTTGACTGTACGATTGTGGCCACATAATTCGTGAAACTTGAGTCTTGTACAATCGCCTAAAAATATAACTTTGCAATTGTAAAAGACAACCAATCAAAAAGTTATTAACTAATTGTAGTGTTATTTGCACTTATCGTAAACTAATAAACTAAGATTATGCACAATTATTCTGTGTAGAAAAGAGGCTTTCGTTTTATAAGCATTTAAAAAATAGACTTTGGATATTGCCATGTACATTTCATAAATTTAATTATTATAAGTACATCAGTTTAACCTAAGTAAATGATCTAAATAAACTGAGCAATTAAATCGTGAAAGTGCCTTTTAATTAGTGGTCAAATTCGATAAATCATTTTTAAAGGCAACTATGCGAAAAATGCTTGCGTTTTTAAATATGTGGCCACTATTAAATATCAACGTCATGTCCATTTTGCATGAAAATTAGTACGAACATGTAGCTAAATTAGCAGAAAGTTAATAATTAGAAGAAGTTTGTAAAATATTAAGCAATAATACTTACTTCGCAATGAGTGGCGCTGATGTTGTTCATATTCAGCCGGTATAAGCGATCCCTGGAAGAAAAAACACATTAATATATTTGGAAATATGAAAATACAATTCAAAATATGAACAGTCAAGGACTTTAATTGTTATGCCACTATGGAACCCTGTCATAATGACAGCGTCAAACCACACGACAGAAATTATGCTTAAATGAATGATTAGCGTTATGCGACAAAGTTCCATAGTGGCATAACAATTAAATTCCTTGACTGTACTAAAGAGTAATAAGAATAATTCCGTTAACGCATTCACTGCTGGCACCGTTTAGCGATCGTTCGCCAAAGGCCCTAGACAAGACGCATTCGACGTTCGTTATCGTTATCCAAAATGTATAGGCTTGACGTAAGCTGTCAGACGGTCACGTCGAGCGCCTACGTCAATTCCATACATTTTGTCAGTTTTTGAAAATCATTTACGATAGCGTTAAGCAACTTGTTTAGCCTTATAGGTGCCGTATCTTTTCATTTATACGGATCATGTTGGTAGAACGCACATTAAAACACTAGGTGAAAGTTAGGAGAATGCTTATAATATAGCTATTTACATTATATATATGCGTTACCGGCAGTGGAGGTGTTATAATATAAAATAACTGTTTAAAAAAAAAAACCCGCCTTCAAAAATGCAAAAAATAACTTCTTTTAAAATGGTAGGTCAGTCCAACTGCATTCGGCTTTTGGTTTAAAATATTGTGGGACGCCGAATTCAGTTGGACTGACCTACCATTTTAAAAGAAGTTATTTTTTGCATTTTTGAGGGCGGGTTTTTGTTTTTTTAAACATTTATTTTATTTTATACTTTTTAGTGATCCTATTTATGCTGTTACATAGCTCCACTTCTAAATATAAATGAGAAACTATAGAACATTTCAAGCTCGCCGCAGACAACGCCGCGGGAATGTCATAGTCATATTTAAACCTAAATTTGCTTCGTCATAGTCGCTCAACTACCTTAATCGAAATATCTTATCGCCACCCTTGAAATAGGTACCGTTAAGGAGTTCCGGTGGCCATCGGTGATCTTCATCATCAGTTCCACTTCACCATATAGTACTTTTCAAAAGCAAATGCACGAGTTACAGTGAAAAATACCAAAATCGCTATAGGTGTGCCTATAATATTTGAGGAGTTCTCTTGATTTCTCCAAGATCCCATCATCAGATCCTGACGTGTTGACAATGGGACCAACTAGAACGTATACTCATTCAAACAACGAAATTTTTTTTCAAATCAGTCCAGTGGTCTTCGAGTAATCGGGGAACATACATTTAAAAAAAAAACCCGACGAATTGAAAAACCTCCTCCTTTTTTGAAGTCGGTTAAAAATTATCTTTAAATAAATCAATTATTCCCTTTGTAGTTTATCTATAATTGAGAATAAACGTGAAATGCTATTTACGTTTTTTTTTAAAATAAAAACATATTTTTAAGCTTGAAGTGAACTTAACAACGAGTTAATTTAAAATGGTTGTATCTGTATTAAATTATTTAAATCATTGTACGGTTAAAATGACGTAGGAACCTAACGAAAATATTCTTTTATTGCGCTCTGAAATAATTATGTTATACCTATAATTGTAATTTACCTTGACGTTGTTAATTTAAGTTACCTATTTCCGCTAAAGATGTATGTTAATAAAATGTGCAAATCAGCAATTATATTTTATTTATGGATAATATTAATTATTTTATTTTATTAATTTATAGGCTTCAATCCAGCAGTTGACGTGTTTCGAATAACATAATGATGATGCTCATTTATAGATCATAAACTTTTCAGTGCAAATGTAATTAATTATACCTAAATAATAGAAGAACGTCTACACTATCAGGGTTAATAAACCGCACTTACTAATTGAATCTACTACGACGTAGCGCATGCTACGAACATTGCTACGCCATGAAGAAACCCCAGACGGTTACATGGTTACCTTTTTAAAAATTAAACTGCACTCGTTATGAGCGAGTTGGAATTACCGAGCAGGGGTGCCCTGCAGGGATCATTACAAAGTATGTTGAAACTATAATGAAACGTTTAAGGAAGATCGTTTTACTATAGAAAAGCGGTGGTTCCTTTATAACCTTCGTGACACACACGATTGACCTACATCAACCGTTATTATTGCATTACCAATGTAATCAGACCCTCCCAATTCCAACGGCGCTGGTTTCTAGTAGGCAGTAAAATAAGCTATTTATAAATGTCAGAGTTCTACGTAACCTGGACAGAAACATGTACATGGCAGCTAACAAGTTAAACAGCTCTCGTGTGAGAATCATGAATTTTGATTTGTGTCAAGTTAGATTAGGTTAGTTGTTATTGATTCAATGTTACTTGTCAAACCAAAATGTCTAGAGGTTAATACAAGTTCAGGGCAACTAAATATAAATTAAATATACATATCTGCAGCGTAAAGTCTCCTTTCTACTAATGTGCAAGTTGCGGAAAGTTTCCAAAAAGTTTGAAAAGTTCTACGGAATTTCCGGAAACTTTCACTAGAAATATAGGAAATTTAAATTTAAGAAACGGAAAGTTTCGATGCCAATACAAAATTGTGAGAAGTTTCCGAATTTTTCCTACACGAAACCGCGTATAGATAAGGCTTACTTCGGGTTAAAATTTGACATTTGCCCATACAAAATGTGTCAAATTTTAATCCACAGTAAGCCTGTCTTATTCTGTCCGCGGTTTGGATATAGGGTTCGGCCATAAGAGACTAATGCTCCGTAACACGTGTCGGCAGAATTGTCAGCAGAAGTGGCGCAGAGTTGCCAAACTTTGCTGGATACGCACAGATCAAAAATGCCCAAGTATCAAGATAGTGTAGGAATAGTTTTGATTCTTGGACAGTGTTGGTGTGAGTATCTGGCAACATCGCGCGACACATCGACAGTGATATGAGTTAGTGTAAGTGGCGCAAAGTTGCCAAACTTCGCTCGAAATATCTGTCAAAATCGCGTGTTATTTGTCGGCTGCGAAGTCAGGCCAGGAACCGCAACGTAAATTTTGATACGCGTGAAACACACGGTTTTGTATCATGCGTATTGCCTGAATTATTCAGTACCCTTACCATGAGTTACAATTACCGTACTCGCTAGCGAGTCGAATGCTCTGTCCCTCGCACTCTATCTGCGAGGTCTGCGAGGGACAGAGCATTAGCCCGTTGGAGAGTACGTTATTGTAACTCATGGTAAGGGTACAGCAGTCAAGCAAACGTTTGCAATTTGATGTGACGTCCCCGCCGATTTTTTTAATTATTTTGATGTGTTACGAGATATTTGTCCCCTAGTGAAGTGGCTTTAGGATAGCTTGTACTTAAGAACACTATTACACCACGACAAAAAAAACGTTATTAACGTTTGAAATTATTGTACCGTAAACTCGGGTTTAGCCCTAGGGGGTAACATTGCGCAACCTTAAAACTATGACTATTTTAGTGGTTATCTTATCATCTTAAATTGTTAAAATAATTTTAGAACTCTATATGTAGCTTGGTCCTGATGTAAAATTTAATGGAATAATTAAATTTTAAAGATGGTTTTTGGGGTGGGCAATGTTACCCCCTAGGGCTAAAGTAACCCGAGTTTACGGTACGTACATTGAATTAAAAAAAAGTAGTATAACTAACTTCCTTTTTATCATTATCTACCAAAATAAAGACTTTATTTTGATAGAACTACACGATAAAAATTAAAAATGTTATAGGATCAGTTAAATATTATATAAATGTTAATATTGGTTCTTACAACTAAAATTAACGTCTCTCGGTCTATTCTTGGTCGCGTATATTAACGAAACTATTTCTGAACCGCCTCATGCCCCACATGACATTATGTTCCGAAGAAAATCCTTGTTAGAGACTCGATGTTTTAAGTACTTTTAATTTAATAAGGAAAGCCCATGTACCCAGTGGGACAACCTGGGGCTGTTTTTGATACATTAATAAACATTATTTTAACTTATTAAGGAGCCTGAGATAATTAAAAATTTGGCTGCCGAACTACCTGCGAACAACGATAGTGGTCGTGCTGTTGATTCGAATCGACAATAACAATACCAAGTGCAGGTTGTTTGGAAAACTCGCACCACCAGCAGACTCAGAGTCTTCTTGTGACCACGGTCTTTGTTATGGCCCTCTACACAATGGCACATCATGGGCCAACGTAAGGGACGCATTTACACGTTAGATTGAGCAACATATTCTTGCATCTCACTCTTACGCATCACTCCGTCCCCAAGTTGGCCTATGATGGGCCATCGTGTAGAGCAGCCATAATACGATCAAAACGTCGAGGTAATAATTAAACATGTTTATTTTACGCACTTAAATTCTGTTTGATTACAAATATTTGGCTGACTGGTGGGAGACTTCTCAAGATCTGTGCAAGGACAGGGGGCTTCCGAAAAGATAGGGGGTTAGTTCTTTTAAACAATCGTCAATGACTTCAGGCAGTCGTACGAAGTACAGTCAAGTACGAAGGTATATTTTTTAACTTATTTCAATTGAAAACTCCTGGTACTTAGTGGTCGCAGATAGGTACGTCACCCAGGTTGACACAAATCGGTTGGTACCTAAGTCTGGTTTATACCTTTGAAGACGCGAGATATCCTAGCTTTTGGATAATAATTGGCAGACGTGATCACAGATGCGTTATTTTTGAAAATTAACGCCCTAAAGTGAAACATTCTAATAGTTTATAATAAAAAATACTTACATAGCGCCGACATAGAGGGTGTCCCTCTTTGAATCCATGAAGAATGTCCTGTAGTAAAGAGTGCCGCAGGTGAATTCCCGGACATGGTCTGTGGACAAAACAAACAACACGTTAGACGTTAAATTAATACATGTTAATATTGCAATCGTATAACCTGC
This sequence comes from Acleris literana, assembly GCA_946894065.1. Taxonomy (NCBI): domain Eukaryota; kingdom Metazoa; phylum Arthropoda; class Insecta; order Lepidoptera; family Tortricidae; genus Acleris; species Acleris literana. The sequence continues at coordinate 8,294,956 of OX335683.1, forward strand.
GGGTCTGTAATTCTGCAGACGTTCACGACAGCCGGAATCAACCGAATTTATAGTCATGTCCATTAAATTTGACATATTTTTACCTTTAGCCTTTGCGTAATTAGTCTACCCTGCCTTTTCTTACTAGTTAAAAAATGGTCATGGCGTTGAAAATGAATCATTGCTTTGAGAACACATCATCATATTCTATTTTAAAGTAAGTTTTTAGCCACAAACATACTGAGAGCGCAATACGCCGCCTTCACTCACAATGAGTTCGCGACTTAACTATATCAAACGATTTTACATACCGCATTTTTGCACTATCATAATATTAAATAATATTCCTAACAATATGAACTCTTTATTTGTCTGATAGTTACTAGAAGACGGAGTATAAATTACACCTACTATACGAGTGGCAACAAAAGTAGGCAGCATTGTTCATAATTTATTGTTTATCCCTTAAAAAACGGTCACGTCTTAGGGACCTCTAGTTTTTATATTGAAGTCTGTAGGTCATAAAGGTCAACCTAGACTTATAGCGAGTCACGTTCAAGATCGAATGTTTGGTCCCTGTATCAATAGCCTTCGACTCATGTTAATTTCGAGACCTTTGAAACTAATAGAGTAGGTACTCGTACCCGCAAGAACTAAGAACTATCTATAAGTGACCCAAGACCTGATAAACCTAATACCAAGTGATTAACAGAATTTACTCGAGATAGACTTAGCGAAGTTAATTACCTCAATCGCGCTCGATAAAGTCACTTACCATTTTAAACGACGCAAAATCGTTTTATGAGACTGTAAGCTAGAGCTATATAGAATATAGACAAAAGGACTGAAATTAAGACTTTGGAATTAGTTACGGTCAGTTTAGGTACCCTCTAAGAAAATGTTAAGCGGTTTAGTGACTTATAAGTAAGTTTAAACTGAACACGTTTTAATTACTGAGATATAGAATGGAAGGTTTTTTAGCATGCTCAACATTTTCATGGGCAGACTGTGCATCTACGATAGGAGAAAAAAGCGATAAACCATTAATAATTTAATATGTATTTGTAATAAAGTATTTAAAAAAACGAGTGACAGCAGTTTTGGTACAAACATAAAGATTTGTAAATACCACATTAGCAACAATATATCTCAGGTTGTTCGCAGTCTACCTGTGGAAGCACTTCCTTTTGCTTACTGTCTGTATAACATACTCTCTATTGTGATTTTGTCATGAATATACGAGAGTAGTTAAGTAGTCTCATCGCAGTACTCCAGAAACAAATTTGCATCGAATATTTCTACTTTTAGTCGATTTAAAATCGACCAGTCCTCGCTCGCAGACTTTTAAACTGTTCACCTATTTGCGCTCGTCGCTGCCGCCTGATAGAATACATTTTTCACGACGTCGCCTCCGACGCCATGCAAGTTTCGACGGTGCCGTGACGAGACGCAAAAGTATATGTGCTCTTTATAAATTCACTAGTTTTCCACTTCAGGCGTCTCTGGGGTATCCTTCTTCTCAGTAAGAAGTCAATGTTATTCCGGGCTCCGGTAGTATTTTTCGAGAAATCAGATTAAGGTGGCCGTGATCTAGTTTAAAAGTAACTTATAAGGTGTTTTAAATTCAAAGAAAAAAGTACAGTATATATATTGATAGTAACCTGCCCTCGCTTCGCTTCGGTTTATGCCAGTTTTCTGTAATACCCGTACATAATCCAAAACTTATTATGCACAAAAATCTTCTTCTTGAATTACTCTATTTATAAAAAAAACGCATCAAAATCCGTTGCGTAGTTTTAAAGAGCTAAGCATACATCCCTATGTATGTCCCTACAGACAGACAGCGGGAAGCGACTTTGTTTTATACTGTGTAGTGATACTAGTGATAGTGATGATGGGCGGTGGTGATTACTTCCCATCAACCTACATGCTCGTTTTCCTCCCACTCTTATATAATAAACAAAAAGTACAGTCGGCTACAAAAGCGAATTAAAATAAACTAAATATGAAACTGTCCGAGTATAGTAGTTTAGTATGATAATTTCGGCATTCCAAATCTAGCTACGGCATCTAATCACGTCACACACATGCAAGCTTTCCATAAATTAATATGGACATCGACCAAACAATGTTGCTGGACAAAATGGAGTTAGAATAGGGAATGCGGCACTGTAGGGAATAGTCAGGTGTGATGCAGAAATCAGTATTGGACGCAGATGCGCCGCGGGGACGGCAGGCAGGCTGCAAGCTTGTTGTTGCATTTGCATAGAAGTGACGGCGATGCATGCGCTGTGTACGTAGGCTGAGTTAGGACTGGCTTCGAGACGTTGATTTGAATGCGAAGTGATTTCAACTGTCTTGGAGACAATCACACATATTGAAGGGAAATTGGTCCGGCTTTTATACGATGACTTTTTTAAACGTTATCCTTGTATCCACACTACATATTTATATTGATATTTAAATTTATATTTTATGATTGCTGAATGTATTTGACGTTATATCTGATGAATAATTCTGACATGTGAATGTACAATAATGGTTATTACATATGTAAAAATATTAAATTCAAGGCTACTTGATTGATTAATATATAATGTCCCACTGCTGGGCAAATACCTCTCTCCCCCTCTTCCACTCTATCCGATCTTGAGCGGTTTCCCTCCAGTTCTTGTCCCATGATCTCAACTTATCACTTCATCTCTTCCTGGGGCGGCCACGCTTTCTCTTAGCATTTTCCGGGAGTCAGTTTGTGGCTCTCCTGGCCCAACAATTAGTGTGCATTCGAGCAACGTGACCGGCTCAGTCCCACTTTAGTTGGGCAGCCTTCTGAGCTACATTGATTATTTTTGTCTGGGAACGCAGCTCAGTATTCCGTATTATAATAATTAATACATATTATTAATATGAAGATTAGAATTAGACCAAAGATTGTACGCCTCTGTGAGTTAGGATATGGAGAACCGTTAAACTATTTATACAAAAACTCTGTAAAACGCTATATCCACAAAATAAATTATTTAAAATTTTGAATTTGTATTTTTGATGGACATATTCGAACGATAATGTTTAATCTTCGTTAACAAAACAGTCTTAAGAATCTCAATGTGTACAGTTTCAATGTTTATGAAAACTCCTATCGTAAGAGTACATTTAAAAGATCAGAATAATAAAAAGCGATCGCAATAAGACGACTGTAATAAAATAGAATATTGCAGTATCACGTATCTTAATATCGTGAAATTGCTGAGATCTGTCGTAGACTTAATAAAAACGTTCAGGCAACGAACTCGCATTACTTTATTAGCGAGTTAGACTGAGTCATACAGAATGCATTGTCTTTTATCACCTCGTTATATTATACGAGAGTATTAGTTCGTCAGCTTCCATTAAGGCATCAATACGTTTCGCTGAGTGCTGTTTATGCGACAAGGTGAGATAATGTTGTGTTACTTTGATATTGTTATAGTAATGTAAATACTAAGTAGCATGTGAAAATAAAGATACTTGTGTGGATCCATATTAAAAATATACGTGGTTTTTGTACTTAATCCAAAGTATCTACACAAAAAATATCAATTTGAAAAATAAAACTTCTTCTCTTGTCTCTGCATATCGTGGTTCTAGAATCCATGGAGTCTTCATATAATATATATGTATATATATTATTTCGAACTCAAAGTCAAAATATATATTACACATTTAATACAAAAATAAACACAAAAAACACGCTACTGTTAGTGAACAAAATACACTAAAACAAATACTTTAAGTGAGAAAAACAAAAATGTCTTCTTCAATTGTCATATATTACTCGTAACTTCTGGAATAAGTATGTCATAATCATCGTCAATTACTATTTCGTATTCGTCATTAAAATGGTAGTAAATAGGGATCGTTATTATTGTTTTTTTATTTTGCGGGGTTAAACGAGTTCTAGATTGATCAAAAACTATTTTGTGTCTTGAGAACGATAATATAATGTTTTATTTTTAGACTTTGACATTGACTTCGAAAAAAATATTTTAACATATGACGACTCCATGGATTCTAGAACTACGGTATGCACCCAAAAGTCCCAAGCCTAATAATTAGTTGTTGTTTGATGTCTGATTATCAGGAGCTCTATTGTACAGGGAATAAACATATGGTTTTTGACATGTCATTGACATGTCATCGTCGCATTGTTTTAGAAAACTGTGATCCAAATTTAAACTGCTGGGAGAAACAAATATAAAATCCAAAACTATATTACAACGAAAAAAAATCTGCGTTCTTAAGTAAACAACGATAGATGGCGTCAGCATACCCTCCGAGTATGAAAAAGCAAGCGATCACTAATTTCGTGGATCTTAAGTAGGGTCTTGGTGGCATAAGTTCTTATGCGCCTGCATCATCGACCCGGAGAGCCAGAGGAGATGTAGGTTCGAATCCTACTTAAGACCGAAGATTTTTTTTCGCTTTAATGTAGTTTAGAATTTCGTAACAAACGTTTCCGTTAAAATTTGATTTGATAAATAGGATTTGGTGAAATTTGATTAGGTGAAAACTTGTAAATGGTCTAGTTTATTATACACTGTAAAATTTATTTAGTGACAAGAAGGCTGTTAGTTTTCCGAATATAAATAAAATAAAATTAAAAATCTTTAAATATATAATCTTAGTAATCATAATCGTAATTATAATTCCGGGAAATAAGTAGTTTCCATGCCAAGTACGTCTAAGATAACGTCAGGCGGAAACGAAGAAAACAACAAAGGATCGCTTGCGCAGAGCGAGGCAAATAGTTGTGTCTCGAATACAAATATTTGCGTCGGTGCACTCGCTTCCACTCCGGGATGATCACGCGGTCAAACAGATTTCTTTCAGGAGTAAGGCTTCACTTAAAACGTTTATAAACAAAGTTCTATCGATATCCGTTTGTTGTGTCTGCATTAACACAAAATGTCGAATGTCAAATAAAAATATATAAATTATTATCAATTAATTTTTTTAAAGTATGAATGAAGATGTTGTGAGAAGTGGGCAGCAATAGGTTAATTTCCAAAATACCAGAATTATGAAATACTCAAATTCAAATTCTAATTCAAATAATTTATTTCTTGAACATAGGTAAAACCGATGTTACATTTTAATATTATTTTCCACCACATATGGCCTAAAGGCAAAATAAACGTGAGATATTTGTAATATCTCACGTTTAACAGCATCATGCTTCAACATTATTCCAATTTTTAAGTTATTGTCTCTTTGCAGCAAGTATAAAACAAAACCTCAATCTAGAGGTTACGTTTAGAATTCCAGTATATTGATTATCTGGTATTTAAAAATTCTGGTACTTCGGAAATGACCTTGGGGTTCAAGTAATAAAAAAACCCGAAGCCCGCCACCGATTGTTTTAAATATAGTCACTAAAGTTTAAAAATCGTTGTTTTATTATTAAATAAAAGTAAAGATAAATGAGCTAGTTAGCAGGGTACATCACTAAGCGAGCGATTGACGTGGAATCGAGTCATACCTTGAACTTGGCCTAATGTCAGGTAAGCGTATGTCATGTGTTAGTTTAGCACTGAAATATCTTTTAAATTAACTAGAACTACACAGGCAAAATCTTTATAAAAAAAACCAGAACAGGTCCGCGTTATCGCTTTGTTAAAACACGCTTTTGACGAATCAGCCTAAAAAGAAGTAACAACAAAACCAGTACGAACTTATTTTGCTTATAAATATCCAAATGGAAGCACAGTGCACCGCACACGTCTATTGGGTTTTTATATTTCCCTGGTACACACATGCGGAGCCACGAAGCGGAATACATATTTGAGCGAGCGCGGTCGCCTATCTTTCATTGCGGCTGTCAGAATCATATTCGGTGACGATGCATTTTTCATCATCCAATCTCCCCGGGATGACAATGAACTAAGAATTGTTTTGGCAGAGTGATTTGCCTTTGAAATAGATTGTGAAATAATTGCTACGGCTACGGGCTACGCCGTAGCGCTGATTCGTAGCGGTTTATCTTCTCTGTGCAACCATCGATTTAGCTTTGATTCTATTAATATTTCAGAGATCCAGCTTTATCTCTTTTAACAATAACTCTGTAAAAATTGAACTCTAATAAAAGCAAAACAACAGTCTGAAGGGGTCATTCTTCTTTTGTGACAATAGCCTTTAATAGACGTATAATAAGATGAGTGGACTCATCTTATTATACGTCTCATTAGAGTATTGAGAATTAAGTACATATGTTTTTCGTGTATATCACACGTCCATATTTTCATAATCGTGCTCTTTCTCTAAGCCAGTATTTTTTATATTATTTTTCAAAGAATGCCGTGACAGAGTGGTCATCTAAAAATTGGTCGACGCTGAAAACGGCTACTCTGTCAGTGTTTCTGGTAAACCACTATAAAAGAAACTGCAGGACAGGAAGCATTAATTAGACCTAATAAAAAATTGAAGCAACTGTTTTGAAATCAAATACAGACACCATAATTGAAGTATTAAAAATCTAAAACATAGAAAAAGAAGAGCGATCCATAGATAATACGATTAAATCAGTTTATTACCCAGTTGCTTCGCAACCAGCATAATAGCTGCCTTGCGATCGGCTCGGAACGCTAACGTAATCGCTGGCTAATCAGTAGGCAGTGGTCCAGTAATAAGCAAAACTATAATTACTCAGGTAACACTATCTTGATCCCGCGAGCGCACACGCGACTCGTTTAGGCTGGGACACGACAACGGAACCACCCAAGCTGACACTCCAAACGTTTCCTTACGATCATTTAAACTGAAACTCATTTATACAAGTATAGCAGTAGATCTGACCTAAATACAAGCAGCACAAAAGAACCGCAAACATAACCCAATCAAATTTAACTGCGATTATACGCCACCGTTGTTTGTCCAAATAAAGATTGGCTGTCGTGCTTACAACAAATAAAGCAAACAAAGCGATTTTGTTTCAAATTAAGGCAGAATTCTTGCTTATTCTTCGGCTAATCTGATTTGTAAGTCTGTGAAAACTTTCGCCATTTTTCGGTCTGTGAATGTACGTGGAGCAAACGCTTCATTGGGGTAATTGTTTTATCGCATGAGCAATGGTCAGGTGGGGGGGAGGGGAGGGTTGTGAGGGGCGGGGGGTACGTGGACCCTCACAGCTGGAGCTCGAAGGAAGAAAGTTATAATAAACCGGCGCACGCTCACAAGATCGTATCGCGCCAAATTATTTTGGTCAAGGATAGTTTAAGCAAACAACGACGGGGCATAGCAATAATTTGTGAGCACCCCGCAGTTTTCAAATATCGTATGCGGGTCGAGACTCGGTAGAGTTGCAGCTTTGTTGCCGGTAATACAACTATGATATTTTAAGATTAATTGGGAGCTCAAATTTTGTTGAGATAATAATTTACAATTAATTCTAAATAGCGGTTTCGTTTCCAGTTTTACTAAATAAAAAAAGATAGGTAGGTAGATGATATTAGTAATAAGCATAATTTGGTTATTTTAAAGTCATTAAACATTTTGAATTACTTATCTCACCATTCGAGTTTTCATATCACATTCTACCTCATTCCTTAACCTGATTTAAAGTTAAAATTTCAAGTGGAATCCAAGCCGATCCGCGATAACAAGGTATCGACAGACGTTCATACATCAGTCACAATACTCGTAAATATCGTGACATCGGCAACGGCGCGTTTCCTCGGCGCGTGTCGTTTCCCTTGATGGATTACACGGCGATTACAGCCGACAGGAAATCCGCGTATTTTTCATTTGGCAATTGTAACCGTACGTAATGGGCCCGATATGAAAATATCGTTCTACAAGGCACCGATTAGATTAAAGGCACACAACTGGCTTACATGGAAACTTGCCCCATTAGCCGCGGTGTACAGTTAACAAAAGTAGCTGAATAAACAAGGTCAGAAATATTTACTGGCACTCTTACGTTCTTGAGAACAGAGTCGTGTTTAAAGAATATAATTTATTTAATTGTTAAAACACTCGTATTAAAAACAGATCTTACAAAATATTCACGTAATTCGTCTATGTTTTGCCCAAAGGACCCATAAATATTAAAGCAGGGTGTATTTAAATATGACTCTAAAACCGGTATACAATTTATGCATGGAACTATAAAAATAATAAATTTTATTTAGTGCTTGATCAACTTGAATATTTTTGAAAACGTTGTTCGGTCCGATTTCTCGCGCTGACGGTACTTACGGATTGGATTAATTTGGAACGCGCGTATTTCTGTTATCGCTCCTGTCTTTAACAATAACATGGGCAGAATTCAATATTTTACAGCTTTCACGTGAAATGTACGCCGGTCGTTCCCACAGGACAAGTTTAAAACGTTTAAATGGGAATGATACGGGTCTGATAGGTTAATATACTCCATGAAAGTAATAAAGGACGAGGATAGGAATGAGTGTGCGTTTAGTTTTGAAATCCCAGGTAAAATATTTAACATTTGATGGGTGTTGCGTTTGAGTGGTTGGTAATTCTGTAACTCTGCTTACTCCACCCTGGGAATGAAGGCTTGAGTTTATGTATGTATGTATGCATAAAAGGTGAAGTGTTAGGAAAATTATTGTTAAATTGAAACTGGTATTTTGACAAGCTCATTCTACGGCCGAAATAAGATTAGTTTGTATCTAAACACAAACACACTAAATAAAAGCAAGCTTTAAAACCCGACTGTATTTTTTGAAACTGTCGTCGATATTAAAAACATAAAATACAATAGAAAAATGTTATTTTAAGAATTTGTATCCAGTGACACTTGCGCCAAGACGAATCTAATGACGTATAATTTATTAAAATCGGTTGACCCTTTGAGTAGTTACGAGGGGACATACACTGAAAAAAATAATTGGTCGCTTGTAACAAGATTGTGATTGTTGTGCATAAGTGTCTTGATCCCATAAGAGCCTAACAAGACGAAAGATACACCAACTAAGACGTTAGATACATCAACTAAGACGTTAGATACATTAACTAAGATGTTAGTTAAAACACTAAAGAAATTGCTGTTTGTTACTATCAGTTTTGGTTTATACATATAACTAATATTTTAACTATCGTATTCATTTTATGTCAACTAAGTGAAAATCTCTGTTTGTTAGCTCTCATTTTTTTGAGTGTAGGAACGGTCACACATACAGAACAAATACATAACCCGTAAGGATTTCGGCTTCGCCGCAATCGGGTAATAACACTGAAACGCCCAAACTTACAAGTCGAACTCTCTTTTCAACAATTAACATTGAAAAGAGACTTCGATTCGTCATACGAGAAACGGGCCCCTGACTGAGTCCAATTAATGGGATTCTTGCAATCGAGCCCACAAACCCTGGCTCTTAATATTTTATTAAGACATAGATTTATTGCCCCCCGTATCCATATTTAGTACTGAAATTTGATAGCACGTTGACATAGACGATGACTTTAGTATCGTCATCGGGTAGAAATTGAGTTTATTTTATTCGTTCGTGCTACGGATAAATTCGAAGACGAACGTGATTTTCGATTTAAATTTTCGTGCTAGAGCTACTGTAGTGAATGACCGAACTTCTAGCGCTAAGATCAAGTTAATTCTATACTATCGGTGGGTATTTTACGTTACGGAACTTGTCGTCATAAGACTAATCTACACGCAGCCTTACGATATGAGATTTGAGTCACGCCCGCAGTGAATACGAACTCCGCGAGTTAGAGTTAATCGGTACACGTGTCGAGATAATGTACTCGGGAGTCGAAGAGTTCTTACATCGAAAATACTTTTCGTCGAGTTTACGATAAGGTATTAATTGATGTTATGTAAAGTTTTTCTAGTAACAAAGTATTTACAAACTTTTCATAAAGACACAACTAACATTAATAAATATGTAGTTTGGTAATAGTGTTGTTTTATTTTCTGAAAAATACTTTAAGCAAACAAGTAAAATCCCAAGTCAAACTTTTGTTGCTGTAATAAATCGGTTTGTTAAATTCATGACAGTAAATTACAAAAAGTTTTTACAAGCAAAGTCGCGGGGGTTAATCAGCTTTTATGACCTTAAAGAAAAAGCTAATAAGTAACAGGGAATGTTGTTAAAACATAAAGTAGCTCGGCTCTCGAGGCGGCGTAATTTAGCGAGTCGATGAAACTTAGAAGCGATTAAACCTCTGTCGTAAAAGGAAACCGAGTCATCTCATACGAACCGTCATAAAGTATTAACACCCCGCTTCATACCACTTTTAGGGATGAAATTTTTAAATAACAGTTAATCTGCTATAACCTGTGACGTCAAAACTTATAACACGTGACAGGCCTGTATTCTACTTTGAATTTATCACTAGTGTTATCTTATTGTCAACTTTATGAAGGCTGTTATTTATTTCATAGAAATGAAGGCCGAACTAAAAACAATAAGATAGAGATACGTGTAGAGACAAAGTATAATAATGCTCCAGGCATAATTCTGGGATCCTACTGAAAAAGGGCTTAAGTCAACTTTGCTCAAAATAAAAAAGGGTGTAACTAATATGCGGAGACTACTAGATATATACCCTTTTTCACTTGAACCTCAGAAGACTAAACCCACTAGGTCCCCAGAATTATGGGATTAACTACGATGAGCCAATTAGAAAGATACAAAGTATAACGTAATGTGAAGTTTTTTCACGTCTTATTTAGCAACAAATTAAGTGTGTAACTTTTATAATATCGTAGTAAAACTCTTCAATTAGTAAAGTAATGAAAAAGTCTGTTAAAGCGAGCACTCAAGGAGTACATTACCGTAGCTAGCAGGTGAGAATAAATTAATGTAAATATTAATTAGGCGGTTAGACATCTGGCAGTGTTTAATGGGATGGCACGCGGCGGAGGTGTTTCATAAAGCGAGCCTCCTCGAGTCTGACAGATTACCTGAATACCGCCCTTTACTGCTTATTAACTTCACTTTATGAACTCCGAGTACCTACTACAGTTTCGGAGATGCATGCCGGCAATTTACAACTCCACGGTATACATATTTAGTTACATAGAATTAACGAGGCGTTGGATCGCAAATTACATAAATACTCCACCAATATTGGAGAAATACGGAAAAATGTTCAGATAAAAAGCTAACAATATCGTAAACATTCTTGCTTCTGTTACGGAAAACTTCACCGATTTAAAAGTGAGCTACATTATTCGCTCGACTGAAGGAGCTCGGTATTGGAGACCAATATTACGACTATACTTTCTGTTCAAATAATCAAAGTTTTGTTATGCTTGTGGAGAAAAAAAACTCTAAAAAACTACTATAGTTCGTATTATTTTATTGCGGCGGGTGCTCTGCGTTAGTAGTTAGGTATACTACTTTACCCCGTCCGACCGGATTTCGATTAACCGATAAAAAGTTCGGTGTCCTAGCATTGGGGAATAAACCCACTCTGTTACTCATTGTAATCCTTTTTTCCATTCATCTTCGCAGACATGGAAAGGCTTTCTCGGTAGCGCGGACTAATTTTGAATGCACCTCCAATCGTAAAAGAAGTCGTAAAGAAGCGTTCCCCTCGAACCGATGCACGGGAATCAGGGAACAAATAGTTGATTTCATATTGGTTCCCAACCCAGGCTCAAGATTGAAAATTCGCCATAAAGACATTGGGATACGCCTGGCCGGATTAAAGGGGAAACTAATAAAGAAAAGTTTTGCGACACCGTATTTTTACGAAATGTGCTCTTAAAACTTTGGGAGTCTTTATTAGTTTTGCGATGGTAATAGTGGGAAGAAGTCCAAGTGGCGCACGTATTTTCCTTAAACTCCGAAGCTAGATTTCTCAGTCTAAGTCAACTGGCTTTAAAAGGGCAAACTGCTTCGCAAGTTCTTCTAAACGTAGTTTTAGCTCTTGATATCAATAGGAGCGTGTTTTAACAGTGTTTTTACTAGAGGCAGCGAAGGGGCATACATATCAAATAGCTTTTAGCGCGTGGTAAAATGTTTGCGAATCCGTGGTTGAGAGTAGGAAAATTATAAAATACGGCTCGCCGTCAGGCAAATAGTGACAGGAATGATGAGATAATAAAGACAAACCACAACACTAAACATTCGCGAGGAACATGCTGGAGCGCAGGCTTTGAATGGGAGGCGGGTAATGTGAATTTTATTTACATAAATTATCTCACGGCGGAATGATGTGTGCTCGAGGCGAGAGGCTTAAGGGTTGTTTGTTTGCACAACACTACGGTGATCGCCTATTGGAATTAATTTGCTGGTGCTATCCATACACCTAATATTCATTATTACAAACACAATGAACCGCTTAAGAACTTTAATTTTATAACAAAACAAAAGAGAATTGGCAAATCAAAAGAGTACTTTCTACGAGAGGTAATTTTTGCAGTATCGGAGCGTAGGTACATAATTTAACACACGCCTCGACTCATCGTTCGCCGAAATATTAAGGTATATAAAATTTTATTACGGACGTTACCCCCTTACCCTGGTCTCTATAAACATTTTCTGTGTCGCGCTCCCCTCGGCTGTTCTTTGCCTTATTTCCCTCTAATGCCACATTCGCGTCTTAATAACGAATGGTATTATGTTACAAACGCTCGCATTGTTTGATTTTCAATCTCCCGAGATTGCAGATTTCCCTTCCTACGCTAATGGGCCTTTGGATCGAAATGGAATTTTTGAAACACTATATCCAGCTGAGCTTTATTGCGTATTATTAAAAGTTGTTATTGATTATTTGAACTCGAACCACTTTTAGCTCGATCCATTAATGGCCGGTGCAATCTGGATGAAAATTAAAAATTTCAATGAGTTGTTTGATTATGCTCAACGTGAGATCAGTGAAGTGGGATATTTTGCTGCAGGCAAAGTGAAAAGATAAAAATATTTTTGATTGTCTAACAACGGGATTCACTTTAATGATATATTTAGCGAAACGTAAAGTGCAACCGTGCCGCATGCGATAAGCTCTCAATTTGCCGCGGTGAACAAGTGAGCGAATGAGTTGCACTGAAACCAATCTGAGGCGGTAATCGACAACAATCGTCGCCAAGCACGCGCCGGGACAGGGTTGGCGATCCGCGAACAGAACAAGCATTTCTACCAGTAATATTCTTCTGTTTCGTTATTGTCACAAAGTCAATCGAAGAATATGGAAAGACTGCTTGCACCGTCGAATTGACAGTGAAATCATTTGAAAAACAGCAACATTGTAGGAATACGCCGGCTGAAGCAATTCGTTTATTTTATAACGTCATCAAAAAAGAGCGAAAGAGATGAGAGAGAGGTAAGAGTCGTCTTCGTCGTAAGAGGATACTTATATCCAACATATGACACTTACACTCCGTGAGCTCGACTTAGGTACAATCAAGACATGAGCATACTATTTTCTCAAAGGCCGGTTGGTTAAACATCTGCGATTGCTCTCCTTCTCCTGGTGTTGCGGATGTTTATTACTTGCTAATCTTACCATCAGCTGACTCGACAGTTTATTTGTTATGGCTAGCATAAAAACGTTGACACATTCAGGGCTCCCTTTCTGCGCCTTGTTTTTGGCATTTGTTTCAACAGTGAAGCAACCCTATTTCCGCGCTTCAATCTCGGGCGACCGCACTTCACACCGCTTATAGATGTCGCCGGTGTCGACTATGGATATTCCGATATTGATATTGATATCTGTTTGTCTTACACCCGCCATATTGCCCACGGTATCACGGCGTTCCTGTTTTGTTTTTCCTTATTGCCTCTTAGCGTTTACAGTGGAACGCGCCCGGATATAACTATTGACGTTTTCTTTGATTCAATATGCCGGCTTGAATGGCTTTGTTTTTGAAGTTATGGTAATCTGATCTGATTTTCGTGTTGTGTTATTGATTCAAGATATTCTTGGTTATTATATTTTTTAGGATGTTAATAAGTTATCTATGTAAAAGACAGTAATAGGCATGTTCTAGGTTTTTTAGGTGAAAATAAAAGTAAAACGTGCTGTTTTGTTGGCAGGTTTTGTTGTGTAGGTGTACTTTATTTTTGACTTGTTTTCTGCGTGTACTAAATTTATGACACGTTAAAAGAAATATTGTAATTTAAAAAAGTCATACAAAAGGCAAACTTTATAAACCCCATTAACAGTATTTTTTATATTTGTAGGTACATAATTAACGTTAATAGACTATTATTAAAATAGCCTGTTTCACTCGTAGGACGATAATCTATCCAACGATACACCTCACTATTCTAGAAGTACTGAATAAAATAATATTACTTTTGCCCTATTTACGTACACTTACGAGCAAAACAATTGCATCATTTAATTTTTTCATTTCCACCCGTTATCTTTGTAAACCGGCTTTTGTAACTGAAATATTTAAATAAAATAATGTTTCGATAATTTCCATGTTTATTTACTTCTTGTAAAGCTTAGATTACAAGAAACATGAATTTATTTAAATATTTCAGAAAGAAAAGTCGGTTTACAAAGATAATCGGTGGACATCAAAAAATGCAAAGTGATGCAATTGTTTTGCTCGTAAGTGTAAATTAAAAAGTGATGTTATGTAAATTATTTACTTGACGATAAATGGCGGCCGAGTTAAAAATAATACGGTAACATGTCAAGAGCAATATTGTTTTACCGAGTAGAATAGAGCCCCTTAGAGGTAACAAAGACGCAAACTTATAAAGATACGTAACTAAATTCATAAATAATACATTATACAAAACTTGCCATCCTTCTTCTTTGTAGATCATGACGTTATCATTGTACTTTTTCTGGACATCTATTATATTCAGTCTTTGTTTATTGGCATTGTTGTGTTACTAAATATTAGGAAGGTTAAGTTTTTATTACACCTAAGTATTTCTATGTTGCACCGTTATATGCCTAAGTATTCATTTATATAGAAACGCAGAAGTTTTAAGGCAGGCCGATTTTTTTGTATCATAAACAAAATGCTGGGTTAATTTACGAAAGAAAAGTTTTTTAAGCAACCCAAATGTATTTTGCATTTCACCCTAACTGGTTCAGTGATTTTGCTACGATGAAAGCGCGGACGGATGGACAACGAAACTTCGCTAATAGGGTTTCCGGAACATATAAAACAGATTCATAAAAAATAACAAAAACACACACACATTTTGGGAACTTTCGCAGTAGGACACAATTAAAGTTTACCCGGTTTTATAATAAATAGGTTAATAAATATCAGGGGACAAACGTAGAGACGTACACATACGTAATAATATTTTTTTTGTTCCCGATTTATTTGCATAATAAACCCACATCAAGAAAACAAACAACATGCAATATCAACCTGTATATTTTTCAATTGTATTGTACGTGAGTTGGGATTAAATCTGTTCGACCGTAAAAAGAAAATCACTGGCCGAAATTTTCTCGGCGGCATTTCACACCCTCGCACTAAAAGTTTATTGAAAAATAAATATTTTAATGCTAACCGATCGCCCTCGTAAGGGTTTCAGGTAAATCTCCGCACCTTTTCTTGGGAGATAGTGACACCAGCGGTTTGAAAGAAATATTCGGGGCTATCCACCGCGCGGAATCCTATTGCAGTTCATGCTCGCCGAACTGGAAGAAGTATATGGGGAGGCTAAGGTCGGCGCCGATTCTTTTATTGCCAGGGAATCAATAAGATGCGTGACGCGGCAATACTGTCGAGGGCCGAATTACCAACTATAATGCTCGGAGAATACAATTCTGGTGACACTCGATGTGCGAAGGAGTTTCGGCTTGAGAAGGATTTATCAAATTAAATTAATGTAGGTATCTAGGTAATAAATAAAATTTACAGTTGGATTCGTTTCAATTATTAAAATATGTGTTTTAAATTCGTCGCAATTTAAAAACATTTTTTTTTGTGCAGATAGACCTAAACAGGTTGATTATAATTGTTCGGTTTACATTAATACCCGACTGTCGGAGAAGGAGGATAATGTTTTAGTTCAAAATACTCGCATAAAGGCAAGATGGTGATGATAATATTTATATTGAATCTAAAAATTAATACCTTACACACATCCCATTTTGAATACATTATTTATCTCGTCTCATGTCTACCCCCAACAAAAAATATTAAAACCACCGCGAGCGTTACCTGCAGCGGTGCTCCTCGAAATGAGTTGTAATCAACGGAGGTACGTCCGTAATAATTCCCTGATCAACTCACTGAATAAATCAAAACTTATTGTTTATCTCCAGAGGGCAAATTCAATCGGACCGGCTGTCTGTGCTGTGAATAATTATCCTGAATACGTTATTGAGCCATCAGCCTGGGCCGATACAGTGCAATAACTTACGCGCCTCCGGGGAGTCGGCGATGCTGCCACTGCCTCTCCTACAGGGTCATAATTGAAAATTGAAATTTGTTTAGGACCGCACCGAGCTCCTAATTCGATTTTGGCGACGGTTCGCGCGCAATCGGGAAGCAATAACAATAAATAATCCGAGGTGAATCACTATGTTTAATTTCGCAATCGCTGGGAAAATATGTTGTCGGGGAGCGTTGTTGTTCGAAAGGGTAAGTTGATCTTTGTTGTATCCTGTTGTCTCAAACAAGAATGGTATGGAGAATTGATTTCAAGCTTATATCAACCAAGCTTGTCAAATTTATGCCACGCTTGAAAAAAATGCGAATGATATTTCAGTTTAGTCCCAGACAAATTTCACGTTGATTGAATACGTTACTTACTTGATTGAATTTTGTTTTCGTTGACAATATCAAAATAAAATACAGCTGACTCATAATACTGAATAAGTACTGAACTTTTGATGATATAAGCTCCTTTTCCAAACGACTTAAAAGGTATTTGGGAGAAAATTGAAAGCTAGTTTCAGACCGTTAGGCAACTATATGTGGAACATAAAGATTATTAACTGCAAAGAGCCGATGCTGTAAACCTCTATACTGTACCAACTTTATGGGCCTTAAGCTGCGGCTCGGCTGGGAATGTGTCTTCTCATAGATACGCATTATGAGGGACATCTCCCCTTTCTGTCCTTACCTTGGGAGTCATTCTTCCGTCGCGCACTTCCCTCCGGAGCGTGTAACTCCTCCAACGTATCAAACGTTACTACGATATAAACTACATTATAGCCACTTCGATTCTAATATGTCTAGCATTTTACTGCAGTACGAGTAGGTATTTGTTGGATTCAGTGCGAGGCGTATTTGTTTCTAGATATTTGCAGGAAACACGATAGCTCAATATTAATAGATTTGGGCAAAAACTATTAAAGGGAGGTTAATATCAATGAGCCCCACATTAACCTACTATTCGCGCGTGGCAAGTGATATGACAAAAACAAAAGTGTACGCGCACGTGAACACCCTATATTGGCAATATCCAAGAAACGTCGCCGATACAATGGAGAGAGACACGTTCCATTATTAGCTGGGGGGTTTCTTAGTTCCCGTGCCCCCTGCTATCACTCACCTATCCGTATCGCGGGCTCCCCCTACACTAATCACACAGGATGTGCTATAGACGCGCCATGCATATTTATCATTGCCTCCTCCGAATTCTCACCGTTCGATCCGACCGGTACGTGGATGTTTTTCATTTGCTCGACTTATTTATTTAGTGGGGCTCCAGGTACACGTAGGGGCTTAATGTTTGATAAGCTCAGATTCGACCTCTTTAGTTTCTGTACGCATTCTGCTCCTATTAGATCCGGGCGAGGACGGAGCTCCACGTTGGTTTGTTTTGTGGGTTTAATTTAACTGGATTAAGCAACTCGTTAGACCAAATTACATGTTGTTATGGGTACATCTAAAAATTACAACGAATATTAAAAAAGAATCACATTGCCTTACAACACGAATTGAGCTAGTCCCAAATTAAGCTCTAGGCTGGTAGTGTTTGTATCGATCAGACATACGGACAACAATATACTTAAAAAAACCAAGTCTCAGAAACAAATTTTCGTCCACATCACAGAAATATTTGTTCCTACCGATTTAGATCGAATCTGTTACCGATTGCTTTGTAGGCTTTAATAGGGTGGGCTGGGGTAACTCATCTTAAGATGATGAAGATTTAGCTCTGGTAGATGATTGGTGGTAATAAAAGAATTGACCACTTAAAGAATAATGTAGCCATAACAAGAAAAATTACAAGGCTGGCAGCGAATGAGAGCGGCATTACGACCGCAACAAACAATTTGCGTCCTCGCGCGGCTCACTCCTCGCGGACACGCACCTCCCTCGCAGTAATTAAAACTTCTCTAGCGAAAATAAAACCCAATAAAAATAATTACCTTCCCGTTAACAAACGGCGTCATGTGTGAGGAGGAATACTAATGGGAAAAAGTGTAAATAAATATTTTTCATTCCAACCGAATTAAATTCCTGACGAAAGCTAATGTTTAACCGGGGAATTCTCGTGCACTTAGATCGGAGGGAGGTCGGGTTAATTAAATATGCCCCGGGTTCATTTTCAGGGAATTATTTGATCTTGCGAGCCCAATTCATTCGCTAAGATTGTGAACTTAGATTTTAATTTTATTTTTGAGCTCGCTGCGGAGTTTCAACGCCGGACCCGCGGCGCTCGGAGTAAGTTTATTCACAAAGAAACTGCATAAGCGTGAAAATCAAGTTATAGTCTTCCGTCCAACCCTTTTGAACTAACGTAGAGTGTCATTACACAAAGTGCTTTTTTGACGGAAAGATTGAATTAGAATTCTGTGTTGATAGTAGTAGCCTATTTGTAGATTTTATTCACTTATTTATCGTATGAGTATCGTACGCCTATAAATCTAGGCCGAGATAGCAGCAGTCCACAAACTAACCAAACAGAGTCATAAAATAAGAAGCGTGTTTTTGCTGCGCCATGGTTCGAAACATAAGCTTCCTTAACGCAATAAATAATAATACCATTTGCATATCGCGGGATAACCACACCGTAATAACAGTTTCTTGCACAGTAACGGCCACTACGGCATTACATTAAACAAACACTGGAGATTTATAATCGTGGAGTGCATACGACAGGCTGCATAATTTAATAACATCACACCCTTGATTAAAACTTCGGAATAGCGCATTAGGGCTACAACTAAGATGCCGAAGGGCGCGGCGCTAGGAAATTAAACGGGCCATAATAATTTTGTTACGCCAGAAGCATGATTAAAATCTTACAATTAATTAGGAAAAGTTTGCATCGGCATAGGGGATGTTCCGCTGGGTCATTAATCGCAGCTTCGGCGAGCCCGCCGCGAGCGCACTGCCGCGCACGCTCGCGAGCGTTAACCGCAACTGCTGTTCCTCCACTTTGCCTTTTAAACTAAGAATAATCCATTTTTATTGTCCTAAAGTATACACGTTTCTTAACGCTTAATTACGGCGGACCCTAAGGCTGGGCTGTATTATGGGCGTCCTCAGAGCGAAGTTGTCGACCTTGTTAGTATAATTAAATAATAGAAGAAAAAAAAAATTGTACTAAATATATTACTCAATTTTTATTTTTATTAAGGAACACCATTTTTAATAATATATATAATAATCACTTCTATTGGTAGGATATTATTCAACTAAATAGGTACATAATGGAACATAATATTCGACGTCACTTCATAGCGTCGGACATTATTGGTAAATAACGTAGGGGATACGGAAATTTTAAAAACCATTTCTTGAAGAAATATCTTTAAAAAGCCTATTTACTATCTTCAGCTAGTCGTTAGATTTAATTAATATGTTTTAATAAATAGGTTCCTATCAATTTAAAGTCCAAATATAAAAAAAATTATACTGAATCAAATCAAAGCATTAGTATTTTCCCAGGTAATATGCTTAAACCTTTAAATGTGATAAAGCGTTTTTATCAAAGTACAGTAAAACCAGGTTAAATGGTACTCTTGCAGAGGTATAATAATAATAATACAGTGTGAATACGATAGAAACCCGAGTACCAACTATCATGACTGGTTTTATTGTGAATGCATGAAACACTGTAACAAAACAGAAACTAAAATTGCTGATCTATATCCCGTAATTAAACAACCGTAAAGTTAAAGCGCCGCGCAGATTAAAGCGAGCATTGCAGACATAACGTGCCGTGCCCTTCCGCTGGCAAGCTGGAAACCTTCATTCAGAGGTGGAAAACTTCCCCGACGATAATTGCTGGAGTGTGAAGGCGACGCCAATTTCGAAAACCGCCGCGGTCGTATGCCGAAGCTCAATTTAACAATTTATCAGCGCTCAGTGTTCGCAATCATACTATTCTAGAGCGTAATTATGTCAATTACAATGTAGATACGTTAGCTTTGGATCGAGACTAGAAACGTTGATATAATTACAGGGCTGTGAATATAATTACCAATGACTTTTAGCCGTTTGAATGTTTACCTCAGCGTTAGTTTATACATGTTCAGTTCGTTAAACTTTGGAAAGAGACACTGACGCATATGTAACAATGGTTAAAGTGATAAAAGATTCCCAGTCTCTATCCAGCGACTGAGACGGAGGGTCGTTAAACGTCAAACGGCTTAAAGTTTAAAAGGGAACAGGGTCTGAGTGCAACGTCGAAATAAAAACCTGTCGGAGGCCAAACAAGAATAGATCACCTTGAGTAAGCTCTCGCTGTGGATACGTGGAGGGTACCTATTCCCGTTTCACGCGATTCCGGCGCGCTCTGAATTATAGATGCGCGGGCCGCGCTGGCGGTCGTGTGATTTTGAGACAATCTGATCTTGTGTTTTCCCCGTTTTGGCCTTTGAATGTTTTATTAGATCACTCCTCCAGATCGGGGTGCGTCTAATGGTCCTGCGGTTGTCTTATTATCTCTGCTTTGTTTACTCCGCGTGATGTCACCACGCGTGACTATTATTCACCGATCGATACTTATCGATTACGTTTGGGAACGCCGAGTACAGCTGCGTATATAGCCGTTATGCGCTATAAAAACTTCTTAAACAAATTAAAACATTCGCAATCCCCTTCAACGATACGGCTAAAGCAAATTTTGGTAATAAAGGCGAGTTTAATTACGGTCTCAAAATCGAAATCGCGCCATAACATTTCCCAGGAGTCGTGGACATTTATTGGTGTGGAGTGGGCGCGGATAAAACAATAAAGAACGGTTAACTGCGTTTTAATGTGAACAAGAACAGGACTGGACAATGGCCGTCGATTGGGGCCGGCGTGGTCAGTGCGAACTGGCCGTTGGCGGCCCCTCTAGGGCTGTGCGGCCACCGATGTTTATCGCCATCGGTATTTTGCGAGCTGCAGTCGTATTTCGACTTTCTTTACTTCAGCCCATTTATATTTGGCTACTTTTATTGTGCAGTTGCATTGCAGGGTACTTGGCTCTTAAAGAAGTAGTAGGTACTTTAAATTTGGACTGTGGGTTTTAAGGTTTTTTTCACACACACACCGTTTACTTTTGTTCAATTTGCTGCAAAAACTAATAATTCGAATCATTATTTAATCTAATTGTTATCGATAATTGAACTGTACGGTGCAGCGCGACCGGTGTAGGTAAGTAATAAACGTACCCGCATAAACCTTTGAATTGCTGACCACGTTACGGTATCGAACCTGCGCCCTTTGTCTGTGTCCGGTCGCGAGATGTTTAAGAAATAAAATAAAATCTAATTTACCGGCTTGCTGCGTTTATAGGGAATGTTTTACGAGTGCTGACTCGGGCGCATTGTTCGCTTTCTATACCAACCCGCCTTTTATTTGTTACCCCGAGTGTAGAAGTCCTTAATCCGTGTGACTCGTGGAAAGCAGAAGCTTTAGTTAACTCCGTTCCAATCAAGAATCGACACTTTAAAACTGCGTTTATTCTACCTCGGTTGAATTCTGATGTAGATGGTTAATTACCGAACTATTTTGAAAACGGAGCCATTCACGTCACTGGCTGCAAAACACATTTGCGTCAGATAAAAGCCCATTCCTCCCTCGATATGATTCCCAAAGTAAGATGTATAGCGATACACGGCACTCTGCGGACTCCAGAACTTATATCTCTTATTTATGTTCATTAGATTCGTTCCGTTGCACCACTCACATGCATTACGTGGACAATAGAAATTGGTAACATATTTGCAGATAATGCAGTTACCGAGCTTGAAGGGCAGCGGGAATTGCCTCCATACACACAGAAAAATAGCCCCAAGCAAGCTGCAAAATGTCCAAAAATACATTAGCCGCATTAGAGGAGCCATTAAGGGCCGGGCTGGCCGATAACAATTAGGGTGGTTCTGGGGTCTTAAGGGGACTTAACAAGGCATACGCAGTTAGCACTGGTTTTAAGAATTAAGGACAGATTGGTTGTCGACACCTGGATTACATCGTCGTTGGTGAGTTCAGTGAGGGACTAGTATATAAATCTATGACGGTAAATTAAATTGTTAGCATTTAAAAAACACAAGTTTAAATGAGGAAATTTTAAAATGCATGAAATTTGTTAAGCATTTTCATAATCAAGAGCCAAAACACCTAAAGAATAAAATTAGAAAAAAACCACTGGAGTCGACGACGACAAAATGCATAACTTGTTGAAGGAGTAATCAAAAGACTATATAAAGTAAGGAGGAGGACAAGACGAAAGGCTAAAAATGTAAACCCTCTCTTAGATTTCCTTCAGCCATGGCGACCCTCCGGCAAACTTGCTGTAAGATGGGAAAAATTACCGAGCCCGAGAAAGTTTTTTCGATTTGAATTATGAATCCTTATTTTATGCTTCGTCCTTAGAAAGTTTGTTTTACATTGCCCGTGCCCATTTTTTGACGTTACAAGAATATTAATATTGTTCAATGGATAATGCTGTATGCGGTGCTAACCCTACACAAATTTCATAAGTAGATTTTCTCTTTGTTTTAACTTGTGACGCACAGAATTAATAAACCCTATTCCTAACGACTGTTTAATAATAGATAAGACATTATAACTTTTGTTCTAACGGTTTTAATTGTTCTATTCATTTCCATGGCGATTATTTGACTGCCCCATCGCCAGTTAGAAAGAAAGTTGGCGATGAAAGACGCCTGGGATATTAAAAGAGACTTTGACTTTCAACTTTCTAAAGAGTTTCTTGAATAAATTTTGAGTTTTAGCTTCAGTAATATAATTTAAGCGAGTGACGCTGATATCGCCTAAGTCCAAATTTATTTCCTTGGGTTACAAACCGATGCTACTCACGCTTGAAATGTGTGAAAGTCGTGTTCTCTTCACATTATTTACTTACATCAGCAATATGAGAGAAAAGATAAATGTTCACAAAGCTAATAATTTCTCAGTATAAAATATTATTATTTTGTAAACTCAACTTTCTCAGATAAATACACAAATAAAGTAACTAGACAAAGATTTTTTTTGCATTAAAAACTTGTACGCATAGTTGTTGTACATCACAGTAAGAAGAAAAAACTGATCAGCGTTTCAGATTTATTGTACAGTCAAGGACTTTAATTGTTATGCCACTGTGGAACCCTGTCATAATGACAGCGTCAAACCACATGACAGAAATTACGCTTAATGTAATGAATGATTAAAGTTATGCGACAGGGTTCCATAGTGGCATAACAATTAAAGTCCTTGGACTGTACCTACTAATATGATGTTTGGTAAAGTTTTTTGTTATCCTTACATCTAAGAAAATAAAGTTTACTGTCGCACAGTTAAGACCACTATCTTCGATACGACGCCAGTGTGCTTATGTCAAAAACCACGGCCTCCATTTCTATTCGCTTGGTATATAAGTTAGCAATCTTGACTATACCCTACGTTATCTAGTAAGTACTTGTTTCGCAAAATCGAAAGAATGTAAATCCTCCGATAGAGGGCCGACGCACGGCTGTTTAAAGCGCGCGGTCTGTAGGCGCGAGTTCTTTCTCCTTGAGAAAATATGTAAACTTATAAAATTGTATTTGCATTTCATACAAGCGGGAAACATTGGCTCCGTGCGCGAACCCGCCACAAAGACTTCTGCTGGGTTCATAAGGGATCCTTCTTTGTGTTTTTCAAAAGTACTCTGAGAGTTTTCAATTGAATTCTCACTTGAAAGGCTTGGAAAAAATCATCCCGGAGATGTTCAAGTTTAATACATCCACGAAAATCCTGTATATGTCTGTATTATGTATAACTTCGACACTATGTTTATTTATTCGATACACATGACATAACGTCGTTGGCGTAATAAGCATGTACTTACCCTTAACCATTCAACAGGGAAATTATTTCAAAGTCAACAAAGATTTTTCAAATATATTACGAAAATGATTTCCTGATATAATAAAAGCAGTAAAATATATCAAAGAGAGAGCTTACTATTGAGTTAACTTCTTAATCAACATTCTTTAATTGAATCCTAAAGATTACACTGGTATTAAACGATTTCCCGTTGGAAGGGGTTATCTTAAATTTTAAACGAACTTACGGGACGGGTTCGCGCCCTGACCTTTCCTGCGCCCTTTCGGTGACCATAAACGTCAAGGAACAATAAACGACTAAGAGTGACCCTACCCCGAGTTCTTGGGCCGGAGTTACCCTCGGCTGTCCACCGCCCCTGTCAAAGGCCAGCCAGCAACCCCCGGGGGAAATTATTGTCGGGATTTAAAGGGCATTGCTTACGTGGAATAAAAAAACATTGCACTTATAATCGAACTTTTGTATTTTGTAATAGATCGTATCAGGTATCGGTCACGTGACTAGGCTACCGTGGCGTCTGATTATCAAAGTTATTGGAAATACATTAATTTAATGCAAATGTACATAGAAGTACGGTCAGCTCCTTGAAAGACAAGGTAGCTTGTGTCAGCAAACTATTAAAATATTGGCACGCAAATAAAATCGTTTTACCAATAGGAAGGAAACGCATTTGTACCAAACCGAGATACAAATAGGTACCTGCAAAAAATGCCACATATTCCTATAACTAACATCCAAGAAACAAAAACAGCTATAGGTACTGATTGAAAAGTCACACAAGCTTTTAAAATAATTCCCAAGCAAATTGACGATGTTTACATACTACCCCTGTTCGATCATCCCTACATCATAAGCTTATGCACTCACGGGTTTTTCAATAATTCGATTCATCCTTGGTTGTCAAAACCGTTCGTGACGTCTTAGAAAAACTTTGGTTCAAATTTTATTTACTTGGATGGGATAAATTCGTCAATCAGCTTCAAAAAAACGCACCCCAGGAACTACGAAAGACACGCATCGACGCTTCAGTGGCGAAGTTTTTTTCTAAATCATTGTCAATTCCAATAAAATAAGGCGAAATTAAATAAACAGCCCTCGGCAAGATAAAAGCCAGGTCTAGACGCCGTCGACTAAGACCGCACTTTTGATGGTGTTGTATTTTAAAAAGTTGGGGGAAGTTGACACTCGGACGAATTTAACCTTCCATTGTATTAATTATTCAGGGCGGTGCTTTCGTTTTAAGGTGCGCTCGCAAGAGGGCACGGAAATTTGTTTTAGAAAAATCCGACGAAAGAATTTAGGGAAGTTGCAGTCTCGCTTGCCGTAGCATTAGCCGGGGTGGGAGAAAGTTTAATTTTGTTAGGGAATGCAGCTCGGAACGAGATAAGTTTAAGATGGACGTATCTATTTTATCGATCTTGGGGAGATGGTAAAGGATCCAATAGCCTTTGAATACAATTTTTAATCTAATTGGTTGAACCATCTGCGTTAATTATTCTCCAAAAAAAATTAAAATTTTGTATTGTAATATAAACTTGGAAATAAAAAATCTCCCTCCGAAATAAAAATCAGTCAGATACAATTAAGTCTCCCAGTACTTATTGCACGACATCGGGTGTGTACACAATGGAATATTCCTACACCAATCTCATTTGTAGATACTGGGGAGGCTTACCGTCCCACCCGGAATACTTTAACTTTTCAATTGTAACTTTTGATGGGTTTTCGAACGTAATAATAATCGCTGTATCGTCGTGATGGGGTGCGAGAATCAACGAATGCTACAAAAGAATGCCAATTTTTATGCGGAAAATTGAGTTACAGCTCGACTGTATTCAGAGTTGTTATCAATCCCCATTTCATAGTTAAATGCATATTGCAAAGATTCTTTCAGCGCGAAAATTTCTCGGCGCCGAACAAGCTTTTCATAAAAAAGGTGAACGAAATAAGGAATGGAATCGGGGCAGAGTCAAAGGCAGCCGAGCTTGTCGTTAGTGATCGATACTCGTTACCATTCATCCTGGCGCAGACAAGCCGGTAACATTCAATTTTTGAACATACATTTCATGGTAGATAAAACTCATGAATCAGAAGTCCATATGTGAAAGCGAAAGGAGGTGGGTTCGTTTCCTTAAAAAATCCACTCTCCCAGGCGGCACGCGAGTCGAATTTCCTGTCTGATATGAATCTTCCCTACTCGCTTTAAGGTGATGTATTTTCCTATTTCTACCCTCTCGGTTACTAACAGGTCTGTTTCTTCCCGACATCGCCCGTCTATTTCATAGAGGGCCCCTTGGTTAAATTGATTTTCAATTTGTTTGAAATGTGGTCCGCGGTACCTTGGGCAATAAGGAGGCGGAATAGCGGAAAATTATTTGAGTGATGTTGCCCTTGATGAGATTCCAACTGAATTAGGCGGCTTGCAGCGTGCACTCAAATAGTCTAATTGGAATTTTATTGAAATGCTCTTTTGTCTAACAAATATATTCTTAATTAAGTGTTTTCTCTTTCGTATTAGACTGTTTTATTGAAATGAAAAGGAGGGCATAAAATAAATTTTGCGTTTCTTTTAATAGCCCCGATATTGGCTCAGATTTTGAATTAAAATGTTGATTTTTAAAGAACACGCGCACCATGTTTGGTTAGACTGATTCACTATAAATTGTAGATTAGCTGTTAGTTTTATGCTTTGTGGAATCTTTTATTACTATAAAATTAATTATAAATCCTAAAAAGCATAAAAGCATAAGCATTTCTTGGTGTGAAATAATGTTATATCAGAATTAACTTAATATAAACGTTTGCATTTTGATTAAATAACCAGGGATCGTAAAATACGAGCGAAATCCATTGAAATGACGTATGACGACCAGTTTGGGTTGGCGATGGCTCTAAATTTATGAACTAAAATATTAGGTACTAAAATAATACAAATAAATATTTTTTTAGTGATGAAATTGAACACAATCCGAAACTCAATTTACTGGCTGGTATATTTTTTATTATATTTACAATTTCAAATCAAATAGTTCTCAATTTTAGACTTGGGATAGTAAGTAATAATTTTCGCAAGTACGATGGCGAGATTGGCGAGACAATGCAAATAATACAATCAGATTGACAGTCATGACAAGATAATACTCGTAAATCTATAGACAATGTGCTTATCAATTTTAATAAGTTTTAGTTTAACATTATAGATAAACCATGAACACTGATAGGGGCATTTTATTACCATAATGATAACAACACTTTTCATAAGTATAAACACATTCCTCCATACATATTTAATTTATTCGATTATAAAATCAAATCAAAATCAAAATCAAAATATTTATTCAGTAAATTGGCCACATACGGGCTCTTTTACACGTCGGTAATATAAAGTGAATCTACTAGCGCTTCGGACAAGACCATCATTGCGGAGATGAAGTGCCGCAAGAAACTCCAGCAGAAGGTCATTTTTTCAAACATAAAATAAAATAATACTTAAAAGTAAGTAACATTACAAGGTAATAAAGCAACAAATATAAATTATTAGAACTATAACAAATAAAAAAAAATACAAATTTAAAAATTTAAAACATTACAAATAAATGTAAAAATTAAAAATATTACATGTCAAATACATTAAACTAAAAATAATATAAGTGACAACACTTCAATGAATTTTGCTCACGTTTTACGATCCCTGTAAATAACATATTGGTTCTTTTAACTTACACAAAGCACAAAGCTGTAAAACAAAACACATAGCAATAAATCAAAACAATCATTGCGACTCAGAAAAAACAAAAGTAAGTCGCAAGCCGAGTTAAAAATTCATCTCGATCTTTCCGAGACAATAACTTTCTATTAACTCTCGAATGTCTTTCATTTTATTGTCAAGTGATAGGGATTATTTCGTCTGACTTATAACTGCCATATATCTGCTGTCCTATGGGGGTGGGTAGGTAGTATAAAATAAAGCTTCCTCGCGATTATATTAATACGTTGGGGGGTTCAGTACAAAATGATCCGGAGGCCGCTGTAAGCCGGCTAAGTGGCGGCTGGAGGCGAGTGAGCCTAGCACATAACTCTCGTCGGCTCCGCAAGGTGGAGAAAGTAAAAGATTTTCGCTTGGAGACATAATACGATACTCTCTAAAACGCTTGTTATTAGATACAGATTTGGAATATTTTTTAAATTCACGTTAGGTAAATAATAATATTTCATTTCAATCCCTATTTGCATTGCAATTATTTTTTTTAATCATTGTATTAGCGCGGCAAAAAATAACAGCAAAAGTTAGTTCTCTATTATGTAAGTACACGATTAAAGACCATTTACATTTTTATACAGATAGGTAAACAAAACTTAAGCTTCTTCTGCAAAGTGATGTCATACACAACCATACAAAAGGCCCAGGTCCCGCTAATAGATCTATACCAACTAATAGCTCCTATGAAAACAATCGCGCTCGCGAGGGGGGCGTCGCGAATCGGCGATACGGACTTGCTCTGATTAATTTCAAATGATATTTGATACGTTCATCCAGGGTAGGGGAGACCTGACAAATTGCCAGATTTTCATGTCTTCGGCCTAGGGTCAGCATTTAACGTCTTCGGTATTAAACGTATCGGATTAAATGGGTGTAAGATGTTACGTTACTTGATAGGATAGTAAACAGGATATTATAATTGCTTAATCAACTAACATCAAAACTTGTAAGGAATTTGATTTGAAGACTGTTATGTGAACGCTTAGAAATGCTTATTCAACAATGTATAACATGAAAATGTGAATATGATGATTATACATTGTGAAGTAGGATCACAAATTGTATCAAATCATATTTAGTGAACTTAATCGTCAGAAATGCGAATTCGACTTTGTTGTTATTTGTGTTTTTTTATGAAAGTTATGTAACATTATATCGGTTTTCTTAGATATCGTTAGATTATCCTAGGGTCTTGTAGTTAGCTGTGTAATTTTGACCTTTAGACAGCAGCTATAAACTAAGTTCATAGCAACATAGTTGCGGATGAAAGATAGCAAGAACTTGAGCTGTATTTATACAGAGAATCAATGCAAAGTCTTTACTAATACAAAATCCCAAACAAGACACGTACAACAATAATGTTAAACCGTGTAAGCAAAAAAAACAAATCGCCTGCATGTGTAATTCTAAAGATGTATCAAACGCGAAGACGGAAGAACTCGTTTAGGGCGAAATATAAATGAAAGCGAAATTCAAAAAGCAGGCGTGCTCATTTCTCTAAGCACATAATGTTTCACATTTTTTTCTTTAACATGGATGATACGACGCGTTACATGAAATTTTTAAAAGTCGTCGGATGGCGGTGTCTTTTGTGCTCCTAGACGGAGCGATTATGTAACAATAACGCGCCGAGTATCTCGTAATAAGCGGGAAGAAAACGATAAACGTACCCGCGAAGAAATTCAGACAAATGTATGGCATATTGTATGTTTCAAATTGAATATAGGTACGCTTTCATATTTTTGAATTTACTTTAATGTGGGATGCTACAACTTTGACGAATGTGTTTGACTAGTAAAAAATAATATTGCCCACTAATTCTTTTTATTGTTGTAACATTTCAATGAAGTCATAAACACCCAAACTTTATTATTTTTAACCAATTGTAATAATGCCATAACAAAGTTTGTAGTCCATTGAATGGACTTCAGTGAAATGTTGTTGTCGCACCGTCATTGGGAGACAATGAATGCAACCTCGAGGATTTCATTGTCCCCGTGGATCTCTCGACTCCGTGTAATTTAACGTTTTAGTTGGAAGCGAGCTTGTCTCCGTACCTACTTCTTTTGTCATCCGCTGGAACATCTTTATGAATATCTTATTATGAACCTAAATTGAGGAGAAGCTTACCTAGTCGTTATTTGCGTTGTAGCAATTTTTGCCAGGATTTACTCAGCCATTCGCAAACAATTTTAATTGGGTTTTTCGTGCCTGTGTAAACTTTGTACTGTCCACGAAAATGAAATGAGTTTTATATATTTCAGTAGCCTATTCCCCACTAATTTATTTATCAAACTCTGTTACATTTTTGTAAAACATTTTTGTTAAAGCATATGCAAGCTCATATGCGTTTTTAAAACAGCTTAAGTCCAATAAAATTTAGTTACGGTTCTTTTACAACGCTGACATATTAACGTATCGAGTACGATTCCTGTCGCGGAGGTCTACTCAGAAACACATATTGAATGTTAGATCAAATGTTCACAGCGACCTATTAAACTGATTAATACAGATGTGTCAAGCTGATTTGAATCCCGGGACACGGAGTTACGTTGCCATAGCAACTCGTAATTACAGACAGAGGAGGAGGCATCAAAAGGCATCATTACACAATCCTGCGTGTATTACGTCGTTACACGCAACACGCTTACATCTCCAACAATCTGAGACGCTAACATGCGGAGATGCTGCTAATGGAAAGAACGCGACTTTTGATAAATTCCTCACCGTTTCCCCCCCCCTGAGTTTAAAGCGCGTGTGATGATGGCACGTGAAGCAGGATTGAGTGGAAATGAGCCGGTGTGATAAGGGTGCTTTGTGGCCCTACTGATGATGTCGACTGCTACTGCTATTTTCAGCTACGTTTTGATAACATCAAGGCTATATAAATACACAGCTAACAGTTTTGTTAAAAATACATTATTTAAGCACCAATACGAGCAGACGGGCCACCTGGGCCTCTATTATTCTAGGTGATAAAAACCATATCATCTTTGACCAGTTATGGTACTGTTTTCAACTCGGCCGCAATTACTGTTTAGTAAATAAGAGGTATCAAAACGTTGACAATACGATAACAGGTCACAGACGATATGGGTTTTACTGCCTAGAATCTCGGCCCTGATTGTAAGCAGTCGTAGCCATCAAACGTCAGCAATGCCAGGGACACATCCAAAAATGGATGAATGGAAACTAGATCTATTAGCTAAAAGCGTGTTAAAGCAATTTACTTTTCACGGATTTTAACAAGTAATTTAATAAATAGTTCAGAATCCGTATTGAATGTTAATCATGATACGTTTTTATAGTTCATAAATGTCTAATCTTCTGTTAAGATATTAAAACTCACCATAACACTAAAAGAGTAAAAATAATCAGAACAATTTCAAAAAGGTAGCAATTATGAAAAACACCGCACGAGAGTTCAGCGCAATGCATAAACAAGTAACACTAAAATTCTATTCCAAACTAAATTGCTATGAAAACATGGCAAAAAGTAGCGGTTTGTTTACCTCGCGGCGTGCAGCAAGCACCGCGCGAGCGCCGCTGCAACATTTGGCGAGCTCGCCCCATGTATTCCTCAGGGCTTTTCCGCCCCACTCATTATACCCGATAGTTATTACTGTCATTTTTCAACTCGTTATTTACTCTGAGGAGAGCTGATAGCGCGACGTTTGCCCCCAAAAGCCTAAACTCGAGATTAGGGTGAAGGATTTGCGGGATAGAGGGGGATTTTCGCGGACTAACACCAAAATTGAAAATGGTCCTTTAAACTTTATTTCCATTTCCCGTTTACTCTCTGAGATCATTCCAGATAAGTACAAGCACACTGTTATTTACGAAGAGATATTTTAAATTGAATTCGAAATTAACAAACAGGTGGAAGAGGGTAAAGGTAGACAAGTTTAACTGGAAAGTATTCGCTGCTTCTTTGATAATGACTATCGTCCAAACAAACTTGCATAAATGAAATGAGAAAAGTTATATTTTTCAGCGGCATATTTACAGAGCCTACCCCAAGAGGCAGTTTCGAGAAAGGTTTATCAAAGTGTCACCGCAGATAACAACAGAAATGTCATCTTGATAACGAGTAATGAGAAAAGTTTTGCGAAGTGTCTTCGTTTTTTAATTCTTGTTATATCAAATTGTTATTAGTTACTTGACAAAATTCTCGTGTGTTTGTTTAAATTTAAAAACCCTTAATGTGGTATTACAATTTTGGAATGATAATCTATCTAAGTGGAAACCAATTTAACGTGGGGGATATCGGCGGCAGAACGAAGCCTCGTTCGACTTTCAAATCACTCTGCAAATTATCAACGGAGAATTAAAATCTACCCCGGACTTCGAAGACGGTTGGTACATTAATTTATTCTTTAAAAGCTTCTCAAGTTACTTGAGGCGGTGACGTCACTTTGTCAAACATCAATTACGTTTTGACAATGATCAACGATGAAATGGACGAGCGCACGAAGCGGTCGAATCATCGCTCATTATTAACTAGACTTCATTGCGATGTTAGAACACTGGGAGACATTGACGACAGAAGGTAATTTGAAATCATTTTTATAAAAGGTGCAAAATTGGAAAAAAAAAATACTTTAGACCAGTACACTAAAGTCAATTTAATATTGAACCATTTATTTAGTAAATTGGCCACTTAGTATAAAGTAAATCTATAAGCGCTTTGGATAAGATAATTATTTTTCGCACGTTATAAACAAACACTAGACTTATTCTACGAATCCTTCAACGAACGACGCAAACAACTAAAGTAATTTACTTAGTTAAATACTTACTGCTGATGTCCTCGTTCTAAAAAGAAGTGTGCGAACTTATAAAACTTATAGTTGAAGGTAGCTTGTTAAATAATCCACCCACCAGCAATTCAAGCAAAGAAAACATTCAGAAACTAGATACGAAAAGTAAAGACCAAATAAAAGCCTTTCAATGAGTCTACACGTGCAAGTGCATCAAGCTACTAATAATTTATTCCTTCGTGACCGCACTCGGAAACTTGAAAGAAAACTGACGGCGATCGACAGAGGCATTAATATCTAACGATTACCCGGTAAGAACTGATTAAACCTCACCCTACAGCAATATGATAGGGCGAACATTATAAAAGCCAGCGTAATGGATTCGCGGCCACTCAGAATTAGGTTTGTAAATATTTTATGTTGTCTATTGTGGAGTGGTGTGTGGGTGATTGACAGGAGCACTCCCCAGTGGCCGAAACGCATCATCCGACAAAATGTCTGAGAAGCGTGCCATTTGTGACCATGTTGCCAGATTTGATCTCATTATCGGACAAGAGAGGCAATTAAGCGTCTATTGAATGTGACACTTGAGAGTGACGCGACGTTAATTCTTACCCCTTATACGGCGGTTACACATATCAATTCTGTCCGCATACATAAGTATATAAAATATTATAAAATATAAAATAATCTATACATATCCCTATACATTTTGGATGTGTATGTTTAAGAACAGACAAACATTATATTAAATGAAACTAAAAGAATTATAGTTAAAATAAGTAACGTTTTTTTTTTAAATATACGTTGCTTTGAGACCAAGACCTTCAAAAATAGGCATCTCAAATCTTTTCTTGTCATATTTGTATGTAAAGGACATATACCCGCATAAGCTTTATCTTTGTATATGGTAAAGGCTTAAAGTATGTTGAATAGGCCTTCTTAAAAATATTTTTGAGGAGCTTGGTACTCGCAGCGTTAATCTATTTCATTAAAAATCAAAGAAACATGTAAAAACAAGTTATCAATTACTATCAGAGACCGTCGCGTAGAGTGGTATTAAGTCCTCGCTCTTTCAGTGCCAGGGACCTACTACACGGGTCCATTTTGTACGAACGAACGTCGAAGAGTTTGGTGCTGAAAGTGTTACGGCGAGTAATGAATATATGGCGCAGCGCGGGCCTCTAGCGGCCGGTGGTAACTAGTTTGTAGTTGCAAAGTGGCTCTAAATTGAACACCTGAATGGGAACCCGGCCTCAGACGCACCGCGGCCCTAAAATGCACGAAATTAATCAACATTTAATTCCATATCGCGAACGACGACTGAGCAAAGGCGTTGCACGTACGAGCGCCCAGGGACTCCACCGAAATGAACCTCCAGTAGGTATTAGCCGTACGAAACTCGACCACCGCTGCAAAATATGCAAATGAAGAGGCGACTCATTTGACGAATTTTAATGGATATTTAACTGTGTTAATTATAAAGTTTCAACTTGACTTAATTCGCCGGAAACGTCCGGGCTCCCATCGCTAACACAAATGCATGTTTAAAGAGTTTTCGTGTGTTGACGATTTTCCGCTCGATGTCTTTGCGGTCACCGTAGCCCGAGTTTACCTCATATGACACATTGTTTATACATTATTTGGCAAATTAGCTACAACTCTTAATCAGATTGTATCTTGATAGATAGATAGACAAATCTTATAGAAAAAAAAAGTATCTAAAGGCCCATTTAGATTATGCAAGAATCGGCAATAATTGTATGCAATTATTTTGTTGCAATAATAGTGTTTAAGAATTGTACCAAACGTAAGGTTTAGACTGAGCTATTTTTTATTTCCTCAATTTAATTGTAGGGAATGTGCAAAAAAGTTGTATAATGTAAATGGGCCTTTAGTTTGACCCACAGAGCACTCTTAGCTTACCCAAAAGATTCCTGTGGAATATTTTCCTTCACACTTTTTTTTCCGAGTTTTAGTCCTAACTTACCGACTGAGAAACAGTTACTTTTTTTCAACCGCAGCTTACCTGTAAATAAAAAGAAAATAGTTATTATTGGCACAGTCACAACGAACAATGATATCTTAAATTTAGGTTTTACTGGTTATTAAAAGTAGATTCCCTGAAACTACGAAAAATAAAAAATCAAAACGTCAAAAATTCCCTGATTTTAAAGCTTAATCAGATGTTTTCCCTTAAGGAAGCGCTTTGGCTTGCAGACAGGCCGTGACAGATTTACGAGATAATATGTAAATAGACTGCCGTGTTGGAAAATTGTTCAACACAATTTGGGTTAATTGAATTTTTGTTCGTTAAAGTTGATGTGAAGCACACCTCTCGCTTAATTACTGGCGAGGGTTTGTTAATTTATGACGGCCGGACTCAGCGCACCTACTCCAAGGAGCAGGATAACATCGAAACTCCCTCAAGATTAATTTGCTGAGTAGGTACTCGGCAACTTTAACTCGTTTGCCTCTGACCGAATTCCCAGGCCGCCCTTGGAGTTTAGAATTAAATTTAATGAAATAAGGGGAATCAGCAGTTGAAAGTTGTGTCTGGGGCGATGGGCAGTGCGGGATAGTTGCGGCCCGGCAGACGGCGGCCCCCGGCTACCGCCGTTTGCCTCTCGCCCGACAACGTATTCGATTACGACAAGGAAATAGAAAATCTAAGTAGTAATAATAACTAATGCAGCATAAATGGTATTGATCAAAAAATTCAAAATAAATTTACCATTGTTGAAAAAGTTCATAAGTACCTAGTACCATTACCTTACTCAATTAATTCGGGTTTTATCGAATGTACCTACATATACGTCTCAGATGAGTTAGGAGAGGAATGGTTCAATATCGGCGGTGTAGTGCAGCGCTAGACCACTTGATAGTCAGTCCCAAAGCTATTGCACAAGCAACCGGACCGGTTTAACTCGGCTTTACCTCAAGTCAGTGCTTTCTAGCGTCCAGGCTGCCCTCCAACTAAACAACCTTTGAATCGAACCAACAACAGAGTTAATACAATAATTCCTTTTAAATACTATTTAATAACATTGTGGTGCTTATTTTTTCTAAGAGTTAATGAATTGCTCGAATTGTTTAGCTACACAGTCGCGTTTTAGAATTAGTTCCAAGAACCGCCCTCGAATTAAAAACTGGCCGCCATTTTGTCAGCGGTCTCAGAAGCCCTATGAAGACTTTTGGGCGCGTATTTAGCGGGTAGACGGGTGAAGCCCTATTAGTCGGATGGGGCTAAAGACAATAA
Organism: Acleris literana; assembly: GCA_946894065.1. Lineage (NCBI taxonomy): Eukaryota > Metazoa > Arthropoda > Insecta > Lepidoptera > Tortricidae > Acleris > Acleris literana. Next base: position 8,330,883 of record OX335683.1, read on the forward strand.
GTCTACATTGATATGTGGTTGATCTCTCGGATCAGCGTGGGTGGTGCTAATTATTAAGCTATGTCAAGGATATGACGATAATTAAATAAAAGCTTTTCAGTGTCGTATCGACTACGACTAAAGGAATTAAATCGTAGTATGAAGTAAAACTTCTGAAAATTGCAAATGTCAGGGTCAGAGGGCGAGGCAAAGTAAATGCAACAACATTGCCATTAGCCGCGGTGCGAGGAGAGCGGCAGTGGCGATGAGTTACCAACTTAAGTGTCAATTGAGGAAGTGTTCGTCAAGTGCCGCCGCGGTGTAAGAGGGAAATTAAAAATTGAAAAACTCGCCGCCATGATGGCAGTGGCGTTAATGGCTGTACATAATAATTAAAGCGGGCGGCTCGTGGGCTTATGTGCGCGTCGAGTGGGGGGTGTGGCCCGGCGCCGCGAATGGGCTCTCTCAGCGACATCTGAGACGCCCGGGCCCTTTGGAGAGCGCCTCACTCGCCTCGACCTGTTTTATATTGCCCGGCCTGCTGCCCTGAGAGCTGCTTTACTTTGATTTAAGAGAAAAAGCCGTTTTGACGCTACACTCGGCGAAACCCTTTACAAGTTGATTTGAAAAGGGACGGAGTGCCAAACGTCAATGCTTCAGAAATGGAAAATGCGAAAGCGCCCCAACTGAGATAGACAAGTAGATAGTCTTTTTACTTTTATCTTGTCTTTTATGATAGGTAACTCTTAAGAAGAGCTTGAAGAGGTTCATTCTCGATATGAAATTGAGAAAAGTAATTTCGATAAGATCATGGCAGATGAAATCTACTTTAAGATTTACCTACGTAATCGAGAATTTATTTTTGTACAATGAAGTAGGTCCTACCCTGTTATACTGTTCAAAACAAGGATACGTGTAAATCTTGCTAATAAAATGGGTGCCTGTTTCAATTTTCTTCAACAACGGTTTTACCAAAACTACTTACCCCTTTTGCACGGGACGGCCATGTTTTTTCTTGTTTCGCGCGTCAGACTGACGTCTGACAGGCCGCCATTTTGAAAAAAAACCTCGAGTGCGGCTTCCTTCCGCATCGGTGGGCCGTCATGAGAACTATCGCGGTGACTCCCCCTTCGTTTTACATACATTGGATTCATTGTTTTAGGAGCGCGTCGTATATGCGAGGAACTTTTGTTGTTTGACGCGCCCCAGCATGAAACTCAACCGCCATGTCAGATTCGATAGTCAAATTCGCTTGCACGTACGACATCAAAGACACGTCTGATATCGCAGACGCAGGCAAAGCTCTAGGAAGATTAGATTCGCCTTCGTGGGGGTTCTATTTGTAAAATTATGTACCGTTCAAAGTTATATTGCGAATTCCTTTATAATTTGCAAAAAAGTACAAAACAAACACGATACATGCTCCTGTAGAATCACCACTTGTTTTATCTTACCATTCGGTAAATTAAAAAAAAAACATTCATTTACTCCATTTGTTATGGCCATTATTAAAATTCCACTGTGAACGTACGTGGGTACACATAATTTCCCTAAGTATTTTTCCGTTGCGTAGCGCGCGGAAGCGAAGCGAGAACCGTCATCGCTCCCACTTAGTAGTTACTCCGTTCACTCCCTAGCCCTTATTGTTTTAATTGTTGCCCCTGAGAGGTGGGAGGATCAGAGCTCTCAAAGTCTTTTATATCTCAAGCGTAAATACGATGCACAGCATACATTTTTACATAAAACTGGCAGCCATTTTTGTTGTAGGAGTTTGCATTTTGTAAGTAAATACATGGCTGCTGTACAGTTATGTACATAGTTGTACAATGTTAGTTCATATTATAGAATAGATGTGTTAAGTGCTAATTATGAAACCATTATTATTTTAGATAAACTGAGAATTTTCCCTACACTCCTAAAGTAAAGTCCATTTCATTAAAAGCCCGGCGCAAAATGACCGCTCACAATCACAGCAAGAGTAAATAAAAAGTGGACGATCAATAGTAGAAACAAAACAAAGCGCAGTAAAAACAGTTTATTTCAGCAACATTCAGTGTTGCTGTTCGTCTGATAAACAAGCTCTTGTAAATCGATTGTAATTACAACGGACCGGCGTGTAACAAAATAGAACGAGCGCGTATAAAAATATTAGGGTGCCGGTGCAAAAACAGTCGGCGGGTCAAGACGACGCAAAAAAGGATACCCTCGGCAAACAATATGCTGGCTAAATGAATTCTGTGTACGTTTTAGGGGATTTTCCCACTTAATTTGTGTAAATCAAAACCAATTGTCTTAGAGTACCCATTGATGTAAGGGCGTTTGCTTAGTAGCTATCTGAGAAACTGCAGGTTAATTACGTACCCCACTTCAAAAGATTTCAACTTATAATTGTTGAATCAAACTGTTTTAAATGCCTGCGAGCTAAGGCTGAATTGTAATAAAGTGAAAACTTGCTTTAGACCTTTATTCTAGACTTGGTTTACTTTACAGCGGCACGACTTAGAAACGAGTCTCCGTGTAAGCAAAATAACTTTTTATCTTTGGGTTTTGTATCCACTGTTTCCACCCATGTTTATTAACATTTTTAATAATTAATTACTTTTAATGCAGCTTCACCTAACATTTCGATCCATTCAAATGCATTTTTAACACTTTTAGGTTCACCGATTTCTGACGAAGCAATCAATCCCATTATAATTTGTAAATTGAATCTGTTTAAAAATACTTCTAACCTTTTGTGCGAAATAAACCCCCACGTGGCCCTTTTTATTATTCGGTTTTGTCTTTTCACTCCAAAGTTCATGTATTTGCTACGGAGTTGCCAAATTTGAAAATTTCCAGACATTTTGGCTTCTATAGATTACCCTTCAATCAACTCTGTCTAAATTATTAAATTTTAGTTTAAGGCCGTGGACTCAAGCGGTTCTCCCAATTCGTTTCGGTTGACTTGGTATTCGATGGTCGTCTAGCGTGGCACTACCGGTTTTCCTGTCCTCCGCCTATGGTTCGTTGCTTCTCGTCAGTATTTTCTTAAATCACCCACAGATACTTGACGTTGAGATTGCGAACCTAGTGGAGGCTAGGGATGCTTGGTGTGAGTCGTTTCCGGGAGTGGATATGCCAGTCAAAAGGCATATCCAGAGAGCATGGGATACACCTCGCTTCATATCAATTCATACAACTCTCATAGAAAATAGTCCGGACGATTCAGATCGCGCCGGTCTCCTCGCTGTCTCAGCAAGCGAATCAGGTCACCGGCTCCACGCTCTTCCTTCCCGCAATATAGGCACAATCTTGGACCCAAGCAGCTTGCGCATAGCAATAAACTTGCGGCTTGGGGCTAGACTCTGTGAACCTCATACTTGCGCGTGCGGGAAGGAAGTGAGTGAGCTGGGACGACATGGCCTTTCATGCTTCAGAAGTGCCGGCCGTTTGTACCGTCATGGCACAATTAATGATCTGATCCGTCGTTTGCTTGCCACTGCCTCTGTACCAGCTATCCTGGAACCAGCAGGATTGCATAGAGGCGATGGCAAGCGACCAGACGGAGCTACATTGGTGCGTGGAAACTGGGTGGGGCACTGGTGTGGGACGCGACGTGCGTTGACACATTCGCCCTTTCCCACGTCCAGTCAACCCGTAATCGGGTCGGTGCAGCAGCTGATCAGGCCCAGACACTCAAGCGCCGCAAATATTCGTCATTATTAAATAATTACGAATTTGTGGCGCCTGCAGTGGAAACCATGGGACCTTGGTCAGCTGATATGAAAAGCTTTATTAAGGCCCTGTCCTCCCGGCTCAGAGAATCCTCCGGAGATCCTAGAGCTGGTGCTTACCTCTCCCAAAGGATTGGGCTATTTAGTTATCCAGAGAGGTAATGCAGCCAGTGTCATGAGGGGACCATGCCGCGAGCGGACCTGCTAGAGGGGTATTCTTTTCATAGTGGTGATTATTATTTATATCTTTAATATTTGAGTAGCTTAGGTTATTTAAATTTAAATACGTTTAGTTTTAATTTTTTATTGTATTAATGTTGAATTCTGTACTTAGTTGGACGAAAATAGTCTTTATTTTATTACTTTTGGTATTATAGAATGAATGTACGGTAATGTAATAATGTCATTCGAGACACCAAATCATTGGTAACTTATAGGCAACTCACTCAACCTTAAATTGTTGTAGAATGTCAGATTGACTTTGGACCTAAGGTGAGTCTTGCCAGATCTTGGATTAAAACACTTTAAAAAAAAAGCCCACGGATACGAAGGATTATTGATATGACCTGTCTTGTAAGAGATACTTATACGGAGGAACTTATACGAAAAATAGAGCCATCTATTGAAATACTTTGTAAATAAGACATCTTGCGAGTAACTTTATGTTTCGATTATTTCTAAATATTTTTTTTTAGAAAAATTCTTCGGAAAAACTAACACCACAGCATTCTTTTAAATATTTTTCTACATTAAATAAACCCATTTCTATAATTATCCGCCACAATTTTTACATGCATCTTTCTTTTCTGGCATTTTTTTTAAGTTCTTGCCTGTACAGACAGAACATGCATATTATTTTGTTTAAATATACAGAAAATAGAAGCGTAGCGATGAATTCATTTCAATATTCACACAATCGCCATTCAAATGCAGTTAGTATAGGAAAGCACTAATGTTAGCATAAGACGCAAGTTCCAATTATTTAAAACAAGAAAATTATTGCTAGAAGTTTTGAGTAAGCACAATAAAGAACCAAGAACTCCGATAATCTCTTACAAACAACTCAATTTTGAATTTATCACGCGCTTTGGATGGGCTGTATATGTTGACTTTTTTATGTTGACTGAGTTTTGTAACTTACAAAAAAAGGATAAGACAGCTATACACAAACATTACTTTCCTTGGTCCGATTTATTTTACAGGCTTATTTTTAATTGACAAAATAAAGTCACTGTTCATGGTTTATATATTTTTTAACAACCGCAAAAAAAAATGCAATTGCAAAATGTATTTGTTATAATTGGTTTATTTAGAAATTCTTTATTTCCATTTATTGTTACTTTTCGCGTACACGACTCGTGAATTATGAATTTAAAAGTCTGATAACATTTTTTTTTTTGTTACGCGTTCCCAAAATGTACATTCGATTATGATTATTTTAGTGGAGTTACTGTTGTAACAAACTGGTGGATTCATCCCTTGATTATATTTCAGCCGATGGGCGCGACCGCAGAGGCATCAACATGTCTGGCCCGCCCGCAACGCGTAAGCCTCAATTGGAATAGTTTCCATTACGCCGGCCGTCCACTATCTTCTGCATTATGCTAAGGTTTCACAGAATGATAAATAAACTTTGAATATTTGACCTATTCTTGGACGGAAGAGGCTGACTTTTTTTAGATAGGTTTAACTAAGAACACGACCAAATTTCATAGTCATGATCATCATTTTAAAGAGCACTGGTATGTTACTGTATCAAGCAATCCAATAAAGGTACCTGTAGGTAAAATAAATGTTGCTAAACAAACTTAAAATGAAATCATGAGCAGTAACCGTGACAGTAAAACCAGGTAACAAGCTATTTTCTGCTACAAAACTCCGTATTTTCCTCCACAACACTAACTTAACACGTAAAGTCAACAACACCGTCACAGAAGGTGGCACTCCAAAGGGACTTTAGAAAAATACTACTGACAAATAAATTGGGTACATCTTTGTTGTCTATGTCCTGTTTGTTTTGTGTATTGACAAGCAATTTGTTTTCTAAAAGATCGTGTACACAGGCGTGATTGCGCCAAGGCCGCGCGCTGTTTGTATAATCCGCGGCGCTTGGCTTTGATTAGCTCCTTCAGGTTTCACTGATGAAAAACTAAGTCGACGAAAGAGAGAGTACCCTTATTTACTCTGCTTGTTTAAAATGTTACTCCTTGACAATTTCGCGTGGGCCTGAAGTAAATATTAAAACGAAACGAAACAGTTTTTTGAGCAATTCTAAAAGTTTAATTGCGACGTTAATATAGTTCAGCCTGCAACAGCGTTTAGACTAGGATTTATAGGTTACTCGTCTAGTAACTTTAGAGAGACACATTACACGCACGGAGATATTTACGAGCCGGCAGAATAGTTTATTTCTCCGGGTGAGTAACAATTGCGAACAAAAAAGGTCGGCGGCCACTGCACCCGCGGAAGTTCCAGCTCAAAAGTTAACTCGCCGGCCCATAAATAAACCTTCGGTTTTGCTCTGGGACCCTCGCCGATTGCAAATTTCAAACTGAAACCGTAAAGTCGCATAAATTACAGTTTCAGACGGTTGCAAAGAGAAAAACAATCGGAAAGTAGCACTTAGCAGCTTGACTAATCGCCAGGCGGCGATGACAGCTCGCGCGATGTGGGATTTAGGCACGGCCGCACCGCAAGCCAAGTCGCCCGCCGCAACCCGTAATGCGTTTGCCGTTACTGAATTCCGTGACAAACTGCTTTTGAATAGCCAATCGGCGGCAGGATGTTTGCCAATCTCGTACTTTCTTCTCTGAGATTGGTTGCTGAATGATTTATAATGCTTTTTTAGCACCCGTTACGGCGACTTCGTACTCACGAGCAAGTTATTTGTGGCACACTATTTGTATCCACGTTCTTAAATGTTTTGAATGAATAATAAATAAACTTTAACTTTTAGTAGATAATCAACTAGAGTAAAAAAAACCTCAGTTACTATCCGTTCTATAATATTAACCGTGCTTTTAAAATAATTATACTTCATATCGTACTAAGTTTTTGAAGATGCTTGTATATTTAGCAACTCATGGATTATAATTTGGATAAAATTTAACACAAAAGCCAATGTTCTGGTTCAGCACTTAGAACACTGTTTGTGTCAGGAATATATACAAAACGGTAAATAAGTTTAACGCACCAAGTCGCGTGCAAAAGCTATGCTGCTCTCATAAGCCAAAAGATAATATCTCAGATAAAACTCCGGTAGCAATATCAACCTCATTACTAATAGAATAGAATTAAAACTGCGTTGATTATTGGATATGAGATACTGCTTAATGGCTTAGGATGGAAGTATGTGCCTACTCCAAAAATCCCTAGGCACGACCACGGAACGTAGTATAATTGAGTACCCTTCGGTCATCCGCTCTACGGGCAATTTGACCCGCCCGCTATCTACACTACGAGTGCCTACAGCAATTCTTCAGAATGTTACTTAGTGCTGCAAATCTCCTCGGTCTCAAAGAACAGTCCTTGTAATTTAAATGAAGCTAGTTCTTATTGTAACGCGCTGTAGATTTATTCTCCGCCGACAGGTGCTGGATAAGGGCTGTAACAATTAACATACGCTATTAAGAGCCCGGTCCGTGCCGCCATTAGTGCGCCCGCGACTCTGCGAGGATCATTCAAAGTTGCACAATTAACATTACACCTCCAGGCAATCTGCAGCTAACCGTCTGAGTGTGAGTGGAATTTGACATTAGGTTAGAGTAATGTCCTTATTTTCTATTTACACCAAACTTACTGTTTTAAATATTAGTAGTGTTTCAATGACAAGCTTATAGTTAGATTCATAGAAAATGTTTAGGTCGTAAAAATCAAATGAAATAAAGGTAGCGATAAATATGACAGAGTATTTTGGTTGAGCGTATTAAGATTTTTAGCCATTGTATTTTCTTAAATATAGGTACTCGTTAGTATTTTGACGCCGTTACGTTAATATTGTTATGATGCCCCGTAACATGAGCAGTTTTCTACTTTTCACTGTCAGTTATAAATAACTTGCTTATTTCAATTGCAATTTTTCATGAATATACTATTTTCAATAATCTTATGTCCCGCCCTCAGAACAATTCTGCTCCATCGCTTTTTCAATTGCCTGAAACGAACGCAGCGCAATATCCCCGCAGCTCGCAAATACGGAAGGTCTTGCATTAGTTTCTCCGCGTACTACAAATCTTGATTTGGTGCTTGATGTAGGGGCACACCCGAGTTACTGCGCGGTCGGGCCGTCCGTCTCGGCGCGAGCAGTTCATTTGCTTCACGCCTCATACCCGCAAATAAATCAGCGACTTCGCACGTACGGAACGGAGAATACGGATACGCGGTTTTGTAAAACTTATAAACAGAAATGGAAATATTAAAGAACCATTGCTACAATAAATAATAAGGATACCAATGTATAAACCAGATTTTTATAATCAAGGGGACAATCTCACACAAATTGATCTACTCCCAAACTAAGCTCTAAGCTTGTACCATTAGTTCTAAGCAACGATAATAAACGAGAAATAAATACTTAAAGAGGAACAAAAAACATATCCAAGACTCAGGAAAAAATAATCGCACTCATCACACAAATATTTGTCCATACCGTGAATCTTACTCGAAAGCTCTCGCTTCATAATACTAGAAAAACCGCATCGTCCACAGGTCATTCATTGATATCTTAAAATAGTAATATCACGTAGACATATAGACGTAGACGTAATTGACAATTGACATCGTTTCCTCAACAGGTTTGCTCGAAAAGCGGCCAATTTTACAGTTTTGAATTATAATAGTAATCAACAGGTCAGCACAAACATGATGCTCGCGTCTCGAGATGATTTTCATATTAAAGACAGACATTGACATATCAAAACGTGCATCTGTTAATAAGTCCCTTTCCGTACTAGTCACGCATACGGACTGGGAACTATGGCCTATCAAATCTCACCGAAAAAACCCGCGCCTCGTAAAATACAGATTACTCGAAAACTATTTTAAATGAGTTAAATTCTTTAACTGTGAAATTTGAGTCCAGAAGTCACCTCGGTGGCGAGTGGTTCACACTACCTACCTTCAGACACCAACTTTATTTGCAGGCTATCTCCATTGTTTGGTTGAAGTTTAACTTCTGTCGGAAGCAAATGGACAGAGCCAACGTCCGCGAAATTGTTTTGTGTGAGTTCCTTCAAGGAAAACATTATGCGAGCAGCTTATGCTTTGAGGCCCCGAACAACCTCGCGTCGGTTGATAATACGAGTTTAATAGTTTTCCTGGAGGTGTGCGGTGATATATTTTTGAAGAAATAGGTACTTTGGGTATATTTTAATAAAACAACAAACTTACTACGTTGTATTGGCAATCGTAGCCCGTCAAAACAGACCATGGGTAGTAAAATAAACGTCTCGTCTTGAAGAATTCGTAATTATTCTTCAAGAAGAACGAGCCTCAAAATTGAGGATCTCGCAATATTGTTCTATGCAAATAGCCTCGATGACTAAGCTGCAAGAATAACTTCGGCAAGGAGTATTGAAAGTTCAACCAAACTCTGCCGATAAAAATGTTTTGTTTGTCCTAATTGCTCCAAGTGGCTGGTAAGCCGACTTTCTGACGAGTCATTGTTTTCGACGTGCTTGTACCGTAACAGGAATATTTCGGGGAGCACCCTCCTAGAAAATTCATGACTTTCAAAATTATTTGTAGTGGTAACAATCTACCGGATAAACTTGTGTTTGCCGTTGTCAGATCAGCTACACCAGCGGCAGGATAAGAAGTCAAACTAACAGCTTCTATTTTAGTACAGTTTCTAAATTCTGACGGCGGCAGTTGGGGTTGACGTGTAATTGGTTTAGCTATTATAGCACCTGCCTGCGTTATAGCGTTTCGAATCTACGAGGTCCCACCCCATTACTTACTTGACAGGGCGCACCTTCATGGATTGAAAACACCATATAGTTGGCTATACAGACATACAAATGTTGGTAGGCATAGTTTTTTTTTGGGAATTAATCATTTTTTAACTACTTGAACATTGAACATTGTATTTATGTAAGTTCTAAAATCAAACATTTGTTCTGAAAGATTGAAAGTCGTGAACCAACAATTTCTCTCGATTAATAATATTTCATTGTTCAAAGCCGACCCCGATCTGTGTTGCCGGTCTACAGAAACAATCACTCAAATAGGCTGTTCAAATTGAATATTAATCGCCATTTTCACCGAAGAATGGGAATAATCTGAAAGGCGAGTCCAGAGAATGGAGGAAATAAATTTGTAATGCAAAGTTAGAAATTCCATTCCTGTGTTACCGATAAGTAAACGCTTTTACGAAGAGTGCGGCGCAAAGGTAAGAAAGAATACGCTTAGCATTTCGCTCTCCGACTGTGACAGGCAGAAGGAGCCGCGGCCCGGCGGTGATCCGGCGCGGGCCGGCCGATTAAACGCCGAGCCAATAAGGTATTCCGCAATTTATTAGCCTTGCAAATTCGATGCCGCCGCTCCCCTTATGAAATATTGCAGTAGCCGCAACAGCCTTCCGCGGCCGTCCATGCCGACTTCGCAACGTTACACCCCTATTTTAGCTCTAATTAAAAACCCATCAAAGAGTTTTCAGTCATTAATCATGAAACTGTTAACGGTGAATACCGACTTCCCTTCTCAGCTGAGGAAAAAAGGAGGATTAGGATATTAACAAAATGCCTAAAATATTCAGGGTTAGTGGAGTGGCAAGCCGCTTGTAAAAAATACGGCCCCGTCGGAACTGATTTCGCGGGTTTAATGCGGATGAATCTTAAGTTGTTTCCAGCGGTTTAAAGGATTGAGAACCCTTCTTTTTAAATACTGGATAAAGTACCAAGGATATTTTTATGCTCCGTAATTAACCGCGGTTATACTTTTGTGTATTTATTTTTTACTTTTTAACGGTTCGGTTTGAGAAATTGTATTTACCATTAAAATATTAGAGTTGAGAGATAAAAATGAAAGTGTATTAATGGTTATTTGAGACGGTTATTATGCTGTTAAGTAACGTTCGCATGGAATTATTAAATTGTAGCTGAGCAAGTAGGCTAATCACGTCTGCTGTGCTTGAAGTTGGGAATGAGTTTGGTAATTGGTAACTGGATTGGTTCATAAGGCGTGTTCGGCAGCGAGTTGATTCGACGGTCGGGGCTGTCGGCGGCACTCGCAATCGCAGTAATTCGATGTCGGCGCTAACTCGCCGTCACCCGATTATCTAAACAATCGCTGCTCGACGCGCATTGATTCCGAACACCGCTGATGAACCGCTCTGTCCACGGCTTCACGAATATTTCGCACAAACAATACGATTTCATGCTGTTATACAGTTTATTGCTGAGTTTGTTCCAGTGTTTGTAGTGTTTTAAATCGTTTGCCCATTGAAATGCTTTGCAGTTGATGATTTAAATTTATTCGTATTCCAACCATAACTACTTATTATAAATGCTTGAATACTGTATGATCAAATACAAGGCTGCCCAAAGTTTTCAAGCTATCTTATTTTAGCCTATCACGAGCCTATTAACTCATAATGAACTATATGTATAGAGCTTTCTTCGATCATCGTATTGTATTAAATTCTGTATAAAAAGCAAGCTCGTTTTCATTGAGTGCCAAAATTTGTATTAATATCACAAAGCATGAGAAAAACGTAAACATAATATTACTTGCTTAAGTAGGTACTAACTAATTGGCAAAAAAACACTTTGCAAATACATTATTTAACAGCGAAAGCGTGTTTTCAGTTTAAAATCGTTCATAATCGTATTAAAGTCGTATTTTCAGTTTAAAAAATCACTGGAGCGTATTTGCTGGTGAACCGAGCTGGTCAGGAGTGGGGTTTTCAATTATCCAATCAACCGCAGGTAACGGATTAGGAAAGTGCTTTGTACGTGTTCTGTGCCGACCCATATATGCTTGTTGGAGCAGAAAATAAATAGCTATTGTGTGTAAATAATTAATTAGCGATTGGGTGCCTTTAAACAGCATATCAAACTCAGATTTTATTGCTGTGAGGTATGCTATTTGAAGAAATACATACATATTTTTGGTGTTTATCGTTGAATTTGACAACAACACCTTTTTTAAAAGTGTACTGAAAAAAATCATGCTTCCTTTTTTATTTTTAACTATTGTTCATTATTTACTGAGAAAATAAACAAATTTTGCTAATGGCTTAAGAACTTAAACGCCACATGGTCTTTTCTACGACACAGCTGTCGTCACGTCACAGGCGAACGTGCACACAGGCCACATGATGGTAAGTAGGATCTATCTATAATCCATAGACATTTGCATTCTCAAGACTACAATCTTCAGACTGCAATCCTAAGACCGTAAATATGTTGCAAACCCTGAGGACCTAGAATGTAATGCCTCTATGCTAGTAATTTCACCGGTTGTCTTATCCCTACACCAGAATACAAACCACGAATTACAAAATATACCTCTCTCTGAAGGATAACTTCTCTAAACGCTTGCTCCGAATAAATTCGAAAAAATACATGTTACGTTTGACTAAATAAAAATATAGGTAGTATTTTTCTTTGTTAGAAAAATTATACGCAAATATATCTTACTTCCAAATGCCTCAGGGCCTAGTCAAGATGCATAACGCTAAGTAAGCGATTTGCGAAAATCGACAAAATGTATAGGATTGAATTTTTTTGATTATTATTATTATTTATTTTAATTATTAATCACAAAAAATACAGTACTTAACTTATAAATAATGTCCCGCAAAACCGCTTGCACAGATCGCTTCGACCGCTTATGTCAATTATATACATTCAAGTCGATAGAAAACAGAAACGTAAGCAGCGTTTCCATACTGAATGATTCTTACACTATTTTTGAGAATATTTATCGGTCTAAAAAATATTATTAGAAAAACAATGATTGGGAAGAGAACAAAACAAAAACGTTGATAAAAGCGTTTTTCTCGGCTACTTTCATTAGCTAAACGCAGATTCCATTCTCTTCCGTTGGTAGTGAGGATGTTTCGGGCCACAGCTATTTGCGTCTTGCGGACAAAATTATTTACCGTAAGTATCCATATGTAATTTACTGTAATTGGTCTGTGGGTAGACAAGACAGATTATTTCAACCGACTTAAAAAAGGAGGACGTTCTCAATTGACCACGGGTTTTTTGTATACGTTTGAGACAAACCTCTATAAGCATTTTTTTTTTTCGGAACACCCTTCCTGTTCTCAATTCGTGTTTTTTGTATTTGTATGTTACTCGATTTCTTCGGCAATTGTCAACCGATTTTAAAGATCCATTTTTCATGTCAAGATCATGGAATCCATTGAATGTTTACAGAACTCATTAATATTTTGGAGTCGGTTCATTGTTTTTTTAAGATTTATACGTTTGTTTGTATGTTGGTTTTATTTCATGCAAAAACCATGGAACGTATCTGATGTGGTTTGGATTGGTTCGGTTTGGTTTCTTGGTGTTTATCATCAATCTAGGCCACGTTTAGTTAGACTAAGCCGCTAAGATAACCGAGGGAGTTTGCATAGTGAGATCCACGCGGACGTAGTTGCGGGCAAAAGAAAGTCTGATTTAGATTTTTATCATTAATATTCCTCGAATCATAAAAACATACAGATGCCAACGTTTGCTCCATGTTTTTATATTGAACACATTTAAAAATGTCCTATTGAACATCCAACTCAAACGAAGAGCTATCGAAGCCTCTTTATTTGTCAATGCACTTAGTTTTTGTGTACTTTTGTCTGGATGACACAGAAATAATCCTCTCGTGTGCCGTATCTCAAAGCTACGTGGAACACTGGTAGCAGCGTCGGACGCACTCGAGTGCTCTTTGGCGACCACTCGATAACCGAATCGGAATCACGACTGATATCGATTATGGCCGATGATCCCCGAAACAATGGGCCCTTTATCACGGCTGTCGGTTAAATTCACGCTCTGGATTATAACAGGAGTATATATTTATGTAAGCGTTGAAGATTCATGCGGGTGGCGCATTACTTTTGCGTATAAATATGTATAATGGCTTGCCGCGTCGCAAGTTCTTAACGAATTATTTATTATATAGCTTTTAATTTACAGTTAAAACTATGTTTTTATACGATAAGATTCATAATATTACCTAAATATTTTGACTATTATTTTAAAGAGACCTTCTTTTTTTAAATTGAGTTCGTAAACGAAGTACCTTATAAAACTATACAACCTTTTAGCGTTAGTTAACATTTTTAAGTATATACCTCACGAAAAACAAACGTAATAAGATTTATAACACGCTACTTTTGGAAATAAAATCAAAGTTGACAACGTTAACTTAAACTATACTGCTTTTATTCGTATTTCATTGCCTCACGCAAAATTGACAAACGCAATGATTTGATTATCAATAGCCGGCAATAACGTTTTTACGATAAATCAATAAAAAGGGTCACCGGCGCAAAAGCCCTATTAAACCTTACGAAAACAATCCCATAGTATAGTTTATCGTTATAGTAGCGTGATCCCAAGCCAATTTACGTTAGTTTGGGGGAACAAAGTAAAAAAGAATAACAATAAAGTAATACAATTTGGGGCCAACGGCGGCCGGCGTCGTTACCTATTTGTACGGGGGAGTAATTTAATGAAGGAGTAGGATTCATTCCCATCGTTATTCTATAACAAAATGACGGAGTCATTAACTAAATCGAGACTACACTAAAACTGAACCTTTATTTAACACTCCAGTTAGTCTAGTTGATTACAAAAGCTTGCACAACGATGAACTTGATATGTCATATTTTGTTTCCTAAAATTTGGAAGTTTATCAACTTTGTTTGAACTAAAACTCAACAATACTCAAATTTCCTTTAAAATTCAACAGCTCCTTGTCCGATTCAGCCTTAGGCAAAATACCTGAAGAGGGCATTCTATAATTAATTTCGTAACAAACCCCCATGTATTTAGACGCATGGCGTCTCTCTTGCATCTGACGTCTCTCGTGCAACTCGGATGCGATGTATACTTTACCTTTACCAGTTTAACGTCATTAGGGAAATTGGGATCGTTAATTTATAAAGGCCAATTGCTTCGCTATCGACGTATTTAAATAGGTAATCCCGCGGTTTGTTTTACGGGACTGATATCGGGCAATTTATCAGCGGTCGTAAACGTACGCTTAATGCAGTCGAGATCGATGTTTAATAACCGAATTGAATGAGCGATCGCTTTTACGATTGCCGTATAACTGATTTAGGTCGGCTTAAATTTGGAGTATTACGTAACAGATAAAAATGATTCTAGATCTACACGACGAAAAAAAGCTTGCTTAAGTCGAGATTGTGATTGTTGTTAATAAGCTTCTTGATTCCCGTTGAAAGTTACGGAAAAAATTGAATGTTTTTCGTAAAGTTTTTGAAATTTTCGTTTTTTTCTGTTTATTCTCGGGTTATTTTAGGAAAAATAACAAATGAACAATGACAATTTGATCATAGTTAATCACTGTCACTCTCGCCACATATTTCAATTGTTTCTGCCTCCATGTCGTCGATGTCGCCCATTTGTAGGTGCAAATAAGATCGAATATAGAATAAAACAACAGCAGAAAATTCCATTGCTTTTTTCCTATAAAAATCCGGAAAAAACAAGTTGTTTGGAAAAATACGGCATTTTTCCCGGACTTTTTCAACGGTAGTCGTGATTCCTTACGAGCCTAACAAGACTAGAATCATCAAAACTGCGTTGTTACTTGAATCACAACAGAAGTTACTGTTATAACTTTTAGATTTGGTTGATATAATTATGATCACAAATTTTTCATTTAATTTCTCTAAACTAAGAGAAAATCTCTGTTGTTTGACTTAATTTTTTTGAGTACAAATTGCCTGTCACATATTCATCCCATCCATTCGTCGTCTGTTTTTTTGTCTACATCTATGGCAATGATCTATATTCTATACAAAGCAACTCGCCTAGGTTTACTCGTAGCTGTGAGTACCTAATAACTAATCTTACTACTATTATAAATACTAAAGTTTCGATTGATGGATGTTTGTTACTAAATCACGCCAGAATGGCTGAGCAGTTCCTCATGAAATTTGGCACAGAGATAGATTATAGTCTGGAATAGCACATGGCTACCTTTAAACCCGAAACAAAACAGTGCTCCCATGGGATGGCAAAATTGCAAATTCAACGCAAACTGAGTCGCGGTCAGAAGTTAGTAGGCCATAAGTAATCAAATAAGAACTCCTATTATTGTCAACTCCAAAACAGTGCCTGTGTAACTGGATTACATTCGCTACTTTTGTAATCCAGGCTCAGACGTAGTAAGCTTGGTTAACAAGTCAGAACAAATGCCTATCTGCTGCATACCATTCAGGTCAAGCTATTGAAAATAAACTGAGTTTAAAAAAAACCGATAATGAAATCCAGAAACCTTTTAATTCACCGTGTTTTGATGGGAAGTGTCAATAATGGCGCGAACCAGTGTAGGGTTACCGGCCAAACATCGAGGCGCAGTGCTTAAGTGCGAAAACAAAACGGAAAGAACTCAATATGGATCAAATTACCTTTAAGCGGACTGCATTCGGATAAAAGAACGTATTGATCGCGCGCCAAGCGTTGGCTTGTTTTTTGTTCGTTCACAAATTTGACAGATGTTTGCCATATTTATTTTGGCAACGCTTTTCACGCGTATCGAGGATTAAGTCATAACAGTGCTTAATCTGTTGGCGGGACAAAAATAAAATGATCAAAAACTAACCGATACAAATTTTTGTATCAAAAATGCGGCAGTATCACAAACTTGGAATGTATATTACTTAATAACGTCGTTCTCGTTAAAACGTTATCTGATACCGCTGTTAAAATGATTCTTAAAATGTGTAAGTTTCTTAGAATTGGTCGCGCGTGTGTTGCTTGAGTGGCGACGACGCCAGCCGGTGTCTAAATTTATACAAAAAGACATGTCTTCGATAATATTCGTCATTAAGTAAAAAAAAACTTCATTGTGACTTAGTAAAATAATGTTATGGTCGGGACGCATGTGAAGAGACATACATTTATTACCTATTCGAATTTTTACGAATTACGGATTTTTGCATGAAGGTATTTTCACATTATTATTCATAGGTGATGTTCATATATCTGGCTTTAAATTATCTTCTAGAATATCTCAATGTCTCTGCAGCTGTTGGGTAGAATATCTCGATCTGTAGGTACGAGGTGGCCGCAGTAAAGAGCAACGAACATTATGCCTGAAACCAAATCTTAATTAAGTCTAGGCACCTTTGCAGCGGGAACTAATTAAACTTATTCCATTATTTCTGCTAACGAAATTCTAAGAGAATGTTTGGGGACAGCCTGCCAGCGGAAGGTTTGTTGTTATTACGTTGACGCCTCCGTACGGCGAGCTGGTCATTAACAATTGACCTAAGTAGAAAACAGACCTGAATCTTTATAAAGCGATAAACAGACTAAAAACATACACTCATTAAACATTTATTCTTTTATCAGCATGTCACGCCAATATTTAACGCCGCGCTGTCATTTAAAATTCTTTTTATTCGAGCACAGAGCAAAAAGCAAATCCCTCAATCGATTGCTCATCGTTTTCGTCATCCGAAAGGCCGGCGAGCCCGCTAGGTGCAATTTCGAAAAGTACTGATGATTCGAGCACAAAGCGAGGCGCCCCGGAGCAGAGATTAAGTAAGTAACTTGTGCGGCTTCGATTGTTCGAACGTTTACGGCACAAAGGCTGAATTTTCCAGACGGCAAGAATTTTGATGCCTCCTGCGACAATGGCAGATCAGCGAGACCCGCTCCGCGCACAGGCGAGAGGCGGCTTCAGAGAACGTACAACTAACGCTGGTATGATATTAATTGTTGGCAATTTGATCAAACGCAAACATACGCTATTAAATGATCATACATCAAAAATTATAGGGTGCTTATAATATTTTTTCAACACCTTGTATACTTCTACTGCTCTAACTAATTTATTTGATGGCGACTTTACATAACTAATTTTTTCGGTACTAAGACATAAATAAAATTAATAGTTATATACGAGTACCTATATAAGACTTTTGGTGCGTATTTCCCAGATAAGAAAATTAAACAAATTTATTCAGAATCAATGACAAACTCCAGTCAAAATGTACAATGAGAAACCCTCTTCCACAAAAATGCAGCGACAAAAATACGTTACATAAAATACATGCACGCCTCGGTAAAAAGACCTTTAAAATGTAAAAATAATTTAGTCGACTTGTTGGCTCTTTATTCGGAAGTTGGTTAAAAATAAACAAACAACATACATCTATGGAAACAGGTGGCAACGTTTTTATGTGCAGAAGATTTATTTAAAAATGGTTTATAAGAGGAGTTAAGTAAGTAAGTAAGCACCTACTTGTCAAAACAAAATAAAGGCTACAGAAGTTTCTACAGGGTGTCTCGTAAGACGCGGGACAGCCCGCGGGGTGACTTGCAATGTGTCAACATTTCTTACCCCTTTAAAGTGACACAGGTCCGAAACTAAATGAAACACCCTTTCAAAACCTACAAAGTCATGTTATAAAACGTATTTGCTTCAATTGTGTTTATAAATACAAATTGGCAGACAAAAGCTTATTATGAAAACAGCTCTACAACAATTTCACGCAGACATTACTTATGTCAGTTTTGGTCAGCTCAGCACTGTTAAATATTCATTAAGCTTTCAAAATACGCATTATTTTCCCCGCTCGGCGCGTTATCGCCGCAGTTTCATCAACGAATATTCCCCAACAGCTCGTTGGCATTCAGCAAAAAGTGAAAAATATTGCACCTATTGCATTTTTTTAAATTACCGTTCAATATTTTAATATTTTCCACCTATAAAAGTCAAAATGTGAGTTATGGAGATACCAAAAATATGGGCGAAATATTTCCTATCGTTGACATTCCATTACCGGACTGCGAAAACAAATAAATACATATAAAAGAAAAAATCCTCTTACTGCCTCCATCGCCGCATGAAAGCGGCGGTCATTCCATCCCGAGTCCACTGCAGTGTTTAAGTAAAAGGAATACACTTCTACTTTGAATGCGAGTATTATGCGAGTAAATGGAAAGGAAAAAAGAATACGGGCAGCAACTAAAAACTGCTTAGGAGCTTGCTGGCTTTCGTTTTACCTCTGAGTACCCTGCATTGTGCAATCAACATTGCATTGTAGCTACTCGGTTTAAAAATACACTTAAAGAAAATATTTCTTTACAGTTAATCTTCCCTTACACTGAGCTATTTAGATAAATTTCTACATTTGCAGTAGGTATAACAAAAATTTGTGGATGGATTGTAAATAAAGGACGGAAAGTATGAACACGCTTTGAATAAAACCTCCAAAATTACTTACCATCATCATCCATCATCATCTCATCGGTCGGTCATTTTACTCTGAGGTGTTTCTTTTACAATATGGCATTCAACCGCGCATTTATTGCAAAGGAACCATACAAAGTTAATAAAAATAACATCCGCTACTTTAATGGCACACATCGAAAAGTTAAAGATGATGCATATCTTAATAACATTTTTTTAATATAAGAAAGGCCGTAAAATCAAACTAGTGTAAGTAGTTTTTACTTACTTAAAATAAGACGTTAATTTATTGAGCCTATTTAGAACTACAGTGCCAAGATTCTATTTCTGCTCTAATCTTGTTTCTTATTTTTTTACCATGTCTGTTGTGTTGTAGTGTGTTTTTGACAAATAAATGTTTTGTATTTGAATATTATTTTAAGATAGTTTGCCGTCATGTAGTATTCGTTTCTACCGTATATCACAATGACACTGTTGAAAGCCAACTCTATAACTATCGCTTACACTTATCGGGAGATAAAAAACGCTGATCAGCCCCGAATAGCTAAGCGTACGGTTCCCGAAGAGTGGTTTGACGAAGGTAGCACTCCTCAACCCTTTGTCTCGCGAGAATACAATGGACAGTCGCAACGTTCCGAGATGCGATATGGGACACCCTCGCCTCACAGCTACGTGACCAAATTTCAAGCGAAATGTTTTGCAGCAACTACTTGCGGTTAAAATAAGTAATATCTCCCCAAGGGGCTCAAGGAACGCATCTTCGAGCGGCTAAAGACTTAATATTAATGTCTGGCTCCAACCTGCTAATGAAACAGGTATTATATTCAACTATGTGTTGCAGACGTTTTAATTAAAATTGTTATTATTTTTAATGCAAAGCTTGATCAAAACTTAGGCAATTGAGACTCTCAATCCGAGTTTATTCGTGTAACATTTCGGCGTGGGTCAACATAGTTGATGTAAGATAATTAGTGAATTTGCGACATTTGCTAAATTTATTCAATTTCTAATGGCTGCCCTACACGATGGTCCATCATGGGCCAGCGTAGGACGGCGTGATGCTTAAGAGTGAGATGCAAGAATATGTTGCTCGCTCTAAGGTGTAATTGCGTCCCTTACGTTGGCCCATGATGGGCCATCGTGTAGACAGGGCATAATATTTTACAGTTCTTACTTTGATCGAGAAATTTCAAAATTAAACCTCATTTCAAAATCAATCTACGAGTTGCGGAGATTAGCGAAAACATACATACAGACACACGCGGCGGGGCCCTTTCAAACATTTTTATTGATGTATTGATCATAAAAATATTAGTTCTACAAAGAAATTGGCTTATCACAGCGAACGGAAATTGCGTGCGGTTTTTTGTCGTTGCCATCGTTCAGTACTTTTCTATTAAACTTATTAAAAAAGGGAATAACTAACCTACTCGCCACTTTCACGACCAATCATTTACTTAATTGATATGAATACTAAACAACCGGCCCGTTGAAAAACAGTGGGCAACGTAGGTAAAGTACCTACTTAAAATATTAATGCTAGCAATTTTCACAAATATATATTTTTCAAATAACGGAATGTATCCCTCGAGCCAAATTTGCTAGCATTAATATTTAATGTACTTTCACTCCATTGCCAGGCTTTTTTTCCACCCTGTATAGCAAATTTTACGAATTTATTTCAAACCAACATATTAATGCAAAACCGATTTCCCACTAATATCCGCTAGGCAGTTCCATTCGCCGTGGTCAGCCGGTCAAAGGGTTTGTTAAGTTTTGACTAGACCGGAAGCCGTCCTCGGTGCTCCTTCACTCATTGTGTGCTCTTCTTTTTTGCCTTTTTCACTTTTTCCCCGACTGAGTGCGCTTATTCTTTGAACTCTGTATATTTTTATTTGGACATTTGCGTCTGATCCCGCGCGCCCTCCACGCTTAAGTTGTTGGTAATTTTAGTTTGTGCATTGCAGGTTTGTTTTGAATTTCTACTGAACAAATTGCTGTAGAAGTTTTTGCTCTGACTAATTTATACTACGTTTAAAGACATTGTTATTGATAGTAGTTTTACTTTAAATGCTTTGTTTCCCACTAGTATCTAGCATTAAAGTATGAATCGAGTATGTTAGTGTCTTTGTAATTTTTTATCTATTTTATTTACAATCTTTAATGTTAGGGGCTTTGACTGTCTTTCTCATTCATCTATTGGATTCGATTAGTAAATAGTACCTATTTCAAACTAAGCGTTATAAAATAACCCAACACAAAGCAAACATAGTGATGCGTGAATGTACGCCTACTTGAATTTAGAACAACCCTAAAAGACACAGACACACTTAAAAATACATCATCCTATAGACAAGCGTTTAAATTGAACATTCGTGTAGTTCATCAAACCCTTTCATTAAGCGCTATCCAGCTATATCGCGGACTTCGCAAAACACTGCCCTACTAATGACAGGCCGGGCTCGCGGCGTTCGTCCGTCCTCGTCTACTTTGCCAAAGAATCATCCCAAACTTATTCGCCCTTTCAACCCGTCCGTCCAGCTTAACCCTCTGTAATTAGTAACATGCTAGTTTGTTCCTGGTTCTCGTCAGGCGGCACTTTTGAAACTGAATGAGGGAAACTAGTTTTGTATTTAAACTGTACCATTTTATACGCTCCGCTTTTTTGTCAGATTTGTTGTTACTGTAACAAAGTTCTGAGGCTAGAAATTTATAACGTAGCTCGGTAATTGCGGAAGCAAAAAACTGTAACGAAAGTAACCAAGCAATCCCGAGAATTCTAAACTTGAGTACGTTTGACAAAAAGAGGGCTACGCAAAGTAGAATTTAATAAGGACTCCAGCAAAAAACCTTGGCACAACTACAGGGCGTGCATGCGATGCGTGCAGCTGACGCCAAAAATATGGCATATTATGATGTCCCTAATCTACTTCACGGTCCGTCGGACGGCTGTCGATAACAATAACCGACTTAATACGCCCGATAATCGGGTTTGCTATTCGAAAACATCCGTGATTGACACTTTTGGTGACGTTTGAGTTTAGAACGCCCCAATTTCTGGAGCAATTTATTTACATTATGCCCAGGGGAGTACGTTTTACGCAAATGAAATAAATCTCTCGAGGTTAGAAATCTGATGGCCCTGAAAATTTCAGTTGAAAAGTTTAGATTTGAATCTTTGTTTGATTAACTTAGTGGCCAAGAACTTGGATTTAATATTAACGTTACATGTTTATAAGATATAGATTAGCAGTCAAATTTAATTTAAATTTTTAGTCATGTAATTAAAGACTTTATTTACATCCAACTAAGTACAGAATTCAACATTAATACAATTAAAAATTAAAACTAACCGTATTTAAATTAAACTCCTTGTTGGCAACCCATGCATGAAGATATGATTTTGTCACCGAAAAGTAATTTTGATGGTGCCCCATTGCATTGCCACAAATAGCTGTATAATTCTGGAACTTCTTTTTTGACAGCAGCTAGAAGGGCACCACGATCGACCGAATTAAAAGCATTTTTGACGTCAATTTTTACGTCATGTAGTTGAATTACACTGCTTGATTTGCAATTTATTAAACGGATAAACTTCATCAAAATTTTAATCATCGTTTGCTATTCTTGAGTTTGTCAATTAATTTTACATAATTATGAATGTTATTCGAATTCTGGAATAAAATTTCAGATAAATAAATATTTAAATTATGACAGCGTAATAGGGCGTAAAACTTAATTGCATGTTTTCACCAAAGTGTACATACATTTTAGATGTTCAATTTATATAAAATCTTATTTATATTAAGTGTTAAAGAGTATGTAGGAAGATATCTATTTAACTTGCCGGCCGGACTAAAAAGCGCTAAGGTATATTCTTTATCCGCAGTACATGATCAAATTATTAAATTTCGTGCATATAGTCTTACAAAAAAAAATTACTACTCTACCTAATCTTGATTTGTTCATGAATTGTGTTGTCTCAAGTTAATAAACCAACACGGTATGACATTTTTTTCTCAAATCGTTACGTACCTACCTACCTACAAATACACATAGATTTTGGGATAATACTGAGGAAGACATAAAAATGTCTGTTACATGAAAATCATGCATGATAAGGTTTAAAGGAAATACATGTGAAGTAATTTATGTTAATAGTTACTTTACCTATTTATGTGTTTAATGCTAAATAGTTTACTACTAGATTTTGACATATATTTTTTAAATTTTATTCTATATCATTTACATTGACGAACGCAAGGCAGCTTACTTATCTTATACATTTTTCTTTGCAATTTTGAACTTAACGCGCACTAATAAAATCTAGTTTTAAGTAAATCAACTTCCAATAAACCGCCATTAAAGCAGGATTAGCGGATGTGCCAAACAATTAAACACCCGAATGATAACTATTGAGCCAAGTGGCATACATCGCGCGTATCCATTAACCGTGGTGAGGTTTAATGATACAAGTTCCTGCATTCATTTAGCCTGAGCAAACTGTTTAAGCCCACAATGCGTAATGGATGGCAAATTGCACATTAATATTGTGGCAGGATGACCGCGTCTCCGCTAGGCCTCTAAACCCTATAACAGTAATAACAATTACAAATTACCGCAACTGTGCTAAATTATTATGTCCCGATATAATTTACCAATAATCCTGAACATCGTTGTTAACTTAATTGATGTCCGTGTTTGTTGGGAGTTCTTGTTTCAGCCGAAGGGTATATTGCAGTTTATAATTGGGACATACATATTTTATTTATTGCATGAGCATGGTGAAGGTATGATGCAAGTTTTTATTAGGTACCTACTAAAAAATGTCAACACCCTATTGTTATTATTACTTGCTTATTCGCAGTTGCTTCTCTACAGATAAAAGTAGAGATTTTTTTAAAAGAGTAAATTATAAATACGTCCATTCATTGTAGTAAGTACCTACCTAAATAGTTTTGACATAATATACAGATATTTATTTGGTATGGCTGTATTATTTATTTATTTATTTGTTTAATCTTTATTTCTCAAAAGAATACACTTTATATACAAAAGGCGAACTTAAGGCCGTAAGGCATTCTCTACCAGTTAACCTTTGGGCAAAGCAGAGATTGTGGTGAATAATTATACACCTACATATCAACATATTAATTGATTTACTTTAAAATAATAAATCATAATATGTCATTTGAAAGATTATTAATTACAAATTCATATTTTTATGAGGTTTTATAATTTATTTACTAAGTATTTACAGAATTCAACAATAATACAATTAAAAATTAAAACTAAACGTATACAAATTAATTGTACTCGTAATAATTTTGTAACAATTTTAAATCAAAACATAGACTGATTTCTCGTGTTAAAATCAACTAGATTGTTAATATTGCGCGTTAAATTAAACGATAATATTTTTACGTAAAATAATTTCGACGAAATCAACATTGAAAATTTAAATTTTCAATTACCTATTTTTTACTTTATGAAATATGCGATAATTTGTTATACATACGGGAACACCTTAACATTCCGATTTTTTTTTTTCCGAATATTCATTTGTCTGAATTTTCATTTTTCTTAAAGCAATGCTGGAGTTATTTCAGATTAAATGCATAATTCAATTGCTACACGTAGATTAGGTTAGGTTCGATTTATAAGCGATAGCTGTTGCCCGCGACTCTGTCCGTGTACAAAAATTAAATATAGCCTATGTTCATCAGGGATAATGTAGGATTCTAATGGTGAAAGAATTTTTCAAATCGGGCAATAGTTTTGGAGCCTATTCAATGCAAACAAACAAACAATTCAAATCTTTCCTTTTCATAATCTTAGTCTAGATATCAGAAAATAAGTCTTCTATCAAAACATTGCATTCGGTATTATGAAAATTCGGAATTTTGATCAATTCGGAATTAGGACGCTTCGGAATTATGAACCCTATACATATATATGTTTTTCGACACAAAATTTGAAATTATTTCCTAACTACAAGTAAAACTTCAAAAAGCTCCGCCTATACCTAGGTCTCCGGCTTCAAGTGTGTACGGCAAAATATTAACTACTTGTTCTACAACTGTATTAAAATCCTCACTCTCGGCGTCATTGTCGGGAGGGCAATGAAACAAAAGAATTATTGCGTCTCGCTTCCACGCATTGATATGAATATTTTCATCTCGCATTACACTGTGGGCCCTTGAGAGCGTCTCTCTTGTGAATGTGTTAGTGATAGTAGCGTTTACATTACAAATGTGTGCGTACCTCAACAAGAAATGTTGTTTTACAAATGCGTCTAAGCGGAATCTACTAAGATTTTAGGAAAAATTACGTATTCAGAATGATACGGTTTAATATACGCTTAAATGTTTACAAGTTACAACACTGTAACAGATGTTAATAATACTACCTGGCTAGACATTTGCAATCTCAAAACTACAATCCTAAGACTGCAAATGAAGTGCCATCCCTGAGGACCAAGACGGAATGCCTCTATGCTATTAATTTCACCGGTTGTCTTATCCCGTCACGGAAACACAATAATTTAAACTTAGCGATAGGTTAAAGGATGAAATGCAAAAAATGTATTAAAACTTACCTTTTCTGTGTCTTACGTGGTATTTGCTTTTTGGGTTGGTTGGAGTACAACACGATTGTTCAAAGTAGAAATTATATGAACTCTCCACTTCGGAAGTCTGTTGCACTGCCTGGGACCGAACCTGCCACCCGACCCCGAGCAGCAGGAAGACCAACCACCGGACTATCAAAGTGAAACATCCCATAGTCCGCGCACTTGGATACATAGTTATGTAAAATCACTAGCACTCACTGAAAGTCAAGGTTCGCTTTAACTGTTTGACGAAGGCTTCGTGTAAAGTTTTCTGTAAAGCAGAAATAATGAGCTATGAAACTCGACTAGCAAAAACTGGCACATTTTAAATGATTATTATGAATGTTAATGGGTACACCTCTATTCTACTGGGTAAATCAATATTGTTTTTGACGTGTTATCGTTTTGTCTACGTTATGATAGCTCTTATTTACTTGACAGTAATGGCGGCCGAGTTAATAACAATACCCTAATAAGTCGAAATATTTTTACAGTGTAGATCTCAGCCGATGCAGTATATAATAAAACGAAATCGTTTTTTATCGAATAAGTTAGTATTCGTCTTGTTTTCTTTATTAGCTTATTAATGGGTACTAAAGCTGATTGAGAAAGTATGATAAACACGAAAATGTTTGACCAAAAACGATGTCGTATGTTTATTCAGTCATGTTTGAATTGAATTAGCAAATAACGTAATAACGTAGTTTCTTTGATTCGATTGCAGCGCCCTTGCAGGGTTTATGTTTGGACTAAATATATTTTTAAGATCATGTATACACATAATGCAATAACTAAATGAGTATGAGTATGAGTATGAGTATTCACTACATCTGTACCTAGTTAAATTCCATCATTAAATTTGAATGGCGTCAAAGTTGCTATTTAAATTCTTGAACGAATCCAAATTATACCACGGAAAAAGTCAGGTATAAGTAAACTAGTAGTTAGTTGATAAGATTCCCCGTGCGTGCTACAATGTAATTACAATAATTATCGTGAAAGGTATCTTTGCGTCAATCACCAGTACCTAAATCCAGCACATTTCGATCGGCTTGTTATATTTTTCTTTTGTATTATAATATGTTATTATCGGAGTGACTCCGCCTTTTGATTTGAACGATATTAACGGTCCGTGAACAAAGGTGATAAGAGCGATCGAAATTTTAATTTTACGTAATTGTAGATAAGTTTTATAGGAGACTTTAAGGGAATATATTTTGTGATTTAAGTCGTTTAGCGTTTTAGTTTTAGCTTAGTCTTAGTTAAGATTGCTTAGTTTTATTCTTTCTTTGTTATTCTTTGATTAAGTCTTTATGACTATATATAAAGATGTTACGAAATTCATGAGTGAAAAACCAACTGAGTAGGTACCATTTAAGTTTTGAAAATTTGTCATTTTTTTTTTACAAAAAACATAGACAAAGTTTGAAATGACAAAAACAATTTAAAAGATGATTTGTAAAGTATTGTCTTTAACACTGAATACTGCATTTAATTCTAATTTGAAATTTAAGTAAATGTCAACCGCGGGCCGGCGCGCGAGTTCACTGCGGTAGGCCTAAATGTCTCCCCGGCGCCTTGCGATGGGATCCGAGCCCTACATACAATCATTCTGCTCTTTAAAGCTTAATATGTTTGATAGTACTGGCAACTTATTAAAAGTAACAAATAAATTGCCAGATTAAAAAAAAACATTATTTTAAACTGTCATGCCTTTCATTATTTCTGTTACTTGTCTGAAAGCTTAGCTAACAAATATTGAACATGAGGAACAATAGACATGATGCTGTTGCCAAATACAGTCATTAATATGTTTTTTCTGTAAAAATATTAAAATAAAACATAACAAAAACGACTGAATAATTACCCAGGCTACACGCCATTTGCCGCCAACATTAAATAATAAATCTAATAAAGGGACCTAAAAACAGCAACATCCACATGCCCATTTTCGCAATAAGAATGACAATTTTGCTTGTTGATTTTACATTAAAAAAGTGTATGGCTGTGGGGTTGGTTAATGGGTGTATGGGCCATTACGGCCCACCGTCGGCTAAGCACACCTCTGTAATGGAAACCGCACGGCGATATGCAACAGGGGTACGCCGCCATTACATAGCTGCCCTTTATTTTAACCTATTATAGGACACATTTTGCCGGATTTAACGGTGACATTCCAAATAAAGTCCAAATAAAATTAGGTTTAGGAACCGTTACGAAAGGTAACGGGTTTAGGATTCGACCAACATAAAAGGGGCTATTTCGCAAAGATAATAGAATAGATAAATGCTTTTCTTGTTACTGGGTTCAAGTTTAAATAAAATAATACGTTTTTTAACCTGACTCGAACAGCGCGCCCGGTAGATTTATGTTTGGTGTCCGGAGGCGATTTTTGAGATTTTATCTATGTTTAAAGCTACATTATATGAAGTTGATTGTTCTTTTTCTAAAATTGTTTATCACCTTCTACGGTGTTCATAGTCATGAAGGCTACTTTTATCTATTTGTAAATACTTTGTAACGTATGGTTAAGTAAATGTTACTGTTTAACACGATACTGATAGTGTCTATATTTATATGGTGATTGCGTTTCATGTTTGAATAAACACAGATAAAATAATAGGTATCCTAGGGCTGTTTAAGTCTATACGCGTGCAGATTAGACGGGATAGCTACCAGTGAATAAATAAATATCATCCGGCAAATTTAACTCAAAGTGTGGGCCCAGCCCTCGTCACATGACCGATATCTTCCACTGAATGCTATCAGGGATCGTCTCGTGAAAGAGTCCGGCGATGAATTAAATAAACGAGGCCTAAAAGGGATAGACATGTTTACCCTTCAAGATGTTTTTTTGTGATAAACTTGCGAACCAGATAGCGTTTCTTATTTTCATATTGTCGCCGGACTGAGGAAAATTTGTATTACGAATTATGTCCCTCTACCAAATTTGCAAAAAAGCGTCAAGTCATCATGTTATCAAAGCGAATGATTGTATGTTCAGCATTTCGCACATGAATAAATGACGTGGAGTTACAAAAAGTGTGAGTGCCTGGTTATCATGTGGAGAGGGGTCTCTAAATTTTACTGAAATGATTAATGATATCGGTTTAGCGCATGAATGAGTTTGGTTCAATTGACAGTAGATCTTTCTGAGTAAACATTTTCAATCTCCCCCAGTTTCAAATCATACTTAAAGAGTATCAACATTAAACTCGTTCCGTATTTTATTTGTATCCTGCGGGATCAAGGAGACGCTTTGGGGATATGATTTGGCAGAAGAAATGAAAAGTACGTTAAAAAATCATTCATCATCCGTAGTCCTGACTGGAGGTTTTAAATTGATCATTTCATTATGTATGTCTCCTTGAGGATTTATTTCGCAATTCAGTTGTATTTTTTAGCTTCTTTCGTAGCTAGGTCTCATTCCACTCTCTTGAGCTATGAAGAAACGTTAATTAAGAATCACATAGAACGTTTTGAATAGCTTCATATTATCCAACGACTTATTCAGGTACCATAACCGGATCGCACGTTTTCGAAGAAAAAAGTTGTTGGAACATCTCTCGGGCCGCTCTCGGTCATTCGAACCGGTTCTATAATGATGTCTTCATTACCGGTGATTCACTGCGGCTCCACTTATTTTTACTTGGCTATGAAAGCGGAGGTAATGTTTTTATCAGCTTGGTGTGAATGCTTTTTATGCGCAACACCTAACGTCATTTATGTTTTTAAACTATTAAGAATATTTAAAGGAAGTATTCGCCTCTCATGTTGTGTTATACATCAAAGACGACATCTGATTCTTGATATTTTTGACTAAGGTAGCAATTTGCAAGTATACAGGATATTTTATTGAGCATCTTTGTCTTTTTTTTAGCGCAAAATTAGGAAATATCAACTTTGAGATTTGTCTTCTTCTAACTAACAGTTTACCCAAACTCTTGTAATTTTAGACGTTGGTTAAAATGATAAACCTTCAAATAAGAAATAGCTGAATCCCTCACAAAATGTAGCAAAGGCTCATTAAGCAGATTTTAATCTGTTTTAATATCAGTCGATCTCGTTTCGCAATACAATTATACCGTTACTGCCCATTTCACGACAGGCTTCGTTCATTATGAGGGAAGAATGTTAAGAAATTTCATCCGACAACCCATTGAGGCAGCCCTCCCAATTGTACGAAGGTGTTCCAATTGAATGGTAGGTGGAATGGGGTACGAGTATAATGAAATTTCGCCTCGATAAAGACCACTGAGCCCGTAATATAATACTCGATGTTTCCTCCGCAGCCCGTATCCATATCACACTGCTAAAATGCATAAATATATCTGCGCAACACATCTCCGTTAAGCGAATTAACACTTGCTTGAATTGAAGTAGAACATGATACTGCAGGCAATATTTGTAAAGGACTGCAAAATTGTTCGGCAAATAAACGCTGAAGTGGTAATAATGTAACGGTCGCAATTATATTAATTATATTGGGCAATAGGAAACCAATTGTCTTTTGAGCTGGACCAAGAAACTAATTAATAATTGTGTTAATGAGAAGTAGGTAATCCACGCGAACAAATGGGCTGCCCAGAAGAGATACGGTTCGGTCCCTGGAAATTGCCTCTGAATTAATAATTAATACAATACTGAAACGGCAGCAAATTGTAAGCTTCTTAACAAGGGCGCTGAATAAATATCAGTGAGCCGATAGTGGAACCAATGTTTAATATATAATGCACACTAAAATTACTTTCAAGTGAGATTAAATCTGGATCTATATTTACATGTTGTTCTGGTTTTACAGCGGTTGCTTGAATATTGTATGAATCCCACTGTTACGGTTTGGTTGGAGTGTTTAATACTTTAAATTAGTAATACCGTAAACACATCAGAAACGTATTAATAAATTGTTATTATTATTGAAGACATACAAGAGTTATTTTGATCGAAGATATCTATTTAGTTTTAATGCAATTATTCAATAGAGAGTAGTTTACCACATGTTAGTTGATATTCCCAGACAGCATGCATACTTAAGTATAAATAGATTTTGTCTCCTATGCAAACGCAGCCTGGCATATTAATTATTACCTCAATGAATATCAGGCGTAGGTACTCCAGAGCTTGTGTTATGGTTATGATTGCGACTAACACACGACAAGTTAGTTATTAATACTATTCGGTTACATAAACCTCAAGTCTAATTAGTTTCTGGAGTATAAAATCAATTAAATGCTGCGAGAGGCACAATCGCTCGCAGCCGCAACCTCAAGAAATTGTTCACAGGACCCTCACAAACTTGTACGAATTACTGGATAACTATTACTATATGTATATCCCTTATTAGCTGGGAAGGTTATGGATTATAAGTCTACTATTTCATTGTTAAATTAGAATACGGGTGGAAATAGTAATTTCTGCGAGAATCCCGCTCGGGTTGTTTGGAACCTTCCTTTGATCTTTTGTGGAAATCGTACCTGTTTTGAATTTTGTATACCTAATATTTGGGGAGCCATTACAAAGATACGGGAAGATAAGTTATCCTTTGATTTTAATGCGGTCAGCTTTTATAAATTGATTATGAGTGCATAAGCGGTTTCTTGTTTTTATTCAAACTGAGCACCTACATACGTATGGTTTTTAAAGCGTTAATTTATCTTCCTTTAAATTTTCTCTTTTTTCACATTTATATACCACCACCTTTCATGTTGAAAAGATAATTTAGATCAATTCTAAACAAATGCATGTTTCAAACGTACAACAAACTGACCTTTCTGACTAATCTGGACATTGGTAGAAATTGATCAAATCACCCATATTGTAAGCTTCGGGTAAGATATATTTGATACCTGCTTCCCCTACAAAGCCCGTATGAGTTTGGGGAGGATTCGCTTCAATGGATTCCCGCCACGTACCGATGCACGTAAATATCGGCCTCTTGTATTATTGATACAAATAGAGATATCAATTGTTTTGGACAATAACCCCATAACAATGGAGGTATCTTTGGTGGGAAAATTGGTATTGTTGTGATGGGCATAGGGGAGCAATAAATGTTTTTGTATCAAAATTTAAAATCAGTTGTTTGTGTGGTGCGTGGTTTGATTACTAAAACAGCTGGTACTGTAACTATGGCTAAATATCTAATAGTTAACCTATGTTTTGAGACATTTTCAGTTCCCATTTCTGTAGGTACGTTATTGCGTTGGTTAAAGATTATTTAATCAGGGCAGAATCAGACATTTATTTGCTAAAACCATCGTAAGTAGGTGTTGCTAAAAGATTTTCAGAACTAGCATGTTCGCCAAGGTAGAAATGGAAATATTAATAATGGTTGAACTACGGCATTTGAAATATAATATACCTGTTAATTACTAAATTAATATTTTGGGTAAAACATGACCATGAGACCTAAATATTGATGTTTTAGACACACTACACTAGAAATTCTAAATTTAGTTCTCTTACAAAAGTGTTTCGGAAAGTGTGATTATAATGCGAATGATATTTTAAAACAGAAGTAAAAAGTGAAAGTTTAAACTCTATTTTTACACTCTTTTAGATTTCACTTGTATTAAGTTTTTCTGCTCAATTCTGCTTGTCGTGGCTAGCTAATAATTGAGATGTCTATTCAGGGAGTTTCCGTCGGTATTTAGCATCAATACATCATTTGCAAGGTAGCAACGGATAATTTTCAAAGGGAGCCCTATGTTTACGGCCATTTTCTATGTGTTAGTAGCGTCTGTGTTCTGCGTCTATTTATACTTTAGGTTGTTGAACCCGTCAGAGCTGCAGATGGACGAGGTTATAGAGAATCTGTGCCGGGAATAATGATGTCTACTTTATCTTCATTCACTCACAGTTTAGATAAATTAGTTGCATTACCAACATCGTAAATATTATCTAGTTTGACAGGCTTTTTAGTTCCTTAATGCCATACAAATATTTCAGAAATGTCATTGCTTTTTAGGGCTTAGTTAAAACTTCTTGAAACTTCAAGTTTTTTTGGAAAGTCCTGCATAATTCTGACTATGAATCATACCGTTTAACATTAGTCACACACATTTGTATCATTCTCAAGCTGTGTTGACAAAGAATCTTGTTTTGTTTGAACAAATATTTACCGTTTCGTAGATATTTTTATTTGCGACGCATTTGGAGAATGCTTTCCTTCAGTTGTGTTAATTTACTTATGGATTTGATATCGCTTGCATTTGATCTGTTTTGATGTCGTTTATAGAGAATTTCCATTACGGACAAGCCGTTTAAATATCGTCGCTGTATTTTTTTGTTCAAACCATGAAATGTGCTGGGCTTGTACTAAATTATCCCACGATAATATTGTAGCTTTGTGTAGAGCACGAGAGTGGTACGTCGACCAACCTCATCCGTAATCCGATGAACCAAACACGTTGCAGTTTCACAAAAAATCAAAGAACTCACAGAGAAACAAACCACTTTATTTCCGAGTACAATAAACAGACGTACACAATTGCGACTTTAGAACTGTAAACGAAACATTCTCTCAGAAAACAAGTTTTTGTATTCGAAGAGTTACGGAGAAGTTTAACGCGGGGGTGTCACACACGTCCATCGCGCGTGCCGGCCGGCGCAGAACTAACTGGCTGGTGCCATTCCATACAAAACTTTTAAGTCACGGAGACGGCAAAGCTATGTCGCGCCTCTACGACTCACGCACACAGACGTGCGCAGTACCCTATGCACAAACACGAAGGCATACTCCCAAGTTCACTAAATAAACGAACACCAACACAAACAAGCGGCAACACCGTCTACCCCCTGTGCACGAGACTCGCGAGCGAGACGAGAACATAAACAATTCACTTCGAACCCCTAGTAGGACAGAGAAGCGA
The DNA here is from genome assembly GCA_946894065.1 of Acleris literana. Taxonomy (NCBI): domain Eukaryota; kingdom Metazoa; phylum Arthropoda; class Insecta; order Lepidoptera; family Tortricidae; genus Acleris; species Acleris literana. Next base: position 8,364,458 of record OX335683.1, read on the forward strand.
ATACCGCAACAGATGTATATTATTTCACCCAGGTAAGTATTGGAAATGTTAGAGTGTGCGACGGAGATCGCGCAAGTATTTAGCTTATGAGAGACCGGCCGTGTCGGAAAGGGACGGAAACTGTTAAAGTCACCCACTACAGTACATTCCTTACTGATACCGGCGCGCCGTCGTCGTACCTTTCGATCGTTCAAGTGGCAGATGAAGCTTTTAGGGCTGTCAGCTGATGCAAAATACATTTGATTCTCAACCAAGTGGCTAGGGATAATGGTGTCAACTTATCTCTATATTAAAACTGTCCCGTTATTTTCTAGCTGACTGACAGATAACGTACAGCCGCACATGTATGATCAATTACTTAAACAAGAACCATGTTTTTTTTGGAAAAGGATTCTTACGGGTTCTACGGATTCAAGCCGCAACGGGATAATTTGTTAAAATAGCGGCATATGAATTCGTCGCCTAAGAATTTTCTAATTTAAATTAAAACTCCTATACCTAAGTTGCTGATCCAAATAATTAATTATACATGAAATAAAAAGTGTATAATATTTTAAAGTCTATATAAAAATGTAATATGATTTGATTGTAAGCGTAATATCTCTAATACTTAAGGTGCTCTACCAAGTATTGAATTACATGATAAAATAAGTGACGAATGTTTTAAAGTAACTGTATTTTTTTTGTAGGTTATATTTCATTTAATTAGCCAACATTGCCCTTAATTAATAACTTCGATACCTTATAAAAATGATAATATGATTTGATTGTAAGCTTAATATTTTTGAAACTAAATTTTGTAAAAGTCATGTTAAACGAATTAAACAGAAGTCAGAACTACGGGTTTACGAAACTAAAAACAGGCTAAATAAAGCTAATTCCCACCCAAGCTGCAACGCAACCCTACCTCAAGACGTCACAAAGTAGCAGGTAGCGGTGCAAGGTCCTGCCACTCCTGCCTACGACGTAGTGCGCTGAATTTTTGGACGCATCGCATGCTTTTTTGCATACTCCGCCTCGGCTCTTTGTTCCGCGTACAATGTTCCATCGGCGGCGTAACGATGTCTTTATTAAATACACTAGTTTTTACGATGGGTTTTTCGCTTTTGTTTAAAATGGGACTACACTGATTGGATGTATATTAAATGTTGTATTGCTTTAGTATTAAACTGCCACTAAAAAAGTCGTAACTGAATGCTGTCAAACAGTACTGAGATTTTATAATAACATAACCTATTTAAAAACGGTCCAGGAGTTCAGAAATATGACAAGAATATGATTAATACATTAATAAATAATGAATTACTTTACTTAAGTAAAAAAATATCGGGATTTTTTAATGGATATACTGGGTAGACTTCGTCGGGTGGTAGTTTGCAAGCCTATCGAGACCCTTAAAAATGCCCGATGTGTTTCTCGATTTATTTACATTAGGTACATTTTGTTTGGCAGAAAACTGGGATCTATCTTCGATGATGTTTAAATAATGCTCTTTAGTTTTTTATTTGGCTATGTCTTCCTGCTCAGCACGGGTAGCGCAAGTTGTATTTTCTCGCATGTCGCTCAGTGCGTCTTTATCGTTACTGACTAGATAGAAAGGGAGATCCGAGAGATAAACAAGTCGCGGGCAACTTGTGTTAGCCGTGCTGCCATAAAAAAATAGAGAGATAACTCAGCAACGTGGAAAACGATCCGCAACAATATGGCTAAAAACATGCGAAGTGCATATCTCCGAAATTGGTTTAGTCGTTTTGGTACTCCAAGAATTTCAGAAGACTGACTTTCATAGCCAGATAGAAATCAACAAAACTAGAATGAAATGTCACCTCGAATACACTTAATTTTTGACGTGACGTCTTTTTTACGCCTTCGACAGAACAATCATAAATAGGCCTTGATGTTAAAATTGTTTCCCGTCAAGAGCCTCGCAAAAAATTATCAGACGCAGTGTCGGAGAGCGTCGAGCGTAACGCTTCTGCGAAACTCGAGCCGGTCCGGACGCTAATGCGCCGCGACACCGGATCACAACACGTTCCCAACTAACACACAAATTAGTGTGGTATTATGTTCACCCGCTTTATTTTTACAACCTTTTTATTAGTCGTAAAAGACTTTTTCTTTACTTCGACAACCCACATGGACACAACCAAACAAAATCTCCAAACGATTTTTAAAGCGCTAAACGAGAGTCACTCCGCCTAACTTGAGTGTCATTTTTCATACCAGTTGCTAATAGTTGCTTACTACTTAACTACAAAATATGGTTAACATTAAAAACTGAAGGCATATCAAACAAAAATAGTTGCGATCTAAGTGATGCATAACCTATCTAAATTCTACCTGGGACGTTTAAGCGCTACTCCGTTTGGGATTTAAACTACCAACTAGCCAACTATTTACCAATAGATCATAGTAAAATTTACAATCATATTATTTGTAGTATGCGAATGAGATGTCAAATCAAAAATCTTTGCTATTTTCCGATTCTCTATATCTTCTATTGTCTGATCTATTTAAAAAAAAATACATGCCTGGTGGTCGGACACGATCCAAAAACGAAGTTGTGCTTCTCTTTAGACCCGTCAAAATAGATGGGTTTCACTTTACTATGATTACCAATTTCTTAAAAGGAATCGACATGGCGGATGCTTAAAAAACACAAAATGCGTGAAATATGACGTGTTTCTGACAGTTTGACACGGGTAGAGTGTTTGCGTACACTTCATTAACTTACCGCGGCCGAGATATTCCGAGCGTCGATGGGATCCACGGGAATACCGGCGAATCATGTTCTTTGTCAGATTAACAGAACAGCACAATAAAAATACATAAACATTATTTTACTTATAAAATCAAAGTTAAAAAAAAACGTGATAGATTATAGAAACCTAGTTCATTGTGTAACGATCTTTTACTATAGCAGGGTGTAACAAACATTAGTAAAAGAAGTGAACTTCCTACCTAGTTTGACCTAGGTATCTTTAGTAATTTTTATGTTATGATAAGAGAAAGATATGTAAGTAAGACTAGAACTAGACTTTAAGTAATTATAACAGAAAAGGGGCTCGATTTTACTCGGTAATACTAATACCATATTGCCTTTGACGTGTTATTGTATTGTAAAAGTTATGATAGCTTTTATTTACTTGAGTCTTGGCGGCCGAGTTAATAATATGTCGCACCTTCAGAACAATAGTGACCTAATTCAAAATTTCTGCTTTCAAACTTCAAGTCATAAATTTATTATTATAGATACCTAATTCGAAATTTAAAATTTCTGAATTACGTCACTATTGTTTTGAAGGTGCGATGTAATACCGTTAAGTAAATCGTCAAATGCAATATGGTTTTATCTGGGTGCGTTTCAATCAGTATACAAACTTTTTGCATAATTTCATTTAACTAACCAACGATTTTTAGCATTTTTATATCGATGGTTTATTATGCAGATTGAAATTATGCAATTCGTTTTATCTAAAATGATCATTATACCATTTGTTTTTATGCTAAACATTACACACCCGTTTTACCCAGTAGAACAGAGGCGAGAATAGAGATTTTTGTCATTTTTTTCACTACACAAATAAACTAAAGCTTAGACACCAACTGCGCTTCAATGCTAATGTAAACTAACGTTGTTGGTCTGTACACTGTACCGATACACTAGCTAATGAAACATCAACCTTACAATAAATTGTTTTGACTTTACTCAGCACGCAGCGCGGATTCAAAGTGAAAAGAGGGACAGCTCCATAAGCGCGAAATAATGACGACGCATTGTGGCTTCTTAGGATCAAGCAAGTCGCTATTATATTTCTTCGGAGGAGCCCACAATGGCGTGCCGTGGCTTTGCTGTCAGCGATACAATAAGCAGCTGCTCAGGGTTTATTTTGTAGTTGCTGAGTAAAGCGTACGGCAGATGACGTAACGTTACCTGTCTTTAAGGCTGCCCGAGAGAAATACGCCGACGACAACGTCTCTTAAGTTGGAACTTATCGCTTTTGTGCTGGCACCATTGTGTTCGGTGTGCATAACCTCACTGGCATTTGTAAAGGAGTATTACTTTATCTTGGCAATGTTCATAAAGGAGCGTAGGGTTTAGAACAATCCGATAACGTTGATGAAAAGTTTCGACAAATCCATAGCTAATAGATTTCAGGTGTCCCAATGATTTTTTAATGTAAAACCAACGCTAGCCAGTTGCGAGACCAAAATGCTTCAACAAGCGGAAGAGCGGACAACGTTCAGAATTCCCTAGCAGCAATAACAAAAGTGAGTCGGACTAACCATTGATTTAGATTTTATGTTAGGTGAACAAAAAGTGAGTGGCTTTGTGCGGTATCTGAAAAGTCTGGCCACTGGATGGCACTCGAAATGCGCTCTCGCTATGAAAACCAACCGAATAGAATTACGTATTTTGGGGCGACAGGTGAATACTAAAAGACATTCCATTGTTGGTAAGGCAAATCTGCGTACGTTGTTGCTTCGTCAGTTTTGTTGCATCGCTCGCCACCAAATAAGTAAAATGCACGAACTCCGAACAAATGTTGAGGAATGTTTAAAATTTTATCAGTTAATTTTTAGGGATTCAACAGAATTAAAAGAGTTCTCAAACTTTACAGCTCTCCACAAACTTTTGCTCTGAAAGAGTATACAAGCCGTTTGTAGCTCCGCATGAAGTTATTCGAGGCTATTTACGAGAGCAAACATCACTCGCTAAACGCTGTAGTTGTACAAGTTGAACTTTACAGAGCGGTTAGTCGGCTCTTTCGTATTTCCTACTTAATAAATGTCCAAATGGCGAGTGGCGGGCCAGGCCAAGCCCCGACACTAACTCGACGGGGGCCTGACGGCACCGCACACAGAGCTAAAAATGATCGAGTTGCTTCACTTGCCACACTTGACGTTTCACTGAGTTGGCACGCCAAGTAGAGATATTGCTCTTAATATTAGAAAACTCTGCATTTTGCTAAGCCAGATGGTGAACTGATATGATCGGAAATATTTAATATAACAAACGTGTGCGGTGCAAGTAGTACTTATACCCTTTTATAATTGATGGTTACATCGACCTAGGTACCTAATAATTCGTGTTGACGAAGTAACAAATTGCAAAGCAGTTGACTCGATTTCTGATTTGGTTAATGTACGGCAAGCTATTGTGTTGTGTATTACAAGCGTTTTTCCAATTCTCATGGAGAATCGATCAGGTGTAACGGGGATTGAATTAAGTCGGCGGTTGGCTGCGATCAATCAGGCGTCAGTGTTATTGTTGTGATTTGTTGCGGCCGGCGGAGCCGCGGCCCTCCAGCGCCCATTAGTTTGATTAGCTCGTCCGACCCACGCACGCTGATTGTGCGAGCTTTCGGCTTTGATTGATTCCTCAAATGGCACCGATCCAGGACTCGCTTTATTCCCATCGATACCTTGTTGCCGATTTCGATACGACGACTTCCTTCGCTCCAACGCCCCTGTATAAACCCTTTACGCTCTCACTATGGAGTTATTTAGGAGCACGGGTAAACGTGGATTACGGTGTTTACTCTATTGCCTAAAACCGTTTCAGTGTCAATGCGAGGTAAATGTGTTTGGACGAAACGACATTCCCAACAAAATGTAGCCGAGGGTAAAGATGGGGAAGACTGACAAAAACCCGCGAATAAAGGAGAGGTCGTGACGACGGACCAGAGGTCGCTTAAGGTGCCCGCTTCAATGACGATATTATGTTTATTTAGCTTAAAAAGGGAGACACACTTTCTTACCTTTGCTCTATAGAGGTATGTCACCGTGAAAAGCGTATGACATTTAAAAGGAATTCTAGTGTACATGCTTAGAAAGACATCGTGAGATGGATTGGGTTTATGTGGCATGGGCATTGTTCGCTTTATATGTTTTCTTTCTACTTCTAAAATGTTTTATTCGTAAAATAAATATATTAATGCCATACTGTTTTTTCAATTCTTACATAAATATTGTTTGATAGTAAAAATTAACTCTGTCAGGCCTAGTCATACAAAGCTTATAAAGCGAATTAGACGTATTGCAACACAAGGTAAGAATTTAAGTAATTTTTGCGAAAGGATCTTGTAGTAAATTAGTTTTCGTTCATTCCTAAATACGTGACTGGATTACATAATTACATTATCCCGGGGTACTCGGGCACGGTGGAGATGCGTATCGTATCGATTGAGGGAGTTTCGGTAAATCGAAGCTCGGCTACAACTCACGAAGTGGACCATCAAACTGCAGGAAAAGGACAAAACAAAATGTATAAAGGAAATTGCTTCCACAAATCCACTCGTATCTTGAACAATAAACGTGGAACCGCTCGGGCGCCCTAATAGCAATGAAATCACGAAACCAAAACTGTCTCCCATGTCAGACTCAGCTCGATATGGGCCCGCTTGACAATTTCATAGACGACCTATCTGTAATGCCCTCGTAAAATGAACCTTCGGAAATTGTTACTGTCCGATATTTTGTAAGTACTTATTGTGAATATGAAAATATAACAAAATACATTGCATATCAGTGTTTGACTTGGTATTACTGTAGTGTTTTTTTTATATGTATGAATGGATAAATTTTACTGAATTTTGTATAATAGCAATATTCATGCGCCTATAAAAACGACTTACAATGACAGTTATTCTCGAAATACTACTAACCATATTTTTCAAGTTTTGTTAATATCGTTCAAATCTCGTATTTCTTAACTTTCATAAGATTATGTCTGAAATAATGTAAACAGAAATATGTAAGTACCTCCATTAAGTTTATTTTTTGTATAAATTAGTTGAAGTAGGTAATGCTTTGTTTTATAAACACAATTCAGTGTAAAATACATTGTAAGTGTAAATAAAATTGATATTTTTTTTATGATTGCGATCCCTTTTATGTTAAAAAAATAGGAACGTAGCGATATTTCTTCATATTACTCTTCTTAAGTCTATGGGAACCTCACAGGGTAGCCGTAGTAAGCAATCGGCGTAAGCACAAAATATACGTGTCCAATAGTAGCCAAGTACACGGCACAATGCTACGTGACCGCGTGAGGTAACATTACGAGTAACATTTTCCTGATTGGTTGTCTTTGGTCGTAACGTGTAGATAAAGTTATGGTGTATTTAATTAGGAACTGTTTTTATTTAACAATGGTAAGAATGTAACATTTGATATACATAGATTATTAAAGTAGAAGAAAAAATTTAGAAGAGTAGATGGAAGGAATAAAGAAAAATTAAAAGTTTAATCGTATCAAAAGGTTTATGGGTGATTTAAAAAAAAAATTAGGTACCTAGATTAGTACTAAAATTAAGAAACGGTAACTTTAGTCACGTGAGTTACGAAACTTAACTATACTGCTATAAGACAAATGGTGGTATCTCTGACAAAACTCCTGGGGCACGTTTTATAAAACTACAAGTTACAATTTTACAGGTCTAAACTGGCAATACTGCTCAAATGGCCGGTCGTCATTGGTCGAGATTGTGTCAATGAAATGGAAACTTGTAACCTGTAAATTCTAATTTGTAGCTTCATAAAACAGGCCCCTGTTGTAAGTGCAATCATATTGTTAACAGATGAGGATTCAATCTGGGGTGTGATTCTCTCAACAACGACGGACGGACGGACGAACGAGTGATTGTCCAAGCGGCGAGTTTAAGTAGTCACGTCAGAGTGAACAAAACACATTTTAGCGCGTGTATTCAATTTGGCAGCATGACTTCTCGAAACATGGCTGCTTAATTGACAATGCACGCGCTAAAATGTGTTTTGTTCGCTCGGACGGGACTACTTAAACTCGCCGCTTCGATTCGCTCGTTCGTCCGCCTCACCGCCGTTTTTTGAGAGAATAACACCCCTGCTTCGTTAATTGAATTTGAGATACCGCCTATTGGCGTATGAGGGCTGTAACGAGGTGTATCTACCTATGTGTTACACCTCGTTCAATTAAGTCGTTCTGGCATTTTATAAATGTATGACTAGTTTTCGTGACTCACCTGACTAAAGTTACTCTTTTTTAATTTTAGTCCTTAACTAGGTAAAGTTTTTATAAAAGCACCGTTAATAAGGCAGAGTGTTATATACGCTGTTAATCACTCTGCAAAAAGGGCAGACTTTAAAAAAAATACAATAAAGAAATGTGGCATATTCTGTAGTTAAAATTATCACTTAACGTTAAATTATCGTTTCAACCAACCACCTACAGATGTGCCTATCTATTTACCTTCCTAAGTCTATGAAGTAAGAAATTGGTATAAGCTCGAAATATACGTGTCCACTAGAAGCCAACACACGAAACAAACTTATATTTTATAACCACGAGGAGTGAAAGGACAGATATTCTCTTGGTTGATCGTTTTTGTTTTCAATAAAAATATTAAGAACAATGTGGCTTATTTAGTAACTGTAATGTACAATGTTTATATTATACTATGAATTTCTATTGTCAGGTCAAAAAATAACAGGCGAATTACGCATTTTCAATTTCCTCGTGAATTAATCTGATTGTAAGGGCCGTATCAAAACACACGGCAGTGTGTCCGGCCAAGTTCGAAGAAAAAGCCGAGTGATACTGCAGTGTGTATATGTATTATCAAGCCGCGATTAGAAAGGGATTAGAGGTGACAGTTTTACCATATACTTACGTCAAAGTGGATATGAATTGACAGCTATTCCAATCCCAAACTAATCGCGGTTTCATAATATTTACACGAAAGTTTTGGCCTTTTTATTGACCTCGTAACTTTTTTCCCAGTACAGCAAGGAACTTGATTTTTTTACAGATTACAAGGCCAATAATCTCCCAGCCTAGTATGAAAATGAATGTTCTATCTTTACCCTTCAAAGAATTATTAATTTCTGAAAACAGTTTATAAACCTATAGGGTGATCTAGATTCTTAAAATTTGGCATAGTGGTCTGGCTGTAAACAATCTAGTGCCAAACTTGGCACCTATTTAGATATCACTTCTTTGAGTGGATTGGTGGCACATGAGAACTTGACCTATTTATTACATTTATGTTTTTGGTATGATTTATTAATCATCTTTAGTGAGGCATTTCTCAAGTTTTTTTTTTCAAGTTAAGTAATATTAGAAATACATACATACATAATCTCATGCCTTCGTTCCCAGAGTGGGGTAGGCAGAGCTACAGAATTACAAACATCTCTAAAAACTTGTTGATAATTCTATAACCACAATTTGCACAATTAGGCTAAGATGTTTACCAGCGTATTAGTGACAGGTTGCAAGCCCATCGCCTAACAGTACTACAAGCCTTTATTCCCTTAGTCGTCTCTTACGACATCCACGGGAAGACATGGAGTGGCACTATTCTAACTCGGCAACCACACGAGGAAGGATATTAGAAATAATAAAAGATAAAAAAAAAAAAAGATAAAAGATGTTTATTCAGTAAGTAGGCCGCACGGGCACTTTTACACGTCAAAAATCTACCAGCGCTTCGCAAGAGACCACTGCTGAGAAGAAACGCCGCAAGAAACTCAACAGTCAGTCGTTTTTTTTTAAAATTACTTATACAATTATAGAACTTAACCTAGCATTATATAAAACAATGAATTTAACATTAAAATATATATATCATGCGTAGTTGAGCAGGAAAATGTGTCAATACTCAGTATGTTCAGATGAACTCTTAAATTGTAATAATAATAGTATACATATACTTACCCATGACGGTGCAAAACAACCACATAGTTTTGATACATTCTCCTACAGAAACCGTGTCCCCTAGACAATAATTATACCTACAATGTTTAGATATTTTCCTGACTAAGCTATTACTAAGTTATTTAGGTGTTTAATTTAGGCCAAGCATTTTTATCTGTTAGATAGTCCTCGACCCTATAATAAGCTTTTGACATCAACGACTTTTTCAAGTAATTTTTAAGTGCTGGAAATGATAACTTTAAAACTTCGTCAGGTAATTTATTATAGAAATGAATGCATTGACCAACAAATGATTTATATACCTTACGGACACGAAATTTTTTAATAGCAATTTTATTTTTATTTCTTGTATTCAAATTATGTATATCACAATTCTTAACAAAAGAGTCTTGATTTTTAATGACATAAATAATATTCTCATAAATAAATTGTGACGCTACTGTCAAAATACTAATTTCTTTAAATAGTAATCTTAAGGAATCACGGGAGTTTAGGTTATATATGGAACGAATGGCTCTTTTTTGTAACACGAATATAGTCTGTATGTCAGCAGCTTTTCCCCAAACCAGTAGCACATAATATGGTTTATTTTTATTATGTGGTTATTTTTAACCTGTGCATTAGTTATAGTAATCTGTAGATACTATTCAATAAAATTAAAAATAACAATCGTAAAAATGAACGGGCGATTTCAAGTTTTCGCCTTTTATATTACATCTCACCTAAAACTTTTTGAACAGCGTCTTCTGAGCGAATTTATGTCATAAACATAGTTTTTTTCTTTAAGTTTGACGGGCTACTTAATACCTTATTAAATTGTCTTTTGATCAATAGTTAATTTTTTTGATTTGACTTCACTTTGAGGTAGTTATATGGAATTTCATCATTTGTATATTTGCCACTTTTATAGAAATTTGTCTCCCATAGAAAAACCTCTGTCAGAGGTTAGATTGGAGAGCCTTCCTTACTACCCAAAGTAAAATCCAGTTTATTGGTATAACTAATCTGTAAGATGATATTCCTAAAAGCATAAACAAGTTGAGAAAATGCTAATTCAATTGCGGCATTGTAGAAAACGGCAAACGAAGATTGTCAAATTGTGTTGTACAAAAAGTTTTAAAGTACTTGCAATAAATATTGAGAAAACTAATACATTCCAATATGATTGTATTTTTATTTCATAGTATGATATCTACAGATTACTAAAAAAAAAACTGCTCATAATTAGCAAAAAATGAAAAATAAAACCAGATAATTCATTGCTCCTTTTTTACTGAACCACTCCTTATGTATATTTCCACAAAAACCACGTTTGAAATTACAATAAGGTTTAAAATAAAACGGCTTGTGCTAGAAGTTATTAAAACTGTATTAAATTTCATGAACTACTAGTGGACATGAAAGAATACTGTAGAAAATTGCCTGTCAGACGCACTGCACCGTGGTCAAAGGATAAATAAAGCTTTAAGAAAAAATGCCAAAGCCGATTAGAACATTTCTTGCACATTTAAGCTCATACGAGAATGCGAATAAACAGACCGAGCAAAGTGAAACACTTTGTTTTATTTATTGCTATAAAACTTTAAAAAATGACACATATTTAATAATGTTCCCATTTGCCTTTAAGCGTTTTATTAAACGCGAAGCAAAGCGAATTCATAAACTTTAAATGCAAAGTCTCATTCGAAAAATACAAATTATTATTTTTTATTCTAATTAATCTCAGTGCGGTATTAAGCCATCGCAAGGCCCGTAGCAAATTTATATAAAGAGACCCTTGGTTTGTTTACGGTTACTTTTTAAGTTTAGGGTGCTAAATAAAACAGAACTGGTACAAATACACGTCAGAGAGACGTGGTGGGTGCTCGGGGCCTCCCGATGCGCGGGGCCCATAGCATTTGCTACTCTTGCTACGTGGCTAATCCGGCACTGACTAAGCCTCTGCAAGATCTTTGATGAAGATCCTAACAATGATGGTAAATTATCTTACTGGACATATAATTAAAAGTATAATGTCCAATTTTCTAATAATTTAACTGATAAGTTATCATAAGTAGGTATTTAAAGCTGATAAAACTTTGTTGTGCTCAGAGTATGAACTGTATGTTTAATGTTTTGTGAAATTTATCTGTAGGTTTGGTTATGAATTAGATTTCTATATCAAACAGCCAATTATTCAAACAATTTTGTAAAAAATCAATAACATCCAACCAGAAAAAAAACAAATAAGAAACAAAGCCCCGGCAAGTTACAGTGCCGACAAAAGTTTGTATTAAAACTTTTCAAAAAGCTTTTTTTCCTGTTTAAGCTTTGATTTGGAGGACTTATTCCGTTAGCAATGAAAAAAAAACCTCATTAAAACCTTACTATTTTAAGGTTTTCCCACGTGCTTGTTCAAAGCCCTTCTAAACATATTCTCAATCGATATCTTTCAGCTCAAAGGACCCAAAGGAGTTATTAAGACAAGTTACTCTTCAGGAAATTGTTACCCTAAGTTTCGAGTGTGCCGTATTCAATGTGAACCTCGCAAGTTCATGATTACTTGCGTAGTCTTGGAAGAGATACGTATGATGAGTCGAAGTTTTAGGCAAAGCTAATGACCTCCAGACGTTATGAAAATGAGTGCCTACTAACGTGCAAGTGATACAGACAGCCTGTGAAGAGCTAGATAAAGTTTGGCACGCCAAAAGGTTGTTGCTAGAGGTAAAATGAGTCACATTGAGCCCTGAATCGGTTTTGTTAACGTTGAGGGACGTTCTAACGATACGTAATAATTTTTCAGAATTACAACATTGACGCCTTTAGCAATGGCGATGATGGCCTAATGGCCTACTCGTAGGGTGTTGATTTGTGATCGTAAGGTACCGAGTTCAAACCATAGCGGTGGCCAACGGTGGTTTTTTAACCTAAGTTATCTAAGTACCTACATTATCCGATGCTTGTATGTATGTATGTATGTATGTATGTTATTGTTAGGTGATTAGGTTTGCTCGTAGCCTACGAGTATCTCTCTAATTCAATTACTTTTTAGTAAATTAATAAACTTTAATTTAAAACACGACTAAAACATCAGGCTACTAAAAAGAAAAAAGGTCAATTCAATATTGAAAATGCGAAGTGAAAAAACAATTGCCAAACACAAAAAGCTGACATTTGTGTTGTCGGGACGAGAAGTGTCAAAGTTAAATTGAATATTAGAGAGAAGTGATCCCGCTTCAGAAGTTTCGCTGGTTCTCGCTGACTAGTTAATCCAATGCCACAATTTACTTCGACTTGGATATTCTAGACTAAAACAATAGACTGTTAAGTAGTCACTTTGTTTATGCATTCTTACTCTCTCACAATTTGTGTGCTTTCTATCAACCGGTCTAGCCGTCAACGTAGCTTATCTCTTATTCATGAAAAGATAATAGCTTTAAAACGATGTTGCCTTAGTGATTGTCCGTTTATTATATTAAATATGTACACAGTTAACTTGGTAAAGTAATCAGAACGCATTAAAGTATTAAATAAATAAGCGACGTTGACAATGATTGGACAAATATCGCGTATCTACGTAAAATAATAGGCAGTCATTTTGCTATAAGGAGCACGAGCCGGATAAGTTAAATCGAATCAAAACACAAAGTAAGAAGACGTTTACCTTAAGCATTATACATACAGCTTCTCTTTGCCGGATTCGGATGCTTGAATGAATATTTTCTTCCAATTTAAAGTTGCATGTCCACTCTCAATCGGAAAAATGAAGCAGACAATCGCAAACGCTTTGTTATGCATCAAAGTCTAATAAACGTTAAGAACCCTAGAGCACGATTTTATTCTTTCTATGGAGTAACTGACGTTAATGTAACGTTATCGAGAAGATTGTATGGCGATGGGAATCAGCACTCCCGTGTCCAAATTTAGTATCTAAATTTGCCGAGGCCCTACAGAAGATGTATTCGGTGTTCGCTATCGCTATCCGAAATGTATAGTATAGGTGTATAAGCTGTCAGACGGTCGCGTCGAGCGTCTACGTCAATTCCATATATTTTGTCAGATTTCGAAAATGGTTTACGTTAGCGTTAAGCAATTTGTCCAGCCTAACTAGTACTTTAACTTTGCCGCTGACTTTCGTATTGTCATCGAGTAGTAAAGGTGAAGTATACGTTAAATAATGGATGGAAATGTGAGTGAATTTTAGGAGTTCAGCAACGGATAGATTCTGCGAAACTTTAGTACGCGTTTTCGAATAGGAAAGGCAGTTCGAAAACACGTAAGATTGAAATATTCATGCTCGGCTACTGTCCTTGTTTCACTTGCATCTGGCTACACGTGGTGCGAGAAGCGGAGGAGACGGACTGAATTCGGACGCAAATATGCATAATCCTCTAATTTAAATTCAAATACAAATTTATGTATATTTTGCATCAAAGTGATTTATAATTGTTAGTAAGTCTTAACATTGGTTAATACTTAATAATTAATAATGATTTAGGTCTTCGAATTAATTTGAAACCGAAATCTGTGTAATTTTCCATTTATGAAATAGGTAATATTGAATTTTGAAATGGCATAATTATTTATATATTACAGACTACTAGTAAAAATGCGTAAATTTGGTTTAAATTATTTACACACAATTACAATAACAACACTCTTAGAGTTAATTATTTATAAATAAGTATATGAGATAATTAGGGACGAAGAACTTCATAACTATTAAAAAATTCACAGTCATGATATTTTTTCTGCGTTCTATCTAGAAAAAATAAACTTGATTAATAAATAAAAGACAATAAGCACAAGCTTTTTACTTATACATTGCGCGTCCTCATTTCTTATTCTGACAATTAACGTGAGTCTAAATCGAAAACCTAGCCGGCCAAGGCTTATTGAAACTCATGAATTCTTTATGGAAGGCACTTTAAGTCAATGTCAACGCACGCAATGATTAGGCTCCAGTTAAATCTAAAGTGACTAGAATTCAAAGTTATCCAAATTATTACGAAATTGATGTGGTTGTCTGCGATTTCACTATTTGATTAGTTATTTAGTTCTTGCCACAGTCACAGTATAAGCAGTAGTTAGTCTTCAAACAAATATCGCGCGGTTTGCATGTGTGCGTAGCTTGACCGTACGCGCCGCGAGCCATCGCAAGCAAACTGGAACAGGACGGTTCAAGCCGGTTTAAAGTTGGCGCAGACATAACCACTCTGCACCAGTTCGGCTCAAACTGAGACACTGAAAAGTGAGATTTGATTTGTGTTATAGTTCTTACGATAAATTAAGTTAAAGTGAAATCAATAGCCGGGCCACTGAAAAATTTATCGTACTGTAATAAATCAAATGTCACTTTTCAATATCTCACTTTGAGCTATGATCCGGTGCTGAGCGGTTATGTCTGCACCAACCTTTGGTCGGAGCGGCAATATAACAGAAACTCCTAAAGAGCCGGAGACGAAACACTTTTATTTTTATATACTATGCCACAGTAAATCAATTGAATACCAAATTGTTTACTGCTTGTCACGTAAAGTATGAAATGAAAGGCATGGATTGAGATAGGTATAGTTTTTTGGTGATACGAGTACTTAAGTGTAATATAAAAAAACCTTTTTAAACAGTGAGTTTTTGCTTGGCTATCGTCAATAGCCTTTTTGTAGAAAATACGCACCAAGTTTTGTAAGTAGTTCACGAATGTTACGCAGACGCAGTTATGGGATAAACGCTAGTGTTGTATACTCGTAAACATCATAAAGGCAAACATCCCACACAGTGTTAGTAATACGTGTTGTTTATTTGACACTGACAGATTGACAGCGACACAGAAGGTATCTGTAACCTAATAGCGTAGATGTGAGATTAGGCGCCCGGCGGCCGCTTCTGGAGGCTACTTACTGGGAAGAAAAACGGGAATTTCGGGTATTAAATTTATAGTCTACTAAAACCGATCGAGATGATCTGAAGAAATATAAAACTCTTGAGTTAGTTAGGAAGTGTATTGTGTTTCCAAAATTCCAGTAGTAAAGTACCTCTATGTAGGTAGGTACATACTATGTACAGCCAAATATAGAAAAAAGTTAACGGCAAGAGTCATGCGATATTAGTGGGGTAAAACTCCAGTGCATGTGGTTAGAGAGTACGAGCGTTGAACTTTTCAACGCTGCCATGTCAAACATAATAGCTTTTATTTACTTATTAGCTAATGACAATTGAAAGGCACAGAGAGTTTCCATCACACTCATTCAGGGTAATTTATGCTTGCAACAAAATCCGTCGTTGACGTTGAAAAAGTTAAGGTTGTTTTGTTATTTCGACTACTCGCTCATAGATGGCGCTACTAGTACATAGTAAATCAACGTGTCCGATAACCCTTAGGGCCGCCATTTTGATAAACAGACAGTTTTCTATGACTTGATATTAAATTTCCGTGTCTTGAAATGGGCATCTCACTCACAAATCACTCAATATCTGTTTATTAAACAAACTATAAACATAAATTCGTTTTTAATATCGTAATTTATAAACTCACTATCCAGAGACGAGTCAAATGAGTTCGACGCATTTCTCTTGTACAGTTGTCATCTTGTACAGTTGACGCAATGATTTCAAAAGGATTACGCTATAAGTCAATGAGTCGACGTCATAAATATGTCTAAACTTTAGTACCTTGTCTATTTAACGTCATGTTTTAACTGCCATATGAAATTGTCATAGCGGATAAAGTGACAAGGTACTAAAGTGTTAACATATCTTTGACGTCGACTGTACCAGCTTAATGGTACCATATATTATACTATTGTACTGTCATCTGAATTGCATAAGTGAGCTGAATTTCAAGTACGGCGACTGTTAGAAGTAGGCTGAAATTGACTTCCAATATAATTTATTCATTGTTTGTTGCGGCCGCACTCCGAGTAGGTAAGTACTTTAATGTCGATTAAAGCGTTCCTTGTTACGATTTTTCAAAGACAAGTTTAAAAAAGTAACGAGTTAATTGTCTCTAAAACTGTGAGTAGGTACGGCGATTGGTTACAATATAAAACTTTTACAAGTGAAGCAAAATAAATGTGTTAAAAAACCTGCGTATGTCAACATTTTGAGTAATATACCCATCTTAAAATTGATTTTTCTATGACTTGACCTATCTTGCGATGAGCATCCTAGCTAAGATATTAATACAGCCTAAGACTTGAAACTGTAAGTCAAAGTGCCAGCTATATAATATTAAATTCAATTACTTTCAATTTCTACAAAACCTATCACGTCACCCTGTCACCCGTTAGAAAAAGGTTCGTATCACCAACAGTGTAAGCATTTCGCTAGAGTCACGTAAGACGTTGTATTAAAGATTAAATACATCGGCTGATTCTGGAGGCAGGCCACGTCCAATTAGGGCTGGGTCCCCAGGGAGCGGGATCATGCCTGACCACTGTTTAGTTGTGTCTGACATCGCACACATATACGGGTCTATGTCGTTTTTAATCTCGCAAGCGTTTGGATGGGTCTGTTGTCTGCCGTGTTGAGGCTAGGAAATATGGTTTGGGAAGGAGGGGTCGGAACCCGGTTAATATTTTAACCGGTTTCAGTCATTGGAGCTAAATCTTAATCAACTACGGTTTGGGTTGTGGTTACCGGTTAATTGAAAATACGGTTTTTTACGAATTTAGTTCTGTTGAGTGAAATGAACCGGTTAATTTGAACTTGACATTATATAAATAAGTGAATTATTCGCAAAGCATAAGTGTCATACTTACGTAATGTCAATATCTCAACGATCAACAGTCTCGAATAACAGCGAGAGTCACATTTAGACTTACTTAAAATCACTTTTTAATATAGTTTCTATGTACTTGCAAAAATGTTTTCTAGTTTCCAGTAATATCGCGTCCTTTGACAATAATAACATTATTAGAATGATTTTCTTGTAAGGTTACGGAATGACACTGACATCTTACTGTGTGTATCCGTTTGTGAAAAGGGCCAGAAAAGGTTCGCCGACGATGCCAGTAAACATTACAGAGTATTGTGGAAGTGAAAGAGGTAATGTTAGTACATAAATGGAATTCGAATTTAGAGGATTACGTCGCCATTGTATTACGAAATGGAGTATTAAGGTGTATGTTTTTTTTTTTATTTGTCCTTGATTTTTTTAATGCGAGAAATAGAAATAGGCTGAACTTATGAACATCTGTACTGTATTAATTAAACACGCTAAACATGTTTAAAAATATAGACAACCCTTATCGGTTAGCCCTTTGGGTACCATAGGGGATTAATCAATATTTCTGAGAAACAAAGCGATGGAGCTACAGTGCAATTACTCTGAAAAGGACTTTCAGGTTTGTACTTATGTCTCACTCGCACTCATTACGCTTTATACTAGTCTAACAGACATTACCAGAACCCTAGTTTTTAGAAGCTGTTACGCTGAACGGGTAGTTTTAACTGGAATGCAATCATAAAAACAATTTATTTTTTCAAAATCGTAAACAACTTCTATGCTGGTTTAGGTTATGTAAAAAAACAGGTGTTACTTGAATCAAAATACGATTCCATTTTCGCGAAGAGAAATATTTATTTACTATCAGCACACCATCCAAACATATCTAATGACAGGCGCGCAAAAGTCATTACAAGTCGGGGAATAAGTCGTAAAGCTACCTTCCCTGCAAGTCCATTACGCTATGCCGAATGATATCTCCTGCGCCGCTTACGACCGGGTCTTACTGCAAACACGACCCGAATTTAATCTCTTTCCCGTTTTATCTACGAGCCAATGAAAAGAAAACTTTATTTTGTGCGTAAACAGGGGTAATCGGGTCCTTTTTACGCACAGTCGGTTCGGGTTTGATTGATATCGAAAGGTCAGGTTGCCGTGTGCGAAATATGCTAACGGACTTGTTTACTTATACTCTTTAAATTTGCATACTTTGAATATGTATCTCGAGAGCCTAGCAAGAGGGTGAAAGGGGAACCTGTACAGTCTGTGCCAATTGAAATTGGAAAAGATGTAAACACAACCAAACGAACCAATTTATCATTATTACTTGATAATTAGCTTAAGAAACGAAGACCAAAAACTGCCGTCAGGGGAATAAACTCGCGTATAAGCGAATTTTGGCATACACTGAAAAAAAAAATTGGTCGCTTGTAAAAAGATTGTTATTGTTGTGTATAAGCGTCTTGATCCCATACGAGCCTAACAAGACGATAGATACACCAACTAAGACGTTAGATACATCAACTATGATGTTAGTTGAATCACTAAAGAAATTGCTGTCGTCAACTATCAGCTTTCGTTGATATAATTAATATCTTAACTATTGTAATCATTTTTTGTCAACTAAGTGAGAATCTCTCCTTGTTGGCTCTCATTTTTTTGAGTGTAGTTGTAGAGAATGGTGTTTTAAACCACATACTGAAAGTACTGATGGGCTAACCGGTGGAGAGGGGTGTAAAGGTCCCTTTTTTTAGTTTTTCGTAAATAACTCGTAAACGGTGGCCGATAGCAAAAAATGTTCCATTACATAATTAATCTACATAAAAAGATTCAATACACTTTTTTGCTGGGATCAATAATTAATGAGATATGGAGGGAAAAATGATTCCCGAAAGGCTATAGTCGGGTTTGCATAGCAAGCCGGCCCTTACATCAAATGGGCTCGGTTTTTTTTTGTGAGTACCTCTTATAGTGAAAAATATTTATGCTGAGAATCAACATCTTAATTGTGACAGTTCTCGACTTATGATTTTTTAATATTTTTTTTGATGTAATGTTTTTCGATATTTTTAATACCACTGATCTACCAAACATAATCTACTGCTGCGCCTGTCGCACCATTTCTGCTGCACATTTTGTTGGCTTGTGGTCATCCGCTCCTGCCATCGTCTCCTAGGTACTAAGATTAGAACGTTTCGAATAAGCTGTAGGTATCCAAATCATATGTTAGGATTAAAACTGTAAAACTGTTCCACATTACTATGTTACATTGTTGTAAGTTTCTTGAGAAACTGACCAATTTGATTGGATAGTGTTTGGAACCTAGCTATACGGCTTTGCTCGGTCTCTCTTATGTTCAGAGTTTCCCTGTGGGAGCAATTCAGAATTTAGGAGATTCGCAATCAACTAATGCAATTTAGCACTATCGTTATTATAACGCAGACCTTTTTAGGGTTCCATACCTCAAAAGGAAAAAAACGTAACCCTTATAGGATCACTTTGTTGTCCGTCTGTCTATGTCAAGACCATTTATCTCGGAAACTCGTAGAGGTATCGAGTTGAAATTAAAACTATAATTATACTGAAGTCTACAGTCCCTTGAAGCTGCGAAAAAATCGAACTTCTAAGTCAACGTAAAAAAAGTTACGGCCGTTTATGCCGGCACCTCACCGGTTTTTTTTTAATTGTATTCCTAAATTAAGATACCTGGTTATCGTTAGTTTCAGATATAAAATCGACAAAATGTTCAGTTATTTAATTTAAACATCAAATTATAGTAACAAAATACTTTAACAAACAGAAGCTTTACGAATTCAACATTGTTTGAAATTTGTTTCCGTCCATTATTGTGTTTCACAAGAAAACAACTATGTCGATGTTAATAATTATTTCAAGATCTTATAGGTCTTTATTAAAACTTTATCTAGTACGTATTTCTCAAAGAAATTAAAAAAAAAGTTTATTTATCTTTAAACACATTCTGTTCCCAGAACTAGGTACATATGACTTTTTGAATTATAATGGCTAATGCGAAATCCTGGCAATGCGGCCCGTTATTGATTACCATCTCTTTGAATAATCATACAGGACAGGACTATAAAGCTTTCTTGAAATAGCTAAGTTGAATACCACCAATTAAAAGATGAAAGTAACTTATTACTTAAATTGAAAATCGCAATGCCGTCGAATAAATTTCAATCAATTTGAATAATATCTATTTTAATATCGCTCCAGATTTATTTCAGTCATCTTTAAAACTGTAAATTGGAAAATATAATACAAATAAGCCGTTGTTGATAGATTCCGAGATGCTTGCTCGCTAAAACCTGTTTGCATATCGAAATAGATATTTAGAGGTTTTCTGTACGGTGAATATCGATACGAATTTTATACGATCCGTTTGAGCATTTTTATTGAATATCGGAAACGTATTTGTGGTTGAAATGAGATCTTTTGATATTGTTTTAGAGGCCTCTTATTCTTTTGGCGTTTGAAGTTTGGAGGGAAATTTCCGTCAGTTTTTCCGAGATTCAGACAATACGATTATTGGAAGGAGATATATTGGTGTTATGTGATTTGAAATGAGGGCAAATCGGAGCTTTTGTTTGATAAACATTACACGTAATAAATAATATGAGAACACGAGAAAAAACGTCACGTTGCACTGTCACAGGCAGAATCACATTCCCATTAACCCAATTAATTAATGAGGGCAATAATAAAAACAACTATTTTCGTGTATTTCTCACAACAAAGAATAACAGATATCGTGTAGAAGACGTTAATCAGCGTCGCCTGTCCTGGGAGGTTTCCTCACAGTGGATTTTCCCTTCATTTCCTTAAGGACATTCGTGTTTCCGAGTCTCGGGCAACATAAATATTATCAGATGATGACATTCCCGCGCGGAATGAAAGATGCACAGAGATAGGTGTTGCGAGAATTAAATCAAGTTAATAATGCAGCGAAATGTGGCGGATTTGTTACACTAATGCATTCCATTTTTCATTCGGGGTTATTTCCTTGTTTCGTACAAAGTCAGGATATTATGGTGTGTAAAACATTTTTGTAAGTCGGCTTTCTAACATGGCGAAGCTAAACATGATATGAAAAAGTGTTATGTGTATCTATCTAGTCAAATCGATGCTGAAATTGATGAAACGTTGGAACATTTAACTATTAGAAAATAGTGTGATATTATGATAATAACCATATTTAACATTATATATATATGTATAGTGTTTTCAATTCACAACGGCACGCTCTATTACTTAATTTATCTACAGTCGACTACAATAAGATGTATACGCTTTTGAACCTTATTACAATACAATTGGTGAAAAAGTTAGATGAAAAGGTACAATGGATGAAATTCGATGAAATGATGGGTTACCGTTGTACGCGTGACAAAGTTTGGATAAGGCATCCGTCACCTTCTGACACGTAAATAAGTACGAGAGTGACGGATGCTTTATCCACATTAGACGCGCGATATAGACGCAGCCATACTAGGTCCGCAGAACACTTTTTGGGATAGTAAAGGGGATTCAAAAACGTAACGTAGTATGATTGAATATTTTGTGCTCAAGCTACTGTACTGTGCTACTTAGTACGATTTCAACAAAATCGTTTAGATTTGTAAACCATGGTGGCAGCATCGCAGTTATTTAGCGTATTTGACCGTGCCAGTGCAGAGTGTAGTCAATCGAGCGTAGGGCGCGCGTCATTTGTTCCGGCGATCGCTGCCCCTCGACAAACAGAGTGATTCTAAACAACCAGTTTTAAAACGTATTTGTCTGTTTCATCTTTCAATGTAAATACAGGGAAGCTAGCTCAATTCAAATATTGATAATTTTGGGGTTACACAACACATGCATCAAACACATAGGTATGATAATGTAGTTAAATAAGGTTTCATCTATCTATACAAAACCTCACCCACTTAACAAGAATAATGTCCCTATAAATCTTCCAGGTTTAAATGTTGGGATTTAGATTCCTGGTTACTGAAAATATTTTCTTAAACAGTGTATCCAGTTTACTTAGGGATTTTGATACCCGACAATGCGGCAGAACAGGTAAGAATTGAAAGAATATATTTTTACATTTTTAGTTTTACGCTACTCATACTTTTGGCTTAAATAAATAACTTCTATATTAGACACCCTTTTCGCAATGATTGAGAAGGTATGTGAAATTGGAAGATGATAAAATTGAACCAAAATGTGAAAATGGAATTATCCAGAGGAGTACCTTCGAATATAATCAAACTTAAATGTCAAACCGTCTTCATCGTAAAAGAGCTTAAGGTCTTTGCCTTTTTTAGATCTACAGTATGTTTTTCAAAAGAAAAGGAAACTGTAACAGGTTGTATCTTAG
Organism: Acleris literana; assembly: GCA_946894065.1. Lineage (NCBI taxonomy): Eukaryota > Metazoa > Arthropoda > Insecta > Lepidoptera > Tortricidae > Acleris > Acleris literana. The sequence continues at coordinate 8,387,237 of OX335683.1, forward strand.
CTTTAAAACGACTAATAATAAAAAAAAAACAATTATGAACGCGGCTTGCCAAAATGCCTAACACTAACTAGTGATCCTCATCCCATACCCTCGTAAGGCCCACTATACAAAGAAATTTATCAATGGAATATGAATCTATTGTGTATGAAATAAATTCGATTTTCTAATTTGATCATAAGTTATAAAAACAAAAGAAATTTCACTTTAATTTCTTTGCATTTGTACTTTATTTGAATGGCCGGACGAAGGCCTTTTAAAAGGACTTTGGGCCTTAGGAGGCTATGAACGAAACGAAAGTTTTGTATTTTTATCCTATAAACCATTCGCTCTAGAATGTCTTCGTAACAAACGTGTCAAAATACGATCATTTCTATAACACGAGTATAAATAGAATGGTTTATTACAAAGTTATCGTATCAAAATTATATCAAAAAACACCCCGTATGTGGAGGGTAAAATGTCTGGTGATGCTAACGGAGTTCCGCCCCGTACGAATGAGCCATTCGTTGTTAGTGCGTGGCCATCTATACTTTTAATTGGCGGCCGTACATTTGCCTGCGAGCGACAGACTTGTTGATGAGGGCAAGTCGGCCTGCAATGGCCACATTCATCTTGTTACAATATTTAAATATAAAAACGTTCAGGTAACGAATTTATACTAGGGAAGTAATTAAATGGTAAGCCGTTATACAAATTGATTCGCAAAAAAAAGAAGCAATTTACTCATTTGGGCAGCATACAAAGATTTGGCAGGCAATAAATAAAAATCGGGCTGCAACTCTTGTTCAGCAAACAATTTACAAACGGTTAACGTTTTAAACAATATCAATCTGCTTCTTTGGTCATTTGTCTGCCTAATAAACAGTCGAGCTGCAAAATAATTACTTGGGCAGCAGGATTTTACAATTGGTCAGCAGAGAAAACATGTCTGTAAGCAGTTTAATTGAGAGGTGTGCATATTAAAATAATGGTTATCTATATAAATAAGTGGATTGCGTTTAGTTTGAAAAATCAGCAGTGTTCGTTATTTGCGGGCGGAGCGAACTCAGACCACGTGATGCGAGCACCCAAGCGTTGGTATTTTTGAGGCTAGTAGTAATTACAAGTTACGTTTTGTCACACAAATTTAGAAATCACAATCACACTCTAGATTAACCAAAATTTGTATCATAAATATGAGGTAGGTTAGGTTAGGTTCGTTTTTATATCAGGCCCGGAGGGCCAGAATAACCCAGAAATAGGAGCTCTGCGTCAGCGGAGCTCCGTCGACTCTGTTAAATTTGTAAATTTGATGGTGGGTTTCGCATATATGCGTTGCCGGCACGGCAGTAAATTTGCCCCCTTTTTTTTATGTACAAAATGAAATATTTTGCTTACCTACTGATTGCTTACCAAAATTTGATTAACTGTGGATCTGAGCGATCAAATGCAGCTCAAATATTTAATTTGCTGACCAAAATGATTTAGAGCAGTTCAGTATATTATTAATTGCAGACAGATTTATAAATGTTTGCTAACCATTAGTTGCTTACCAACTAGCTATTTTGGCTGACCAAATACATATTTCTGTTCACCAAAATAAGAATATTTTGCTGATCGATTAAATGATACCCTTTATACTATTAAGAGAACGTTCGTTCATGTTACTTTTGGTGCTTGATTTTAATATGACTCTTAGGCCGCATTTCACGAAACTGAAATAAGACTTACAAAAACTCGTCGTTTAATCTAGGTATAAGACCTTATTCCAGTTTGGTGAAAGCGGCCTTATAAAATCACGTATTAAATCATTAAATATATCGGAATATATATAAGGTGCAAAATCGCAAAATCGTAAAAGGTGTTAGATATTTCTTTTAGCACCATGTATGTATGTTCAAGTATATTTAATTGATAATGATTGTACATTCACCCGTGCAAGTGACATCGTTTGACCTAACCAATTTAGGTGATAGTCATTACTGAGAATTACGTACCAAGACGACTATTAACACCCACCATATCAAAACAAAGTCCGCTTGCCATACATAAGGGAAAATCCGGGAAACTCGATCGCATCAAAAAAAAACTTTACCTCGTCATACTTTATACGTTTTCTTTTTATTTATAAGACCCACGACTTTAATGTGAAATGTATTCCGCGTATCATCATTACTCAAGGAAGGCATTAGAGGGTAAATGTCCGTGCCATTTACAAAATTAAATAATGAACGGAACTTTTTCAAATTTTAATTATCACTGTGCCACAGACACCGAGCACCAGGAAACAATACCAAATCCATTCAATTATATAAAATTTTAATTAATATTAATAGGGGCCCTCCGTTTCAAAGCAAAGAATACTGCTGGCAGATAAAAACTTCTTAGAAATCCGCGTTATTCGCAGCTGTGGACTGTAAATTAATGCGAAAACAATAAAGAGTCGGAGGAGCGGAGTCCGAAAACAGATGATGAGTCGAGGCGAAGAGCCGCGAATAAAAATTAATTCCAAATGGTTATTAGTGGCCGAGAACAAAAGGAGACTGGTGTGAGTGAGCCAGGCTGCAATAAACGTCACGACAAGAGAGATAGGAAATTAAACGAAACTAAAGCGAAGTCGGTCGTGCGACATCTGGGGGAGGAAGTTTGGGGAAGCCCATTCAGCAGCTCTCGAAAAAAAACTAAATTAAGTCCGGACGCCTGATTCTGTTTACCCTGTACTATGCCCTGTGAGCGACAGGTTAAAAAAGTAGCTCTTTTGTTTCTCCCGCTTTTTTCCCTTTGCTGCTCGAGCTCCGTTGGAACTTACGAAAACAAGGGCTGTGAGCGAACAAAGAGCTGTTATAGTTTGACAGCACTCGCAGCTTATAAAAAAATAAACAGTATTTTAAAACCGAAGTACATTATATGCCATATACCATACCTTAGTACATAAAATTAGGAATCCCTAATAATGCCTAAATCTGAAAAATGTGACACAATCATAAATATTGACTTAAACCTGCTTAAACTGCCCCCCGTTCAACATGTTCCTTGCTAAAAGCACTTACCTTTGGGCAGTGGTTCTATGACCACTTTGACGGCGCCCACGCAGGCCAACGCCGACAGTATCCATAGCAACGGCATCACGCCCCGCAACGGCGGACGCAAACGTACTTCCGACGTCATCGTGGCTCACTCTACGTGTTCCACATGGTAAAATCCTGAAACAAAGGGAAAACTAGTAAAGTTATATTTCAATGTGACGTGTTCAATAGGGTACTATATTACCAGCTGAATAACGGGCAAGTTTAGGAATAAGTAGGTACTTCTTTGTTTCTTAAAGTCAAATTTATTTTATTATTCTGGGAATCATGTTATGAAATAACATTGTTTTTGTTGCATTATTAAAACGTACTTCTAACAAAACAGTTAAATGTCGTAACGGCAAAACAACAAGGACTTTGAATGTTTCCGCGGCAAACAGATCCAATCTCTGTCATGAACCCAATCCTTCAACTTTGCGAAAGCGAGTTCGCCTAATATCTAGTGCCTTTGCATTTATGAATAATAACTGGAAAAAGTTAAACTCTGAAAGCCGCCTCCATCTGAATATTGTAGAATTCCAAAGATAACGTGCCAAAAGAAAAAGGCTTTCTTTTTTATTCCTCTCTGTGTTTATTCTCGCCGGGAAGTTCGCGAGGTGGATTAAGATTGTCTCTCAATTCTATCGGATTATTTAAGTAATTTCAGTTTCGTAAAGTATACGTATAATCTTTTGCAAAATGAGTTTTTTGAGGCGAGCTATTGTTTGTTGTGAAGGTAATTGTATTTCTTTTAATATTTAGTTCAGATCCTCTTTGTGATTTTTTTATGGCAAGGAGAAGGCAAATAAGAATACTTAAGTCCACGAGCCCGTATTAGCTAATAGGCTAATACAGGCTAGTGCACTCTAAGGCCAAATGGACTTTAGAAAATCTGCAACTTCTCTCCTCTATATATCCTCCTTGCAACTCTGAGGACCAAGATGGAATGCCGTCCAACTAGGCACTTTTGTATACATATACATTCAACATGGTAAAACCATATTGCGTTTGGCATGTTATTGTATTGTCAACATTACGATAGCTCTCATTTTGTCTTCTTGGCACACCAAGTATTTTGAACGCGTACTTGTAAACCTTCCATACGCAACTTTTACTAATCACATATTCACAATATTCACGTAATAATTATAATTACATTTACAAAGATAAGAAAAATATAAAATGTGTATATTTTAACGGTATCCACATCGTAACTAAAACAAAGACCCGGACAGGCAGTTCCCACGAAACACGTCATAATGTCCGTTAAGAAACGGCACGTGCAAATTCTGCTAAAGTGAATATACATTGAAGCGAAATTAAGCAAATGCGTGTACCGTGAGGTTAGTAATAATAGATGGCTGTTTGGGATTGCACGGGTAAGCTTCAGTAATTGCAGAGTGCATCATTAGAACGGCACAATAGGGAAGGGGAACTCGGGACCAACTGCATCCGCGACCAAATTTAGGTGCCCTTGTTTTAAAAATGTTACTTAAGTTAGTCTCTGGATTCGGGCAAGTGCTCCCTTTTGCCTCACACTAATACAAATGGCAGTATTTCAAACAAAAATCCTGGAACAAGTGCAACCTCTTTAGTAACGGCAGAGAGTTGAATCTGCTTTGGCTAGTGAATTTGACATAACGCCTATTGGTTTATGAGGGCAGACAGTCTGTCATAATTATTATTTTCCGTTATTTTTGAGTTCGTAGAATGCAACCGCACTGATTGTAATTATGCATTTATATTTAAAAAGACACTTGCTAAACCCACATTCCACAAGGGAAATATAAAACGAATATACATGTAAACAGAATGTTACAATATTCAAAGCTCAGGTGATAGTTAATCATAAAGTGGAGGCAACACTACGGAAGAGCATATTTACTCTCTGTCCCTTTCCCGTATCTATCTACTGAACAGTTTTGGACATTAGGTGTTAATTGTCATTGGTTTTAGGAACCGGTAATAGACATCCATTTTGAATTGTGTTTACGTGTGACTTAGGGCCCGTTGTTAAACATACTAATAGTTAAAAATCGTAACGATTTGTTAAATCTGAACCAAATGTGTCACATTTCCATTCGATTTTTGAATTTTAACCATTAGTTCAGGGCCAGTATTCTAGGCGGTAAAAACGATATCGTAGTTTTCCTGTTATGGTATTGTTATGACGTCAGCCGCCATTACTGTCAAGAAAATAAGAGCACTCAAAACGTTGACAATTCGATAACAGATCAAATACGATTTATACGATATTGTTTTTATCGTCTTGAATAGAGCCGCTGTTCTGATCAAACCACTCGCCCTTAGTAACATAATTATTTTGAAACACCACCTTTTACGTTTGACTTTCTTAAATATTTAAAAATACTGGTCAAGTGAAAGTCGGATCTGCAACAAACTTGAACAGTAGGTACGGTATGTTTAAAAATAGAATTCATAGTTTTTTTCATGCTTACCCCTTAATTTGGCAAAAATAAAAAAAGTCGGGAATTCAAACCCTTTTTGATTTTTAATCAGAAGAAAAATAAAAACACAAATCAAACAAAAAATGTGAACCTTATGGTATGTCATACACTGCCAAATTAAGGGTTAAAAACTACATTATGGAACAGCAAAACGAGTGTTTTCAGTATTAGTCGTTAAAATACAGTATATGGAGTAATATACAGTCATTGCAAACTTCTAACAAATTTGTTTTTACGATAGATCCAGAACAAAAAAGATTAAAACTTGTTATTTCTCAAGTTTTTTTTTTATCGTTTACTCATTTTCACCTAATGTCCCATTGAAGAAAGTGCTATAAATACATCCGTTACATGACATCAGTCCAGCTAATGTCAACTGGCAACGCCATAAATAGGCCCTAGCCAAGATGAATGTATGGGGCGACAGTAGACATACATTTTGAGTAGAGATGGGCCGACTAGTCGACGATTAGTCGGGAAAGCCGACTATTCGGCATCATTTCTAGTCGTGTGGTAGTGGGCAAAAAATGCCGAATATTCGGCACTTTATTGCCTATAGGAAATAACGTCAAAAATGACCGCACACTCGATTTTCTTTTCGACATAGTTATAAAAAGCACTAGGTAGTTCGTTTTAATACTATAATTAGGGTTATAGTATTAAAACGAACTGGTCAAAACATGGTAGGGGTAGGTAGTAACAAAGCGCGACGGACGAAGGTTCACCCAAAATCCTACGATCGGCATTGCCGACTAGTCGGCCGATTAATCGGCAAATTGAAAACCGATTAGTCGGCCGACTGCCCAGTCGGCAAAATCAGTAGTCGGCCCATCTCTAATTTTGAGTGATAGAAAAGAAAAACGTTAGTAGCGTTTGCATCTTGGCTAGGGCCTCTGGACGTGCTAAAATATTTTTTTAATAATCTAAAATGAAATCTAGACGATAAAAATGTAATGCAGCATTCGTTAGATATCATGCTGTAGTTTGATATACTCGTAGACCTAAAGGGAACTGATAAGTTACATTTTTTATCCCTAATACAGCTGCAAAGTAGTTAGTAAAGGACTTTTATTGTTATGCCGCTATGGAACCCTGTCGCATAACGTTAATCATTCATTTAAGCGTAATTTCTGTCATGTGGTTTGATGCTGTCATTATGACAGGGTTCCATAGTGGCATAACAGTTAAAGTCCTTGACTGTACCAAAAACTTCATTTGCCTATTTGTGGCGTCGTAACCGTCGTGGCCTAACTTGACCTTTGGACGCGCCAGGAACGCATTGCCATTAATGTCATGTATGTTAGTTGACGATTGCTGTGCTTTTAGAGGTCGTAGATTTTAAATTCCCTTTCGATACATGGATAAGTCCAGGGTTCGGAGGTTTCATAGCACGGTAAGACTAAATTGAGATACGGAGTCGACATTTAAATTAAAACTTGCGTCACACTCATACTCAATTATTAATTTCATCCTACAATTATTATTCAGTTATTAATATTAAAAAAAAAACGTTTTAAGTGTCTCAGATCACTAGAAGTAATGCTCTTTTATTGACATAATAATTTTTCCTCATTTATAATATGGAAAAGTTTATTGTTACAACCACCAAAAAGACAAGGACTTTTCTAAAAAATATATAATTGAAATGTAATATTGCGTTTAGACAAAGGAAGCGGATCCGATTGCTGTGCTTTTACAGGTCGTCGATTTTAAATTCTCTTTCGATACATTGATAAGTCCAGGGTTCGGAGGTTTCATAGCACGGTAAGACTAAATCGAGATACGGAGTCGACATTTAAATTAAAACTCGCGTCATACTCGTACTCAATTACTCATATAAATAAAGCTATAGTTTTAAGAGTCTCAGATCACTAGAAGTGATGCTCTTTTAGTCACGTACCAAAATTTCATCATTAATGTCATTATTAATATTGCAACAGCCAAAAAGACAAGGACTTTTCCAAAAAATAATTGTAATGTAATATGGCTGAAGGTCATACGAACACCGAGCGATTAACACAAAAGCTGTACGACATAAAATAATTCGTCAGGCTTCTATTGTATTACAGAATTAATAAAGCATTATTTTTTTTGATAAATGTACCTAATACGATCATAACCATAACGTAGATATCTAAGTATCAATGTCCATTAAACATATTATGTAGCTATAGTAATAATGCCTTTCATCAGATTATGGTAAAGTATAACAAACAATCAATATAAATAAAAATAAATGTTACGTTTTTTGTTTATCATCATCATCATCATCAGCGTATATTAGTCCTCTGCTGGATATAGGCCTCTCTCATTGCACGCCAACGAGCACGATTCGTGGGCACTCTCATCCAGCTCTTGCCAGCCACCTTGCGAAGATCGTCGCTCCACCTAATCTGAGGGCGTCCTACACTACGTTTGCCGATTCGCGGTTTCCACTCAAGAATACGATAACTCCAGCGATTATCGGTTCTGCGGCACAAATGACCGGCCCACTGCCACTTCAAGCTGCTAATTCGATAGGCTATGTCATGTATGTGAGAACTAACTCTGTCGGATCACCTCATTCGGGATCCTATCCTTCAGAGAAACTCCCAACATAAGTAGCTCTCTCCATAGCTCGCTGAGCGACTTTAAATTTGTGAACCAGCCCTATCGTAAGTGTCCACGTTTCGGCTCCGTATGTTTGTTAATGATATAAATAAACTGTGGAATAATATAAATGATTGGGTATGAGTATAAGTCTGGGGCGAGTTTTAATATCAATGTTGACTCCACAATTCCACCTCTGACCTTGGGGCTTTAATTGCATGGATCTATTCTACTCGTGAAATTGAAATTCTTTTGTTCTGTACGTTGTTAAAAATATGTGCCACAATTTTTTTTTTCATACAATTTAAATGTAATTTTCAATGTACGCGATCCAATTCTCCATTTTCCTTAGCCCTCGTACCAAGGAAATGTCGCCCTCGTACCATGGGATAGTGATTATATATGGCCATGATTTAATACACTGATTTTACAATTAGACTTTAACATCAAATAGTTATTTAAACTTAAGTTATTTTATAATATTGCAGAACGAAAGTAGTTCAGAGGGCTCAGACAAGATGCACTACGCTAACTAACGTTTCTATTCGATTCGCTTTTAAACCAATCGCGTCACTGGAAGATGACGTGATACGTAAAGTCACGTGGTCATCAGTGACGCGATTGGTTTAAAAACGAATCGAATAGACACGTTAGTTAGCGTAGTGCATCTTGTCTGAGCCCTCAGTTTAGCGAGTAGAATCGATGCATTCATTCATCAAGCCCCAAGATCAGAGGCACCCGGTATTTAGTCTTACCGCGCTGTAAACCTCTAGACCCTATTGATAACCAATAAGCAACTAAATGCATGTACCTACGGACAAACGCAATTAGAAAGGTATTTATTTATAGCCTTGTGACGTTTATAGTGGCGTATTGTGACTAACTGGAAATATCACGATATGTCCGATGTCCATTACTAATTCTGTTTCACGATAATTGCCACCACGAGTTGTTATTGACCCGTGACATGATACATTGTGTTCGCTTCGCTACAGCGAAAATTGTTAGTCATGTTTCTAGGATTTCAGACGTGTTGCATAATATTTATTATTTGTAGTCAAAACATATTTTTAATAGCAACGAGAGTGCAAACAAGTACATAGGGAGATGATGGATGATAGTAAGACGATAGTAGTGGTCTGATGTCAAAGCCAATGCGTTGCCGCCCCGAGGGCTCAGATGAAATGCCTCAATGCTACTGTTCTCTTTACCAAGGTCTCTATTCCCGGCGGTAAAAACCATATCGTCGTTGAGCTGTTATCGTATTGTCAACTTTTGATAGCTCTTATTTACTTGACAGTAATGGCGGCTCATAACAATACTATAACAGGACAAATACGGTATGCCGCCGTCGGGAATAGACGCCAAGCTGTCTTACCAACAACGCGAACACTGGCAATTTCTGACCTAATCGATGTTTGTCCTTGTCATGTCCTCACGTCTTCATAATTGCATTTTGTTCCACGGTTACCAGAACTAAAAAAAATAACAAGCTCGTTCATCCCCTTATCACCTTGCGTTCAAGTGTTTTTCCTTATGAAAATGTCGCTTCAAAAACCAATAATTAAAAATGTGTGAGCTCAATGCACCTATCGGTTCTTTTCCCCTTCACGGAGGAAGGTGGCTGTATTCAGCGCAGACTTGAATTAAGCCAGAGGGCGTGGTCGCAGCACCTGATTAAAGCATCAAAGATTCCACCCTGAGACCGGCCAGTAATTATTTGGGCTTTACAGTGAAGCCTTTATGCGACGAACATAGAGAATAGAACTAGGTGGTAATCCTGGTGTGCTTCTGAGTAATTACTTTGATGCATAAGCGTTTTTAATTTTGTAGTAACATAAATAAGAAAAATGGCAATGTAATTAAAAAGATAACCTACCTAAATTCTCAATAATGTAAAGAAGGCTTAAAGAAAGCTTAAGTTGCCACCATAAGGTTAAATAAAATTGTAAAATAAAATTCATGAAGCAATAAAGTCGTTACTATGCGTAAGTTTGTCGATTCGAATGGAAGTAAATATCGACATTAGCAATAATGTCCATTCCTATCAAAAGATTGGAAATTATGTCAAAATTAAAAGACCTTTATTCTTCTACAGTTAATTTTTTTAAGTACTCTGTATTTAAGCTGCAGCAGACACATTTTAAGGTGTTTTTTTTGGTCTTTTACAAACCAATCGTAAATTATCATTGCAACGATGTGTAGTTGAATAAAACAAATACAAATACTTTTAAAACCAATGAAACGAAACCGTACTGCTATTTATTAAGCGCAAGGATAACACTCCCAACAACGAACCGATCTTTCTCAGTACTCGAACTCAACCACGGCTATTCGAAAATTAACAGCAAAAACCGCAACCTGAAAATTGCTTTTAGGGTTATATTTAAAACAACCAAAGACCGCCTTTGATATTTAGAAAGTTCTCTTAAATAATTTTGGATGGATTTTAACGTTATTTTGTAATTAAAAGTGACTGGCAGCGAATTATTTGTAGTCATAATTTTAACATTGCTTAAAAAAGTACTTAAATGTATTCAAACCTTTGCATAAAAAAACCCAAGTTTTAAACTTGACAACACGTTTTTACCCTCCTCTCTTCCTTCTTTTTTACTCTTCTCTTCTTAATGCTCCTCTTGTTATTGTGTTATAAATTAACCTATTTCAGGTTAATCACATCACTAAAAGTAATGCTCACAGTCATAAATAATATGGAAAAGTACCTATATTGTTACGGGTGTGTAATGTTTAGCATAAAAACAAAGGTCTAATGATCATTTTACATAACACGAATTGCATATATTCAATCTGCAATAAACCATCGATATAAAGTCATGATGCATAAAACGAAATGCATAATTTCGAAAACTATAATGTTTATAAATCAAAAAATAAATATTTCTAACTGCTTTCATTACTTTTAATGTGGTCACAGTTCTAACATAACCTAACTTAGAAGAAATGAACTTAAAAAGCATAATAACAAGAAAATGATAGTTATACTAAACGAGTGTTATGTTAGCCGAGCGATTTGCACAAAAGCTGCGCGACATAAAAGAATTCGTCACAAGGAGCCCGCACGTGCGCGGTGCCGTTCCTCGCACCTTGTCCTCTTCAAATCTCATGTAATAATGAGACAAGCTCGAGTCCCTTTGAAGGAAATTTTTAATAAAACGCCTTAAAAGGGTTATAAAAGCCGCGCTATCTAAAAAAAGTAATTGAGCCCGCTTGGCAACGGTGTTATATCCTTTTTGTTGGGTAATAAGTTTTGAAGTTTAATTTTTTCATGGTTGACGGCGTTTTGACATTTAGCAAGGGAATCTAGAGTCGGATATTATATTTTTTGGAAGGGGAAGGCCAAGGCGAACGTTCCACGATCAGATCGGGGACGTATTAAGAAAGGGCCAGGTCAGGAGACCCTAAACCGACGCACGTGTATGAAGAGACATATGAATGTGGAGGAAGCGAAGGAAGTTGGTCTGGATCGTAGCAAGTAGAAGGAAGTCCGTACGGGAAATAGGCGTGATTGTATGTATGTATGTACTTTAGTTACATAACTCTTTGTTTATGTTTCTTGACTTACATATAAAACGAGTTATTGGGACTGAACGTGGTCGTTCATTCCCTGCAAAAGGGCCTGCCAAGATGCATACAGCAAGGTCGAAATTAGAGTATTTCGAATAAACTTGCGACGAACATTTTGTCTGTGACATTTATTTCCCTGCAGAAATTATCTTTTTTTTCTCGTTACAACAAAGACAAATTTAAAATCGTCATTTCAGTCCAAAACTTACCTTACCTTACCTTACCTTACCTTACCTTGGTACCTTATGTAACTACAACGTAAAATGCAATAAATAATTTGAATTTGAAAAACCACGCGATAGATAGGCTGCGTTCATTAAAAATGTATCGCCAATTCGCTAAAGCGGTGCTCTCCGAAAAACTAATAAGAATTTGAATATTCTATTTCCCTGGCGTTGATAGCAAACAAAATTAGTGAAATTGCCGTGAATGGGGTTAAAAAGTGTTGTAATTATGCCCTCGTCGGGTCGTTAACAATAGTTTAGGGCGCTCGAGCGCGCGGAAGCCAGCCGGGACGGTAATTGCGTTATATTAAAATATATTACGTAATCATTATAATATACTATACAGCATATAATATATAAGGATGCAACAATTTTAGAAGAATGGACGATGGAAAATATATATTGATGTCAATTTTTTTTTTTTTTCGGGTAAGTTACTATCTATACGAGCAAAAGCTTCACATAAAGGTGTTGTTAAATTTTCATTTCCCGCTAGAGTTTTGCATTAAGTTGTGAATACAATTTAGACATTCTTAAAACATAACAGTTTAAAAGCACGAAATAGCATTCGACGCATTGAAAATTCGGCGAATAGGTGTAGTCCAAAATGGTAATTAAATTTTACGAAATGGTGAATCTTGTTTGTTTTGTACGTTTTGGGATATACTCGTAGTTATCTTAGTTTTGTAATTGTCATGTATGAGTAGGTCACCGCGTACTATTTTAGTAGATGTAGGCTAGCAAATAATAGCATGTCAGATTTCCATGTCAATAACATGTGTGGCATACAAACGAAATATCACCATATGGGCTCCTTTTTACCTGTCAAACAGAATGACTCTTAGCTTTGTATGGAAGTCTACGATAATCGCTATGTAAATAATTGTACAATTTAACACTTGTGATCTTAAATCGTCTTATTATATTCATATGCAAATAAACTGTCTTAATTGCCGAAATCTTAAAACGGAGAAAGTTCAACAACCTCTTATTGACGCAACTCAAACAGTCTGCTCCAAGCAATGATCTCCAGAGATTCTAATTCCACTTAATTTAAGGCGCGTAAACAAAGCAAGGATATATTTTGAAGATAATCAGCCTCACGGTTACCATTAAACACAAGAATTCTCGGCGTCTTTGTCAACTTATTAACGCTATAAAAGTGAGAGGCTGACGATAGTCCACGCTGTGCTTGTTTACACTATGCGGCGACGACACGATAGTTGAAGCACCGTTAAGTAGTCTCGGTTATGTATTTAAAACCGGGCAAGACCATGGTCAGTGTAGGGTTCCGAAGCCGTTAATACACAAAAACTAGCTCAAAAAACCACAAGTATGAGGTAATTCCCTATTTAAAGTTATTTGGTGCTGTCTTAGGTCATTTTAGTAGGTATAAACACTTTAGTCACCTGTATCTCAGGAACCAATCAAGTCTACTTAGTTGTCAAAGTTTTCCTTTAAAATTCGTTATATTTTTTTCAGATTTTTAGTAGTTGTTGTTTTGGCTGTAGGGGGGGGGGGGACACTTGACTCTTACAAAAATTAGCGCTTTAAAGCTTAATATTTCATAAACGGATACCTTAATCGAAAAATTGTCTTCACAAATTTTCTCCACGTTACGTGTAGGGGAGATACACTAAAAAAAAAATTTTTTTCAAGATTTTATTTTACCACTTTATTGGCGTGACTAATATGTATATTCATGCTAAATTACAGCTTTCTAGGACTAAGAGTCTCTGTGCTAGGCTGCGGACGGACGAACGGACGGACACGGCGAAACTATAAGGGTTCCTAGTTTGACTACGGAACCCTAAAAATGGGCCGGTTTATTAGACTTTTTATACCGCAATTTAAACTAACAATTTAAACGTATACACCATCGCAATTAAAATTTATACATTTACCCGTAATTCATAAATGCATAATAGCTAAAGTGACCTTGCAATATGCTTTGTCCTTATCTGTGATTATGACTTTTGAATTAGACAGAAAGGGACAACGAATATTTCAACTAAAATATTTTTTATATCCTTACATTAAGCTACTTATAAAAGTAGAGCGATGCGCTATTAGGTTTGGTTTTTGAATTTAGCTCGTTTGTGTTGAGTATTTATTTAAAGATATATAGCTTTATTATTGATTCACTCATACATTACCTAATATAAACTTACTTAACCCAACCAAAAGGATTAGAGGAATACCGGAAAACGCTCTAATATCTCTTTCACTATCTGTACGCATACAAAGTTGTAGTTTTAAAAACAGATACATATTTGTATATACAAGATAAATCTTTGTTTCATATCGCTGCCAGTTTTCGTAAAGTGTAAAAACCCCTCGCAAGAAATAATCGGAAGACGCTTTATCAAGCAAATAGTCTGTTCAAGACAAAGGAATATTTTCTAGCCTATTATCAAAATTATAGACGGACGGGAATGAGCCGGGGACAATGCTGGCGGGTTTCTCTTGTTCTAATGACGTCGATTGTAGAGTTACCACCATAAATATCTGTATAATTCAGTGCCTTGTCGCTTTAACACCTTGTTTGAACCACCGCATGAAATTGTTAAAGCGAATAACGCGATAAGGTACTAAGTGTATGCATTTGGTAAAGAATATTGCCGTTGGCGTCCCAGCAACGTTCAACATTGTTTAAGCTTAGCATGACCGAAGATTTAGGAGGTTTAACTGTCAAATATAAACACGAATAAAGAGTTGTGTCGCAATCGTGAACAATGTTCAGCGAAAATTAAAACTTGGTTGCTTCCAACAAGATTGTCATTAGCGCCCTTTACACGGCACAGTTTGGACCGCGGGAAACGCCACGCGCCATTCCACGCGCCAGTCCGAACCGTAGGTTTTTTACTATTTTACAGTTGCGTTTACACGTACGGTTCGGAGCGAAGATTGGAATGGCGCGTGGCGTTTCCCGCAGTCCGAACTTTATGTGTCCAGGCCGCTAATGTTGTGAATACGCGTTTTGACATTCGAGCCTAACAAGGCGTTAGATACACCAACTATGATATTAGTTAAATCACTAAAGAACTTGCTTTGGTTGAAATAACTAATATCAGTAATATCTATTCATATTTTTCTCATAGTTGGCTCTAATTTTTTTCGACTGTTGAATTTAAATTATGATTGCATAATGGGAAATTGAAGCTTAGTTCAAAATGTTTAAATTTGATGTAGTATAAATGGAGTGTAACATCCGCACTCAGAGACGTCAATTAAATTTAATGCTTGATTACAGTTGCTGCTGTCACTTTATTTGCTATAGCAAATAGAATAAGACAACACGTCACTAAACAAGCATTACAAGATTACAGTATACATATAGTCACAAGTTCAGCAGACCTTTTATTTGAAATGTATTTTTTACAATAGCGTATATACATAATTTTTATTACTTTATTACCGTTTGATGTTACTTAATTAAAAGTACCAATTGTACTTTTTAATTGAGATAAAAACCTACTGCTAAAGTTTCTTGCGGCGCTTCTTCTCTGCAATAATGGTCGTGTCCGAAGCGCTAGTACAATCACTCCATATTACCGACATATTAAGACGCAGTAATTACCCTTATGTGCCCAGTTTCATTAATCAATTATTTTATTCAAATTCATTAGGTAATGAACGTAACGTAATAATATTAACGATTTTAAAAGTTTAATTCTGTTAAAAATACAAATGTCTCGCGAAAAATAGCCACGAAAAATCTAGCAAATTAACAACTTTAAGTCAGATTACCACGTACAAGTGTGACCCTAAGGCACCGATAAGCTTGCCTTAAACCTGTCATTTGCCGAACGTTCACTAAAGAACAACAAAAGAACCGCACGGCAGCGTACGTAAAGGAAATCTATACGGCCGTGTGTGCAGCGGATGGCGCGGACAACAAAGGTGGCTCAGTCTTTGTATGTAGCCGCCGTTTAGCAGCCTAGGCCGCGTTTGTTTCAACAGTATGCAAATTTGAATTTAAATAACACTTTTTACATGTTTTAACCCAGCTGTATATTAGAAAAGTATTTATTTATCTTCTAGAAGTGCTCTACCTAACCCACGTAAACGTTTGCGTAACAATAAATGTTAAATAGCAAAAAAACATTGCAACTGCTGGCGTAAATCAAGTTATTTCTTTGCAAAATGTGTTTGTAAACTGTATATTTCCTGATAGCAATTTTTCACGGTAATTTATACACACACATAATCTCACGCCTTCGTTCCCAGAGTGGGGTAGGCAGAGCTACAGAATTACAAACATCTCTAAAAACTTGTTGATAATTCTATAACCACAATTTGCACAATTAGGCTAAGATGTTTAACAGGTTGCAAGCCCATCGCCTAACAGTACTACAAGCCTTTATTCCCTTAGTCGTCTCTTACGACATCCACGGGAAGACATGGAGTGGCACTATTCTAACTCGGCAACCACACGAGGTAATTTATGATATAAATTAATATAATTTATAATTGGTAATGCTATTTTTCTCTTATGTCTGTGATAGAACGAGGTGCCCATACGTGCTCATATTATGTGATCATAGCCTCGGAAAAGAATTGCCAAGAAAGGTAGCTTGTGCTCGTCCACGAGCACAACCTACCTGTAGAGTTATTTCACCTTAATTGTCATTTTCTAATTATCTTAGGATCTCTTATTCATGACGCCAGCTTTAGGCATTCGTAGTTTTATCGACACAAATGACAATCATCCACAATCCATTGCCTGGGGCCCTAATTTGGCTGCGTTTATCCCGTGACAAAGTTTTGATAAGGCATCCGTCACCTTCTGACACGTAAATAAGTACGAGAGTGACGGATGCTTTATCCACATTTGACACGCGATATCGACGCAGCCATACTAGGCCCGCTGGTATAGTTAGACTGTGGTTTAACGCGTAAAAGTTGGAAGCGAAGAGTATATTTTTTCTTAAATCACTGTATTTTTCTCAGCAAAATGAAGCAACCGTAAACAGAAACCGAATTTTACAGGCCCTAGCTGGCATAATAGAGGCGTCAGATAAAATGCCGGAGTGACAGCCCGGCCGACGGTGCACTTTTCGAATATTTTTGCTTTTAATTTGCTTCTGTCGTCTACCGTCGCCGCGCAATTGTTTTTTTGTTTCCCAGTTTCATTAAAAAGACGCTACTGAAATGTTGACATTAGCTTTGAGAGATACCTAACGTTGCCGGTGGCAGTTTTAATTTACCAATCTATAAGTTTATATACAGGGTGGTACTCGATAAACTGTACATATTGAAGGGGATGAAATTTTAGGTTAATTTATAGGTAAAACAATTTTTCTTAAAATTTTATAGCCACTGATTTTTTCTTACAGATTGTCTAACTTTTTAATAAAGTTTGGGTAGTACTCTTACTTGTGACGCTGTAACTTTTTGATGTAATAGCCCAAAAAAGATAAAACAAAATGAATAGTATTGACATTAGTTAGGTCTATAATAATTGATAACCATATTAGACCAATAAAAAAAAAACTAGGTAACTGCTTTTTTTGTGGAAATTTACTGTAAAAATATGATTTTGTTTTCATAAAAACACGATTTTCTCAAAAAAAACAGATATTTTACATTTTTTTTAACGTTTTTGGATCTAAAATTAAACGAGGAATAATATAAGCAAAAAAAATTGTGAAATACCTAAAAAATTTACAGAAAATCGTGTTTTTATGAAAAAATTGTTTTACCTATAAATTAACCTAAAATTTCATCCCTTTCAATATGTACAGTTTATCGAGTACCACCCTGTATATATTGTACAAAGCAACATATGGTCACGAAATGTAGTTTAAAAGTGTATTGTCGATTCGTTTGGCTCATACAATCTAATTTTAATGCTTTCTCGTATCTGGAAGACTTAAAATATACTCGCATTGGTGTAGTGAAATTTCAAATTTCAGCTTGGTAATACCCGTCAAGAGCATATCGTGCGATATTAAGAGTAGTTTCGTAGCAGTTTCAACAAACACAAAAACAGCCCAAGTGCGAGTCGGACTCGCGCACGAAGGGTTCCGTACCATTATATATACAACATTAGACGCTATACCAGTTGCCGTTATTAATATCGAGCTAAAAACGGCAATAAAATCACGTTCGTTGTATGGGAGCCCCACTTAAATATTTATTTTATTCTGTTTTTAGTATTTGTTGTTATAGCGGCAACAAAATACATCATCTGTGAAAATTTCAACTGTATAGCTATCACGGTTCATGAGATACAGCCTGGTGATAGACATACGGACAGTGGAATTCTTAGTAATAAGGGTTCCGTTTTTACCCTTTGGGTACGGAACCCTAAAAACACATTCCAAGATTTTTGAATATTTGCCGCATTTGTAACACGTTTTTTTTATTTGAATCTTAAGAACAATTAAGCCTACTTAAATACTTCACCGGGACAAAACCCTAAAACATATAGGTACATGTAATATACCCATAGTGAACAATTACCGGTCCAGACGAAATATACTCGTATACACTCGTAACTCGCCTATTTAGATATGCACAGTGTACTTGTAGTTACGGGAAAATAAGCAGCAAATTTTCACACCCTAGCTTTTAATGGCCTCACAGCCGTACCGACGGCAAAAAAGACTTTACGCAACCTTAGCGCAGAATTTAATTAAACCGAACAAATTTAATTATTCTATGAATAATAAACAAATTTCCAGTCTAAAAAGAAATTTACGAAATTACGAGGTGGTTTTATTTTTGCATATTTACTGAAATTATTTACCTTAAAATAATTTTACTTTTTTGGAAACTTTATTTTTGCTTAAAACTGTCTTCTGCGGGTAAAGAAATATTTTGAAAAGTGGAAATTATAAAGTTTTTGTCAGTAGCCGTTCTTTTTGAATGCATCAAAACTGTCCACAGAATTCACATTTAAGTAGCAGAATCACAAGAAACACGAGATACCCAACTAAAACCCGAGAACGTCGGCCCCATTTTTTTCCCGACGTTACGATCTAATTTCGCGAGCCGTCTCTCCGGCTCCTCTCCACAATCCACAAAGTAGCGAAAGTGGCGCAAAGTGCTCACCGCGGCAGACAATCCGTGCGCGCCATTGTTGTCTTTGATTTAGACACCGCAATGAACACACGACCTACGTATCGCAATCACGGCTACACCGGCAAACACGAACCGTAACTAGCACTCCTCAAACTTAACGATGAATACGTCAAACACGATCTCATTATTTTCACGATCGCCAAAAAAGTCAAGCGCCAAATCTCCCAATAAAATCACTCGCGACGAACAAAAATCGTCAAAAAACTCTAGAACATTTTTCATTTCATCACGTCGTTCATATTAAGTTGGAGAGGTAAATATGCACGCAATTTTCATCCATTCCATTCCTAATGACTTTCACTGACACGGCGCAAAACCCCTCATTTTACACTTTGACGCGTTCGCTTACGCTTAGTCCTGTCGCGATGACATTTTCCAATGGAAGCGAAAATGAGGAAACTTGCAAAGAATGCTTCTTTCACTCTAAAATAAGGTTTAAAATCAAACGGGAACAGCATTCGAGCGGGGTGACTTTTGTCTATTCTGGGTCTCCAAGGATAAGTTTTCGTCATTGTGGCAAAAAAGGCTCAACTCGCTTTCACATTTACTATAAAATAGGGTCTTAAATTATGTAGTTAAAGTTCAAAATATTTGTTTGGCGATTGTGGAGATATTGCAAAGAGCATGGAGTAGTTGCCGCCGTCGGATCGTTTTGTCTATTGGTAATGTGAGAGTCGGTTCCCACCTCTGAACAACAGAGTGTTACCTTTTTCACACTTTTTATGTGGGGACTTCTCAATAGAAGTCAGCGTGTGTGAATATTTCGTATTAACCGCGGTGTCGTGTTACGATTCAATAGTGGTTCTTTGATAATGTTCGAAGTACGCCTTTCTTTTTAATTTAATTGTGAAGCTGTGTCAGTGTAATTAATGATACCAACTTGTTAATACTTGACATTTTTGTGAATTGGAATGTGATGGTCTTGAAAATCTACACCGGTGCTTCTAAAGTGATTTTACTAAGTAAGCATCGGCCAACATATCGATGAGGCTGTAAAATAATAATGAACTCGTCCAGGAATACCTGGCCTGACCAATATTCCGTGCAGTCGCGTGCCAGGCATTCTCCTTCCAACTATGAAATATGAAGTCGGAGACACGCCGGCACGGTCAACGCATCACGAGAATTTCTGAAACTATGATCTACACTACATTCACAATTGACAACTATGCTTAGTAATTTGGTATTCGATAGTTGGGAGTGTGTAGTTTACTAATACCACACATTGTATACAAGTAACTACGCTTGATGCGATATCGTGAAATGGTAATCGATTAATTTGCATGGTTAATGATTGAAACGTCATTGGAAACGGCCTTTAAAATTTGTAGCAGTTTAATGTCAGGTTCTTATATTCAAAACGCGGACCGATAAGGCTTACTTCTATTTAAAATTTGACATTTAACAATACAAAATTTTATACAAAATTCTATTCTGAAATACTATTCTGAAGTAAACTTTACCTATCCGCGGTTTGAATATAGGAACCGGACTTAAGTCCAAGGCCTATATGAGCAATAAGGACAAGCGGTATGTCACCGGATAGGTAATTCTAAGTTACTATTACTATGGCAGGTAGTTCGAAATCTTTGTGTGAAATAAGTTATCGCAATGCAAAGACTGCGGTATTTCATAGTAATTATGCTAAAGTCGTCTATGTAGGCGTCCCGATGGTCCAGACTCACAGTTATTTGAGGTTTCCTGCTACACATAATCGTTGTAGTATTAAAAAGGATATCCGATGATTACAGTGCTTATTGTTATTGGTTTCTAGGCCAGCGTTCATACATTTTTGCCCATTCTCCTTTTATGGTTGTAGTAAAAATAAGCATACAAGATACAAATAAGTATCTTAGTATTTTATTAATGAGTCATTACGCTTAGTAAGCAAGTAATACCACATCGATTTTGCATAACACTGATGGCCTAATTCCGCCCGCACTTCACCGTAAGGGCAACCGGTAAAAAGAGTATTGCCCGCGGTGATGCCTGTCATGCGGGAGAGATTCCCCCTTTCCTGCATTACGTACTTTTACAACATGCTTTCACACTTTCGGGCGTCCACGAAACGGGGAAAGTCGGCCTAGGTATGCGGAAACTTTGCCAGTTTACCTGGTCCTTTGCGATTTGTACCTGATAACTTTGAATAGCGAATTCAAGTGCCCATTGAGGCAATAAGTAGAAGGTTTGGATCGAGATTTATACGGTACCGGTACTTTTTAGAAGTGTCATAACTAAACTAAATAAAGTTAATCTAACAACCTAACCATTGACAAATCAAAGCAAGATCTTTAACTATGTAAGATTTAACTACCCTGTATTGAATTTACAAAAACACAGCATTTAAAAAGACAAGTATTAGTAATGTTTTGTTTGTATCTTCTTCGGTAATGATCCTTACAAAATATATACTGGGTTTTGTAATAAGAATATGAAAAAAAAACAAACTGCTTGTTGGCGTTACGTTTTTCGTTATATCCGTAGGAACAAGACAGGCGTGTGCACGCCGTGTGAAATGAGGTTTTTGTTTAAAATATTATGATCTTATGAGTCAGAGAAGGATGCCATCAGTCATCGCTCAGAACTAACGTGGCAGTTGATGAATGTGTGACATTGTCCTGTTGAATAATTAAACATAAAGCTTCTGAAATTGAAATGTGACATCATTGTGGGTGTCCCTTGGAATCCCTAATAATTTTTGTCCTAGACTCGCATCGTTAGTCCGAATTATTGGTTGTTATAAACTGGTTTTCAGCTGAGTCAGACAACTTTTTAAGTTTTCCTAAAATACCTGCGGTTAGGTTAGGTTAAGGTTGTATTGTAACAACACTAAAAATAAATGACAAATGACGACTTGGGATTCACATATACACCCATTATTGCCCGTTAACGAATTACGATTGTACGCAAGTACCTAAATATTCGAATTACAAGGGTTGTATTATTTACTAACCCGAATAGGAAAATTGACAAATCGTTATCAAAGCACTCCTATAACTCATAAGTCCGGTAGTATTAAGAGCACTAAAGGCGTCCATTCCATTGTTTTCATCCGATATCACACTTCAAAATACAAAACGAATAGAATAATAGGCCGTGGTCCAAGAATTCCAGTTATGCCATTAATCATCTTCGAAATTCAATACATTGACACGCGCGGCGCGAGTGGGGCGGCCATTATCCGGATTCCACAGATTTTATGTTTCAGTTTCTATAGCGAGACCGAATAATTCGAATATCACCACTTAGGTATTCGGATATGCAGACTGGCGATCGGTATGCTAACTCTGCCCTCTATCGATTGTTTGCACATGGGTGTTTGTTGGCGTTTCAAGATTGTATGCTGTTTGCACTGGCTTGATTGATAATTTATTCATACGCTGCAAAGCGATGCGTTTCAATAAATGATCTGATTAATATGGTCTGTCATTAAAGTATACTTTACTTCGTTCGCTTGTATTTATAGCCATATGCAGAACAAACTAGATCAAAGAGATTGATGTCGTTTCAAACATTTAAACGACATCATTCTAAAACATTTAGGCAACTACCGACCTATAACACTTATATCAATTTTTACAAAAATCTTTGAAAAGGCCTTACATTCTAGACTAACATTTTTTTAAACAAACTACATAATTCATAAAGAGCAAAATGGCTTCCAGAAGGGTAAATGTACAACTTTAGCTAGTTATTAATTAATAAAAACAATTATACTCCGTCGATGAATATGCAACTTAAATTGTAAAATTATTATTGTTTATTTGACTTTTATTACTTTTTGTATATTGACATCGGAAAATGACCATTTATTAGTTATTTATTAATGTTGTCTTTGATTATTTGAGTGTTAGTTTTGTATTATTATATTATTATTTTGTATTAATGTTGACGATATCAATGTTATTTCGTATTTTTTGACATGCAATGCAATTTATATTGTAATATTACATTGATGAATAAATAAACTAAACTAAACTAAACTATTACTGAAAAAAAGAATTGATGACATCTACCAGTTACAGGCCTCTTTTTTGATATGAGCAAGGCCTTCGATTTTGTTGGGCATAGAAACTTAATCAATAATTGTGAGAGATAAGGTATTAGGGGTACCGCTCTAGCGTGGCTTGGGCGTTAGGTACCTCACTGACCAAACACAATGTGTAGAAATTAATCAATTGGATGAATATATGATAGTTAAAGGATACCTTTCATCCCATGAGACAAGTAATACTGGTGTACCCCAGGGCAGTGTGTTGGGTCCATTATTATTTGTAATTTATATTAATGATTTGCCAGATGTGACTCTTGATAAAACTATATTATTTGCAGATGACATATCATTATTATAACTAATGATGAAATTAATAAAATAAATACAACTGTAGAAGCTGTTAGTAATTGGTTAGAATGTAATCATTGTTTTGTAAATTCATTAAAAACTAAATGTGTAATAATATTCAGCATTTTTTTTTATCATGTGATTACTGTACTGTAATCACATGACACAAATACCAATGCTGAATACAACATTTAAGAATATTCTTAGAAATTTCCGAGAATTTCTCATAAGAAACTTTCACAGTTTGAGAAGTTACTTTTGGGTACAATGCTAGCTATATTATAACAATTATCACGCGATGGCTGTAAAGGTCTTCAATAATTTGCCTGAGTGTCTAATTAAGACAATTCACACCGATTGCAAGGGTTAAACACGAGTTACATGTTTGGTTAAAAGAAAAATGTTTCTGATCCATTCATTTTTTAACCTTGACACCAAATTGTTGATTGTGTCTATAAAAATAAGACCAATACATTCCACACTTATTGCAAATAAATATTATTTCATTTACTCTTTCATTTCATTTCAAATATTCCGACTTTAATTTTATATAAACCCTCGCTTTATTTAAAACAGTACTGATTTTTAACATTTATATTCTTTCAATATTTTACAAGTTATTGAATAAAACGTGGTTCATTTTTGCCGAGAAGTTTAATCCCGCGTCTGAACCTTTCTATTAGGCGGGATACTGTTATAGTATACACGGTTCAAAGGAAATACTGAGGAGGAATAGTAATACTTTCGACTACTTTATGGATTTAACCGTCGCATTTTTAAGGCGACGAAACGTGACCAGCGTCGCTGAACGCCCATTGTTCGGTTTCAAGCACTTCACCAAAGTTGTCTAAGTTTTTTTTTCTACAAAAGAGTGAATTCACTTATTTGAGTTACAGCCTCGTAATAAATTCCGAGGGTCGGAGCTAATAAAAAGAGATAACAACGAGTAATGCTTTCCGTTTGTTGATGAAGTGGCTCGCTAACAAAATACTAGGATACGCGTGGAATGCTCGAAACGGACGCGGCTGAAATTCATACAGGCCTCGTTGCGGGCTCGTGTGGCTTCCATCTCAAAGGAGAGCCCGTTCCCTTAATTACGGTGCCCAGAATAATACTAAAGTTAGTGCACAATATTGTTTGCTGTTCAGTAACAACAAACAACTAACAAATGAGCGGTAACTTTGAACCTAAAGCTCTAGTAGTAGTCTTCAATGGGAAATTACCCTAAACCAAACATTAACCAATTACATCGACCCATTCACAGTTCATCATGACAGGATATCTTTTATAATTGATATTCGCAGTACCCAATAAAAATACAAGGACATTTTGTCTGGTCTGTGGCGCGTTTCATTTCAGCCGAGATAGGTTCTTGGCACGCCTAGTGATCCGTCGGCAATCGCAGACTAATCTCTGTTTGATTTCAATTAACGCCGTCCGCCGCACCGCGGGCACTGTCCGACGAGTTATTCTTAAATTTCCCGACGGGAATGAACTACAAAAATAATGATACGGTTTCATATTCAAATGTAGAATAATATGGAGTTCTGTTTTAAAATTGAACAAATCAATGCTACAGAGTAATGGCATGAACGTTTGAGTCCGTATCAACATCCGCTGCCATTTAAAGTCGCACTAACGTTTAAAAATAGTTATTATACCATTGTAACCTAAAAAGTTCAGTCATAAATGTACTATGAAAGTTATTAACATTAATTCATCAAAAAGTATTTAAGAACAAAAGTTGTAACGCGCAATAGTTTGATTTCCGTGTAAGCGCGTTACAGAGTCGAGCGCAAACAAAATTCTCGAAGTGCTGCTTTGTTCAGAACCGGAATCGTAAACAAAACGTAGACTTAATTGAGATAATGTAAACAAAGTATTTCCATCAGTGAGCGGAACAAATAAGAGTATGCTGCATTGGCCCTGTTTGTGTCTGCCTATACATGTGCCCATTTAATGTTGTTAGTACATTGCTATGCGGAGTATTTGGAATTTGCACTTTAATCAGCAATAAAGGGTGCGGGAAGCAAGTAATATTTGTACGTGTAACATCTGCGCACTGGAAAATAAGAATAGACTTAACTTTAAACGTTAGGTAATTGAAAGGTTAACAAATCGTCATACAAACATAATGAGTCAAAGAACAAGAAAACGAGACGTATAGGAAAACTTTTACTTGTGCAAGAACTTTCTCGTAAATATTCTGAACTTTAAGTTTACGTTAAGCGTGAAGCGTTAAAGTTAATCCAATGCTAGTTCTCTATCTGATTCCCAGTATCGATGTTGAATATTAATCAAAAATCATTACCGGTGGCAATAATCATTTACTTATTTGCGATAATATTGCTGTTGTTCTCGATCGATAACGTAAAAACGGCGAAACGGATTTGGGTAGAATTTGGCACAAAGATATACCTACATAGATAGCGTAACGTAAACGGATATTATATATTTATTCTTTTTAATTTGATAAATTGCAACGCTACCGATTTAATAAACCACCTATTGGAAATCACGGGCTAAGGCCAGTAACCTCATAGGCACCAATATTTACAAAAGGCTGTAACTATTAATAGCAATTTTACTAATGATTGCTTAGAGTAGCAAGTTAAGGCATTGATCATTTTTTTCGTCAAATTAGATTTTAACTCCGTCTTTTATTTACTTCGATAGACAAAGTTAAAACAAACTGTCTGATATTTGTATCAAATTAAAAACGGCTCTTAATAAAAAACAAATGAAATATTCTATCCATATCATTGGACATTAACCTACATCAAGCCAAGTTAATATAATTGTATAGCTGTAGCAACCCCTCAGACAGCTACGCAATCATCGTACAGTCCGTTTTAGCTCATTAGCTTGATATCGCTGCGAAGATTGGACTTTCAAACAGACTATTAGAAGTTTTCTTATTAGAAGTTACCCTATTACAACTTGTCTAGATGCACCTAATTCCGATCAATGAGAAATCAAATGGAAAATCGGATCTAACTATGAAGTACTTGCAAGGTATAAGATAGGGTTAATGAGAAAAGATAGACGAGGTTTTAGCACCCTTTTCATTTTGAAATTCATTGGATAATTTTCCATCTATTTCTGAACGAAGAATACAAAAATTTGTTCAATTTGTGTAATGTTAGACTATTTCATCAATTTATTGCTTTTCGTTAATTATGTAATGTTGTGCAATAAGCATCTTGCCGCTTTTCCTTTCGCTGAAGCTGAATTATTTAAAATCATTATGATTAGGCTTATAATGTATTATGATAATAACTATTTATAATGTAGGTACATATATTCCGATAAGCATCTGTGATAAAGACTGTTTTCTAAGTTTTATAGGAAAAAGATACTTGCAATAGCATGCAAGCTTAGTGTAAATAAAATTTAAATCAAGCCAAGTGTAAAAACAAGCTTCTTTTTACTCTGACTATGAATGATAAAAAACCTCAGGTTTTAATTATTAAAGTGCAAAATTTTCTTCTTTTTATGGACTACTGTAAAAAAATAATACATGGATTACTGTAAAAAAATAATTCCTCGAAAGCCTGAGGTCTAAAAAATGTTTGAACCAACTTTAACAGGAGGATGATAATAAAATATACTTACGCGAAATAAAACGGAATCGCGTTTAACGGAAATTCTTTACAAAATGTATTATGTACGAGTAGGTGGAATTTCGTTTTTTAGTTTGGCTGCTTACAACTTTCTCGGATAACGAACCCTGGCTAGAATGTGATAATACTCAATATAAGCTCTTGTAAACCGGGACTTAAGTTGGCCTTAACGAGCCTGAAAAATAATATAGCTGTAGAGCTATTTGTAAAAATTACCTTATTTCTAGATGGCTATCATTTTGAATTCAAAAAGTTATAATACTTTAAAAGTTTTAGATGTGCGGTAGCTATGAAAAAATAGAAAGAGGGCAATATAAACGAAAAAGATAACAACAAAATTAAAATGTAGGTACTTCTCTTATTTCGTATACGGCACAACGGTGATAATAAGCCTGACATTATATATTGGCACACGTAGATACGATCATTATACATGTTTTATAATGCAGGGAAGGGAGGGCACAGTTCAGCGAGCATATTAAATCGTTAAGTGTTTTGATAAACACAGACAAGGGGGTTAAGCGATGATGCGATTCAGTTCGGAATTTGGGAAATCATCGCCGATCTGAACACGTACTGGCTTCACCCCCACAGCCACGAGTAGCTATAGCTCTGGCGATGGAGGGTTCGTTTGATATAATCTCCCTCTTAGTATTCATTATAATGATT
This sequence comes from Acleris literana, assembly GCA_946894065.1. Lineage (NCBI taxonomy): Eukaryota > Metazoa > Arthropoda > Insecta > Lepidoptera > Tortricidae > Acleris > Acleris literana. The sequence goes on from OX335683.1 coordinate 8,414,870, forward strand.
CGTTGCATACTTATTAGTTTGCGTTAATTGAGACATCGATAACTGGTTAAGGTTTAGTTTGTATGCAGTCCGACAGCCAAACCAAATCATAACTTTTTGAGTGTAATCAATTCAATAGCGTTATAATAATGAAGTACAAATTTTAAACATAAAAGTCTCTTCAACTAATTCAATATTTCACTTTGAAATGTTAATGAATTTTCGATAGGTCAGTGATTTGAATGCAAATTTAAGGAATCTCGTTTGAATGGAAAATTATTAAAGTTGTTTCGCTAACAATCGGTATTTAATTAAATGTGTGGAAGCCGAGAACAACAGATAAGCAGAATGAGGGAACAAGATAAAACAACACCGTCCTAAACAATCCGATATTCTAATGACAAATTAAAAGTGGCCGTGGAACGAACAGGAGGCCCCGAGTGGGTCCCGGGCCCGAATTAGCCATCAGGATCAGTGCGACAAAGAGCCAGGGGCTTATCTGGCGGATTTAGATGAACTGAACCCTCGGCGACGATACAAAATAATAGCCTGCTCGATAGCGTCATTGTTTGAGCATGAAATTAAAATTGAACGGGGTTCACACGTGCGCACCGCCGAGATAAGGGGCGCCGGCCGCGATCGATCGCGGATCGCGATGTTTGCCCGGCCCGCGCTGATTTACTTAAGGGGTTTGCTCTTTCCTTTATTTCGTCTCTAACACAACAAGTGCGCGTGGGACATTGTCCTCCGGTTATTAGGGGCGCTCGCTATTGGCACTTCCCGATCGATACCTCCGTGTTGATTTGATTTTAAATGAGACGAGATTCAATCAACGGCGTTTGTCATTTTGGAAATTGGCTAACGTGTCTCCCTCAAAATTAGAGCTATTAGGTCCCCCCGAAGGCTTTTGGATGTATATTCGATTATTTAGCTATTAACAAACAGGTATAGGTTGTTGCGGTGGATGCAATTTAATTTATCGGCGATGTATTGTGTGCTCGGGGCGGCGGCGAGTGCAGTCAGTTTGCGATCCCGCCGATGCTCCTGCAGAATTTTGGCCGGCGTTATTTGTTTAAGCCTCTGGGAATAGATGGCCAACGATTGATTAATTTTATATTTATAGTCTAAAATATTTAACTAACTAAGATAAATATTTGAAGCCTGCAATATTTACTGCCAATATTGAGATGATTAAGCTAGTTGAAAAAGAAAATTATGTAAATATCTCAGTAATTCAGTAAAAAATGTTAAAAGATACTGAACAATGTATTTTTAAGTGAAAACGGTACAATTTAATTAGTCGCCCGCCAGCGCCAATAAGCCAGATTCCCGTTGTAAAGAAGTTACACTCTACACGAGCCAAAAAGCAAGGGGTTGGGCACAAATCATGAACTCTTTATGCAAATCCGGCCAGAGCAACAGGATTACACGGGAGCATCTGTGTCTACACGGGCTAATGAGATTAATAACACCAAGTGCTCGTCGAGTGTGTGGCTCTTCGCTCTTGTGCAGTGCTCAGATTTTATTTTTAAAGGCCCGTGAGGCTAAGAACGTATATAAATTGTTAAACTCGTTGGGTTTTGAAGGACAAGTAGTGTATTTATCATATTTCCTTCTGTTAGGTATAGCCTAGCTTCTATCAAATGGGACTGGTTCCAAGTCCCCACGGGCCCATAGTACTCATCGGGGCCTTCACATCTATTGTTGAATAACTTTGCAGTTTTCTATGCATACGATGTTTTTCTGATGCAATGCGACACAACAGTTTATCATGAAGCGAAAACTGTTTTTACCCGACTGCCGAAGGAGGAGGGTAATGTGTTTCTCAGTCTATGTATGTATGTTTGTTCCTTTGTGGCACTATAAAAACTAAACCCGTTGTCCGATTTAGATGATTCTTATGTCAATCGATTTGTCTGAATCTGGGAGTGTCACTGAAGATATGACAGTAATCAAAATTCAATATGGCGGCAACTAGACGCCATATTGTGCAAATTAAAAAAAAATGTCGACCAAGTATGACAAGTGGGGTATCATTGAATAGGGATTTAAAAATCATCTTTAGGTTTCTTTCATCATTTTTCATTTTTGATGATCATTTAGGATTTATAACGATTTAAAGTTGGTCAATCATTGGTTGGTAAACTGAAAAGTCGGGTTTTGAAAGCATGCTTTTTGTTATTAATTTTATAAATCTTAAATCTAGCATTACTTTTAGGGTTCCGTAGTCAATCTCGGAGTCCTTTTAGTTTTGCCATGTCCCTCAATATGTCTGTCTCAATATCAATGTAACATAGATGATAGATGTCAAAGCTCTAAGATGTTTCAAATTGCCGATGAGAAAACATAGGATAGGATAATGTGTTTCATAAAAATGTTGGGAGCCAATTGATGAAAAAATCATGCGTTTGTATTTGGTTCATTAGTGTTAACCAATAGCTATGAATGTGCTCTGTGAAACTAAATAGTAAAGTTGAAATTGAAATTACATTTGATATTTATATAGTATAAAAAAGACTGTTAAGAAATCCAGCTAATAAGTATGATACTTCGATAACAGAAGGTAAGTATTTTCTTGATGTATGGAGCTGGAAATTTTAATTTATTATTGTGTTTGACAATTATTAGTCCTTGTACATATATTGACATCAGACGAGTAACCACTTATTAGATGTTTAATTGTTGTTGTTTTGATTATTAATTATTTTTTGTATTCTTTGATTATTAATGACGACGCGCTGGCCTAGTTGGTAGTGAAACTGCCTACGAAGCTAGAGGTCCTGGGTTCAAATCCCGGTAAGGGCAGATATTTGTGCGGTGAGCGTGAATATTTGTTCCCGAGTCATGGATTTTTTCTATGTATTTAAGTATATATTTCTCTATATAAGTATTTATATCGTTGTCTAGTACCAATAGTACAAGCCTAGAGCTTAGTTTGGGACTAGCTCAATTGGTGTGACATTGTCCCTTAATATTTATTTCATTTATTTATTTAATGTTTTTATTTGAAGATCTCAATGTAACTTCGTATTATTTGACATGCAATGCAATTTATATTGTAATATAACATTGATGAATAAATAAACTAAACTATTACGTACATGACGAGGTCGTCAATATATATATATATTGCATGCGTGAATACCTGCGATAAAACTCCTAGTCGAAATGCATCAAGGTAATGAAAGGGAAACTTTATGCCATTTAGAATATTACAAGATATGGAAATCTATGTATAACCTACCCCACTGCTTTTAAGTATTACATTTTTATGAATTCACGAAACTCCGAGGATTATGCGAGCATATTTATTAAATAAATATAATTATTTTGGAACAATGCTCGAATAAACAACTAAAGAGTAGCAAAATCTATGTCATCAACTCATCAATCAAATGAAGATTGTCTCTCATTATATTTCGTCAATGGTACTATTAAATCAACGCAAAGTTTTGTAAGTGAACAAACATGTTCAATTCTCATTCAAAACCTGCATAGTAGTATCCCGTTGATAAATATTATTACCTGAAAATTGCCTATCCAAACGAACAATACCCTCGAACTGTAAAACCCCATTTTCTATCATCGACGGCGGTTCCATCGGCGACCACACGCCCGCACTGCACCCCTATCGGTGTCGGCTCGATACACAAACACGATTAACAGAATATAAATGTCGCATTGATAAATCGGCTCGGTGCTAACTGCTAAATAGCGTGTGAGTAATGACGCGAACGCAGAACAATGTACGATCAGATGACGTATATTGCACTTTACGTTTTGTAAAAGCGATATCGGGCCTGAAGTGTGAAAATTGGAAAGCTGGGCTCAGAAACGGTTAGGGTCGAAGACGTTAGCAATCATTTCACCACATTCAAAGCACGCAAAAAAAACAAAAGTTTGAGAGCGCTGAACCGAGGTCGTTGATCGTCCGTCTGACGCTAACATGTAGGTTTTTAACCGAAAAATCCTTTCAACTTAAACAAACGATGAACACAATAAAGCCTTCACTAAAGAGGTTAGTTACCTATAAATATCAATGGAAAGATTTAATCAAAACTAAAAACTTTTTACCATTAGGCGTTGACAGTTTTGTGTTTAACCTCATGTTTCCCAATGGTTCTTTTATTTGCTTTCCTGTAATTATCCTAGCTGGTAATCCACGGAACGAGCAAGTTTTCATATTAAGGCGCTATCAGCGTTTATGGCTTGTTTGCATGCAATTCTATCGACACGCTTCTTGTGTTTGCTTATTTTGGGTAGTTTCCTACCGCCGGAATTGATTCTGGCTCGATACGAGCTAGTATGACGATATTTGTATTAATATCATGATGACGTCGTGGTCAGCCGTACCTTAAGAAGGCAAAATTGAAGACATGCCTGATACAAAGTACAAATGAGTTGATAAATATCAAACTCCAATATAAACCCTAACTTTATAACGAACTTGAAATAAAGTAGATAATAATTACAAAGGTTCATGTATCCAACCTATCAGCCCATTGCGTGCTAAGTGAGTGTAAAAAATATTATATAAATCCATTTTACATTTACTGTGAATATGTGATTATTTCAAGAGTACGTTGATCCGCGCAGCTGAAGAGCACGATAAATATGGATTACCGATTCAGATAACAGATTGAATGACATTGAAATAAGATGGAATGCAATATACACATTCTTATTCAGGTACTGTGTAAATCAGTAGAAGCTTTCGCCTTAAATTGCATTATAGGCACACAATCAGAGGCAAAACAAGAGTTAATTTAAGGCAAAAGTTTTACTATAACTTGTCTTAGACGTCACGATTTAAAGTAGACTTTTCTTTAACATTTCGTTAACAAAGCTAACTCTTGAAGGGTTAAATTGGTAAAGCGATTTACTTAAGTCTACGAAGGTTGGATGAACTCTAATCTCTTTTATATCCCAAAATCTACGAATATTTGCCACAAGAGACGGCTTAATCTATTTTAATGTTTGAGATATTCTAAGGTTATGACAGCTGTTTTAACGAGCGTGTGTGAAAGAGGGCTAATTTAAAGGAATTGAGTTCGTCGAGCCTGGAAGCATTACATTCATTTTCTTAAACAGTTGTTTGAGACGGTTTTATGTTATTCGCTGGAGACACCAAGCAACGAAGAAACCCGGGTACATTATACTGCAAATTTCATAGTTAGTTGATGATTAAATTTTTTACCCTGATGCTTTAACTAGTTAGACAAATTTCCACGGCGATTCAAACAAATCAAATGAAAATCAAATTAGGTACTTTATTTTCTTTTTGATTATTTAGTCGATTGGTAGAGAATGTCATAAGGCAATAGGTCCGCTTAATGTACTTATTTTTATGCAATAAAAATTAAATAAATAAATAAATAAACTGTGGTGTGCATAGAAGAACTACTACACGTGTAGTACGTACGTACCTTTTTAATCGATAATGTCCAAAAATATTTTTTTATTTATTTATTTAGAACATGTACAGTCATATTCGAATGCGATAAAGAAGTACTTTGTACTAAACAATATAAGTATCAAAAAGACCTGGTGGTTCATTAATGAATACGCATAATAAAAAATGCGCAAGTTGAAATTAACAAATGAAGTGAGAAAGAATCACTAAAGATGACAATGATACAGGTTATTCTTGCAAAACATCCTGCCACTGACTGATTGACTGACAAGCTGTAATAACTGTAGTCTGAAAAGAAAAAAAAGGAGTTTTTCTATGAAAATATAAACGTAACCTAAGCAGAGAATTTTAAAAACTAATACTGAGCGAGGAGCAGCGGTAAAGCAAGGTTTGTTTCATAAAATCACGATATTTTCTTGCCACACGTGAATTTCTGATGACGCTTTAGCGCCATGCAACTCATGCAACTAATTTTACCATATAGAAGCGACGAGCAAACTAGTTTCGCAAAAGCGTTGTGCTGAGCGGAATTGTTTAAAAATAGTACCTACAGATGCCATTTTTCATGGTTAGGTGGCAGAAAAAATATAAAGTTCATTATACATCGGAGAAAAAAGCTTTGACGCTACCAGTGTCATGGCAGCATGCGAAATTGAACTTTTCACGACACATCATTGCCGTTACTGAAACTAATTTCAACAGACATGAAAGAAGTTTCATGATGTAAATTCAGCTATTAGTCTATTACTACGCGTATGAAATAGTGGAGACATTCTCTAGCATTAACAGATTCTTATCTATTTACTATAATCCAAATTCTAAATATTCATTCCGTAAATTGGCCACATGAGGGCTGTTTTACATGTCAGTAATATGGAGGGATACTACTAGCGCCTCGGACAAGACCATCATTGTGGAAAAGAAGTGCCGCAAGAAACTCCACTGCATAATAAAAATAATACAAAAGCTTGTTTGTTGGTTTTTCCTTCTCTTACGCAGCAGCGATAAAAGCCTTCTATGCAAATAATGTCGCGAGCAATAACTAGTACTAGAAAACGATGCTTACAACGTCGATAACGTTATATATTGCACAACGATGGCTACCGGGCTAGAGAGCCACGTAGGCTACACTTTACCCTTAAAATTTACAGTTTCCGAGGAAATAGCTAAAAACAACTTTTACGCAGACGGAGTCGCTAGTACTAAAGGACAATATTTTTAATTATAAATACAGTGCAATAGTTCTTAAAAAGACTTTTTTGGGTAAAGTCGGTTAGATACAAAAGCATAAGAAAGAACGTATGAGGGTGAAATCCTAATATTAATTATAAATGCGTGTGTAGAAGTTTGTGTGTGTGTGTGTAAGTATTCTTTAAAAGTTCCCGAGGGAATAACGATAATCGAAATCTACGCGGACAAAGTCGCGGGCAGAAGCTAGTATAGAATTAACGCGAAAGTTGTTTAAAGATTTTGGGCTGTATTCTACTCGGCAAAACCATTTGCTTTTGGCATTTTATCGTATTATTTGTAACTCGGCCTCCACTACCTGTCGAGTAATGAAGAGCTTTCGTTACGTTGACAATACGATAACTTGTCAAAATCAAATTACTTTTACCGATAGACTGTTTTACTGTGCAGTACATATTTTACGGAAAATATCTTACCGATAGACTGTTTTACTGTGCAGTACATATTTTACGGAAAATATCCTATAAAGTCGTCACTCCATCTTGTTGGAGGCCTACCTACAGCTCGTAAAGGTTGTCGTTTCTGGTAGCCGGGTCTCTGCCGGAGATTACCTAAAGCACCAAGAAGGAGTGACGACCTTGTAAAGTTCGCGGGAACGCGGTGGATGCGAAAAGCACAAGACCGGTCTGAGTGGAGAGCCTTGGGGGAGGCCTATGTCCAGCAGTGAACGTCTTTCGGCTGACATGATTATGATGATGATGATCTATATAAGACTTGGAGACTTTTAGGAGACGAGCATACTCTTTTCTCAAAGGCCGGCAACGCAGCTGCAATACCTCTCCTGGTGGTGCAGGTGTCCATGGGCAGCGGTGATCACTTTACATCAGATATATAGCCTCTAGCATAAAAAAAATCTTATGACCGACACTGAACCGTGAATATTTATGCAATACCAACACCTCTATTGTATTTTTTGCACCACTGACCCACCGCCCATAAACCATCCACCGCCCACTGCAGCCTACGACTAAGTACACAATATGAGCGGTGGCCATATTTAACCGTTATCAAGCCGGCGCGCAGACCTGGCGGCGTATTCATCGCTCTATGATTTACTCACAGCTTATCCCGCATACGGGTGACTTGTGGAGGGTTAAATGTACCTTTAGTGAACTTGAACTTGGAGATATGCTTAGTTACTCGTAGTTTAGAGGTGTAAGTAAACTCTTGGTAGATGTTGAGGTGCAAGTAGTTTGAGTAAAGTCAATCTTATCAACTGTTATGCAAATTTTAATAATATAAAAGTTTTTTATCATATGTTTTCAGTGACTAATGCTATCAAGTGAAGAAGAAATATCATAAAATCAACCGATTATTACGATATAAATCAAGATGACCTACAACTTAGTAAAATAGACGCTCTACTTGTATAAGCATTACATAAATATTAGCGCCATATACCTAACGTTTTTACTTAAGTTTTTCTTACATAAAAACAGGAAGTGTATGTTTTTGTCCGTAATAAATCATGGTTTTTGTAGGTGTCAAGTTAAAGGTGAAAACTAAGAGCGTCGGTGGCCTAGTGGCTTAGGCGGTCGACTCGTGATCGTTAGGTACCAAGTTCGAACCCGCATGGTCACCATGTACCAATGAGTTTTTCTAACTTAAGTGCATTACCCGATGCTATTACGGTGAAGGAAAAACATCGTTAGGAAACCTGCACATTCGAAGAGCTGAGTGTGTAAGAGGGTAATTGCACAAAAGATCCTAAAGGGTCGAAGTGTATCCGAAAGGGCCCATCTGTAAGATAAGGTAAGATAAGATAAAGGTGAAAACTTATCCTAACTATGTAGTTTAGGTTTTTCCTATCGTATTAGCAGTGCACAATAAACGATTTTTATCTACAACATACATGTATTCGTTTATCTTACATTTATGTGATCGCGCCAGCATGCGCGCCAAGCCATGCGGACCGATTCCGTGCATTAAGATTTGGTCTATTTGCAGCGGGGGGCACCCGACCGAGGCCGAGATAATGTTACACACAAATATATTGCGGAAAGTCGATAAGTGCTTCCAGGAGAGATTTCAGCGGTCGTTATGACTGTTACAGTTATGTTTGAAACGTGTTGTAGGGGTTCATTGTTGAAGCAGGCACTTGTGGATTTTAAACGTACCTATTTCAATTATTTCATGGAATTATTTGTTCTTTTTGATCTGAATGTAAGAACAATGTTTTTGGTTTTCATTAAAATACATAGGTTTTTTTCAATGTTTTAAGTTTTTATTATAGCGCCTGAATAAAAAAATTAGAAGACGCAGCGTGGGTAGGCCTCCAACAAGGTGGACCAACAGAGTTGCTAAGGTACAGATTCAATTGTTCCAGCAGTGGACGTCTTTCGGCTGAAATGATGATGATGATGATGATTGAATAAAGTATACCGGTGTAGATATAATTATTTTTTTCAACTACCTAATTTAAGAAGTTATTTTGTATTCAGAAAACGATGTGTAAACCAAACAGGACTTTAATTATTTTGCCACTATGGAACCCTATCGCATAACGTTAATCATTCATTTAAGCGTAATTTCTGTCATGTGGTTTGACGCTGTCATTATGACAGGGTTCCGTGGCATAACAATTAAAGCCCTTGACTGAAGATACTTTCTGGCCAATGGAACCTTGACCAACCATAGAACTGTGTCACAGTGACGTTATGATTCAAGTCGTAAGAAGTGTCAAACAAATTGTTTTATAATGTCACTATGACACCGCTCTATGTTTAGTCAGGGTTCCATTTTGCGCTGATAGTACCGAAAATTCGTACCCCCGAGCAGTACCTCACTATACCTAGGTAGCTCTTAAGTTATTTTTTTAGTATAATTAATAACGAGTTTAGTGTTACAACAAGTGTACACCAAAATAAACACACATAAACTGGGCTTTTATTCTAGGCGGTATTAACCATAATATGGTTATAAGACAATATTATTCTTTGTCGTGATATGGTAATGTTTATAACTCGGCCGCCATTACTGTCAAGTAAATAAGAGCTATCAATACGTTGACGATAACAACCCAAAGACTATGTGTTTTACCGCCTAGAAGATGCCCTTTACAGTTAAGGAAATTGATTCCTATACTCGAAAATCTAATTTAAGACCAAAATCCTAACCTCAACGGGCGCACATTCGCTGTGATTACTGCATTTTGGTTTAAGTGTACGTATTTTTATCAATAAAACTTATCCTAATATTACTGGTTACACGAGTTCTCATTCATATTTTTATGAAATAATGTTAAAATAACGAAATAATCAAGATGGGAACTGTCAGATTTTGGTCTTTAATTAGATTTTCGAGTATAGACCACTTTGGACTACCTATGTCAAAGTGGCACTGTAAATAAAATAATAAAAGGTTTCTTACGTTTTGATTAATTACGTCACTTTGACATAGTCCGAAGTGATCAAGGAATCATTTTCCCTTACTGTACGTAGTACAAGTATGTACAAGTTGCAATTCATTCATTATGTCTGTTTACCATCAACTTTTTTCATCCCCCTAACGCCAAGCATCTCTTACATAACACCTGCGCTGATACAAAGTCATTAATTGAGAAATCCAAAGCCTGGTGATAGACAATTTTCGCGTTCTCATTAGAGCATTCGCACGCGAACTATGCAAATACCGATGGTAACCTATCCAATCACGCAGCGTTTTTGTACTGACAGAGATGTCACTCGGCATGTGAAACGCTCATTTTCAAGACTATAATTTTACTAAATCCCAATTTGGATTTTCTGCGCTGCTTTTTGGCCTGGAAATCTGTTCAAACCTGTATTGGATCGTAAACTGACAGCTTGCCAATTATGTGCACTCTACCTGACCTAAATCTGGAAAATAATAGTTAACCATTTCAAACCCCGAGCTTCCTTTCTATTGCCCATCCAATAGATTGTCACTTGTCACTTAAAGCCGCGTGCTAACACTTTTTACGTTGGCTACTTAAAGGGACACAAGGGCGATCTAATGGCACATTTGTGCTAATAAACGTTTATGAAACTGTGTGTATTTATTTCTTTGAATCTGTTACCTATTGTCACGGTTATAGTAGTGTTATTGACATTATAAAGGTAATATTACTTTGCAAACTAATAATAAAAAAAGACAGCAAAAGACATCTCAACAAATTCGCCTTTGCACATATTTTTTTCATATAAGTATTTTTTTATGAAACTACCTATTTCTTCTTGTGCAATAAAGAGTTTACTTACTTACTTACTAATAACATATCGATGTCGTGTTAACGGGGCAATTTGCCCACGTCGACGCGCCGGTCGGATCTCGCAATTCTCGCACCCGCTTCTCTATATCAAATCTAAGCTGCGTCATTGCATTGATTCTGATGATGCAGTCGCAGACAGGCCGGGTCATTATCATTATCGTACCACTCCGCATCCATTAATCACGTTGGTATTCTTGATTCATGCCTCACCCCTCGCCCCTAACCCCTTCGCTACCCTACCTGGACGCACTCGTGCATTCACCCTTCCCTTATCAGTTTCGATGCTACCGAGTCGCGAGGACAGCGAGGGACTTTGCCCAATAATTGTCACTTTCACATTTGTTTTGGTAGTGTTGAGATATTATCTTTGTTATAGGGTACGGGCAAAGATAGCAGATGTCGATTGTGTTCAAATATGAATCATTTTAAATAAAAACCCTTTCTTTTTTCATGTTTGGGTTTGTTTGAAAAACGGTTTTCGATTTTCGATTATCTTCATTCGTTTGAACGATTTACATCATTTCAGCCTTTAAACACTGCGCAAAGGCAAAAGTTTTAAGTTTGTAAATCTATGAACGTACGGGTATCTTAATAGAAATTCAGATGATTATCTTTAGATCCGCTGCTCTGGATTCAGGATTTTAAAACCGATTCTATTAAATGAGTTATCATAATGATTCGTGGAGAACGCGCAGGTTCCTTAAACAATTATTTTTATACTAATAGCAAAGTTTTCATAAACAAAAAATACACAAAAAAACGACTATTTAATGACTAACATCTGTTTATTATTCAATAATTCTGTTTATTATTCTGACGAAGTGAAGTACAATTTAACAAGGAGGATATATACAAAGTGTTGTATAAGGGTTCTTTATCTCTTATATCTGTGTCACCTACCATGTTTTCACCGAGCAGTCCCAACGGAAGACCAACGTTGGCTTCATACAGCCAACGTATGCTGAGTTGGGACGGTTTCGCAACAATTACCCTGTATGTATCGTCTATTTTCCCTTATTTAACCGACTTCAAAAAAAGGAGGAGGTTCTCAATTCGACGGGTTTTTTTTTTAATGTATGTTCCCCGATTACTCGAAGACCACTGGACCGATTTGTTTTTTTTTTATGTTACATTTTAACTCAGTGTGTTTTTTTTCATTAAACAACTTTATTACTCCTGTCCCCCTATTGTACTAGGTAAACATATTTTTTTTGTCGTGTTATGGTTTTGTATTTAACTCGGCCGCCTTTAATGTCAAGGATATAAGAGCTATCGTAAAGTTAACAATAAAATAACATGCCAAAGGCAATATGGTTTTAGAGTGTAGAATACCTAGTGGTTCTGTAATACTTTTTGTACGACGCGTCTAAATCCGGGCCTGCATTGTTTGCCATCGGGTCTATTCCGCTAATGCGGCGGTTACAGGCTCCGATACTGCCAACATTCCCATTTGCTGTTGTTCGTAATGAGCCGGTTATTAAATAATTTGCGTTTAGACCGAATTATGCCGGATTTAACAATTAATTTAACCTTAATCGGATTTAAGTCAAATACATTATGGCAGCCTTCAAACCTCTATCTTCAAACCCCTATATATCTTGGTGACAGGGCTTTTATTCTACAATGGTTTAGCACATCTTGCTACGATATCGTTTTCAAGCTGTTTCAACGTCAACAGTGTTATCATGATATCAAAATTGAGGAGCTAATTAAAGCCCAGGACTGGGGCAACTAAATCTATTTTTTTATAGCGGTGATTATTATTTACATTTCCCAGAGGGGTAGGTAGAGACCACTTCCTTCCACCTGCTACGATCCTAGCAAATCTTTTTCGAATGATTGAATGATGTTTGGTGTTATATTACGCTACCCAATAATAATGATAAACTGGGAAAACTATTACAATTGAAACCCATTTAAATAATTAGATTAAGTAGGTATTTATCTTATTGTGGGAACATTTTTTTTATTTTCCTGGCATTTTATTAAGATACGAAGAGTCAAGTTTATTGGCCTGATTACAGGTTTTTGTTTAATTTTAAATATCGTGTCTGAATTTAAATTCAACAAATATAAATTTGATCAACTTTCCGATGTTCCTTGGAATTCAAACTTTACATTAATTCTGTGTATTTTTTCTGTTGGTCTAATTATGGAGCCGGAAGGTGGTTATATGATTTCCACTGTAGGTAAGGTAGATTAACGAGTCGGAACTCTTTATTGTAAACGAGCAGCTTCTGTTCCCGGCCCGTGTCGTTTTTGACCTGTTGTGGTATTGTTTTTCACTCGGCCGCCATTACTGTCAAGTAAATAAGAGCGGTCAAAACGTTGACAATACGATAACAGGTCAAACACGATATGGGTTTTACCGGCGGGAATAGAGGCCCAGATTCAAGCTATGCAAGGGAAAATACAGTCCGCAAAACACAAAGCTTCTGTCAAAAATGTTTTTATTTCTTGACAAATCTGTTTTTTTTAATGATGTAGGCAAGGCAAATGAGCTTAAAGACTACCTGATGTAAATTGGCAAGATGGAATGCCTCTATTAAATTTCATCGGTTGTCTTATCCCCATACCTGAATACACTAACACAAGAAATAACGCTTAAATTAATGAAACAACCTGAAATAAAAAAAACAGCTTTAGATTACATTCGTAATCTTGAAACTTAGCCAATCTTTCACTGAAAACTACGACAAAAGAGACATTGTTGAGATCTTAGCGCAAAATAGCCTAAATGCAGCAGAAGAATTCCTCAAAGTGCTAGTTAATTCCGCACAATTGCAGATACTTAGCTGACAATTAAGGAAGACAATAGCACTTGCGATAAAGCAGGACACAATGAGACACTATATCAGGCGGTAATAGCTTGAGTCGGCGTAATTGAGTCCGACCAATCGGATATCGGCATGACATTACTCTGAATCACGAGTGTAATGCTATCATACTGGACATGGCCTGATTGCACCATTATAATTGGACGGTGTCAAGTTTATGTAACTGGCTCGATTAGATTCTTATCGGGTGATCATTGATTGATTGCTTGGTGTTGATGATTAGCTATCAATCAATCATAAGGGCTGTTTCCAAGGGCTGGGAGTTCTGGGTAGCTAATATTACCTGTTTAAGCGTGTTGCAGCCTTTTATTGCTCGCTGCATTGGAGTTGTTAGATTTCTGCTCGGAGATAGACAGTGAGTTATTGATGTAGGATACTTTTAATGCAAGATAACGAACTTGAAATCTTTTGGGGAAGAAAATGTTCCTGGGATGAGGTGCGGACTAAAGTTAGTTTTTACATAGAAAAGGAAAAGACTTTCCAGTCCAAAAACTATAAGTAAAAACTATTTTTACTGTACTTTAGTTGCTAGGATGGTGTTTAGTCATTTCTCACAATTCTATACCTTACCTACATAAACCAAAGCGAGTTAAATTAAGTTTTAATTTCAACAACGCATTGTTTAAAAACTGACGGCAGTAAATTTAAAAACTTCAGTAAAGAAACTGTAAGATTAATTTACTGAATAATAAACTTAGATACTTAAGTCTACTAGAAATTACCTTAATTAATAATAAGGTATGCCATTAAAACTTTAGCAATGAAGATAGCATTAGTTTAACCACTTTTTATCTAGTGTTGACGTGATCAGAATTAATTAAAAACACAACTTTTGACGCATCTTTTGACCTTTTTGCAGCAAAGCTATTTTGTTTGACAAAACAAGATGGATTCTTCTCACATCTTTTTGATGTTAAAGTAGACTTATTTTACACTTCTAAATATATGAAAATGATAAAAACTGAGGACAATATTAATCAATTCGACTTAGTCCTCAACTTTTTGGCTAAAGTTGATAATGATGCTCCTAAATAGGGCATTTTTTAAGGGTATCATTTAATCGGTCAGCAAAATATTCTTATTTTGGTGAACAGAAATATGTATTTGGTTAGCCAAAATAGCTTGTTGGTAAGCAACTTATGGTTAGCAAACATTTATAAATCTGTCTGCAATTAATGATATACTGAACTGCTATAAATTATTTTGGTCAGCAAATTAAATATTTGAGCTGCATTGAGCGACCCACAGTTAATCAAATTTTGGTAAGCAATCAGCGCCTCTATTCTAGGCGGTAAAAATGATATCGTAGTTTGCCTGTTATGGTATTGTTATGACGTCAGCCGCCATTACTGTCAAGAAAATAAGAGCTATTTCATTTTGTCTATTAAAAAAGGTGGCAAATTTACTGCCGTGACGGCAACGCACATATGCCAAACCCACCATCAAATTTACAAATTTAACAGATTCGACGGAGCTCCGCAAACGCGGAGCTCCTATTTCTGGGTTGTTCTGGCTCTCCGGGCCTGATATGAAAAATCACCTAACCTAACCTACCTCATATTTATGATACAAATTTTGATTAATATAGGGTGTGATTGTGGTTTCTAAATTTGTGTGACAAAACATAACTTGTAATTACTACTAGCCTCAAAAATACCAACGCTTGGGTGCTCGCGTCACGTGGTCTGATTTAGCTCCGCCCACAATAACGACCACTGCTGATTTTTCAAACTCAACGCAATCCACTTATTTATATAGATAACCATTTTTTTAATATGCACACCTCTCAATTAAACTGCTTACAGACATGTTTTCTCTGCTGACCAATTGTAAAATCTTGCTGCCTAAGTAATTATTTTGCAGCTCGACTGTTTATTAGGCAGACAAATGATAAAAAAGCAGATTGATATTGGTTAAAATGTTAACCGTTTGTGAATTGTTTGCTGGACAAGAGTTGTAGCCCGATTTTTATTTATTGCCAGCCAAATCTTTGTATGCTGCCCAAATGAGTTAATTGCTTATTTTTTCTGCGAATCAATTTTAATAACGGATGACCATTTAATTACTTCCCATTTTTTTATCAATGCACGGTTAATATCGTACACAAAAGAAACCAAACAACACACAGATGATGAGTTGTACCGATTGAGATCTCAATATTTGTCTATTAAAACGCTCCCCTCGCATTATCTATGCCCAGGGCATAGACACACGTTAGTATTTCCATCATATCACGTAATAGTGCGGGCGCGGTCTCCGATACCATCTTTCACGGGCTTCGTGACTGGGGGATAGTCATGCAGGAAATCGATACCGATACCAAAGCGCATGAATATTTTAACATTTTTTGTGCCGACTGTACTGTCGCGTACAAGCTAATTGAAATACTTTGCGTTATCACGAAAATCAATGGAAAACGATTTTGATAGCGTTTGTTGTATATGGGCACACTTATGCTTTATTAAAATAATAATCGTTCAATGGCGTTTCTATTTTTGAATGGATTTTAATAAGCAGATGGGCTTTCAACAACCGTACAAAATATTGATGCTCGAATTATTCCGCTATTAACGAGTGGATTCATATTGGCTTTAATAGAGATACTTTATTTGGAAACGATTGAAATAGTAATGTGTTACGTTTTTTTTAGTTCCGAGAAATACTGAACTAAAGACTAGGCGATAGGCATATCGTTTGTGTTACTTGTGGGCTTTTTAAATACATACCTACAAATTAGCCTACTAGTTACCAAAAACTACAATTAGGCTACTTATGGGCAAGTCCGTCCCAGCAGTTTAACTACGAGTCAGTACCATGCTAGCAATAGGGACACTTAATCGATTTTCACTCAATTCCTCTTCATAAAAGCCATAATTTCCTTAATTTGCCGGCAACACGGCAATACATCACAACCTGCCCATGGAAATGACACGACCGGTATTCCCAGCGTTTAATAAAAACCGTGGCATTTTTTCAGCCTCGGCAAACAAAAGGCCCTATGTATGCGCACGCAGTAGTAAATTACGCAACAATTCGAATGGAAAATGAAATGCCTGCTTCCGAACCATTAGGCAATTTGAATTTAACACTCGTTCCTTCATTTTCCTATTACCGCAGGAATTTGCGTTTTACTCATGAGTCGGGAGTTTCGGAGGGGAGTAAACAGTGTACGAGTAGATACATCGCGTTATGAGCTACAACAAGTTTTGAACTCATTTATTCAGTTTTAAATTTGTGAATTTAAACGACAACTAACTGAGAGGAAGCATGGTTTTTAGGGTTCCGTAGTCAAACCAGTCCGACGTCCTTCCGTCCGGACCATAGCTCAGAGATTCTGAGTTCTAGAAAGCTGTTTTTTGGCATGAATATACATATTAGTTACCCTACAGCCGAAACTACAAATACTAAAAATCTGAAAAATATCTTAAATGAAAGCATACATTATGAATTTTAAAGAAAAACTATCACGACTAAGTAGACATGATTGGATCCTGAGTTACAGGCGACTAAAGTGTTTAAGACCAAATAACTTTAAATAGAGTATTAGTTAGTTCATACTTGTTGTTTTTTTACCTCGTGTGGTTGCCGAGTTAGAATAGTGCCACTCCATGTCTTCCCGTGGATGTCGCAAGAGACGACTAAGGGAATAAAGGCTTGTAGTACTGTTAGGCGATGGGCTTGCAACCTGTCACTAATACGCTGGTAAACATCTTAGCCTAATTGTGCAAATTGTGGTTATAGAATTATCAACAAGTTTTTAGAGATGTTTGTAATTCTGTAGCTCTGCATACCCCACTCTGGGAACGAAGGCGTGAGATTATGTATGTATGTATGTTGTTTTTTTAGATGTTTTTGTGTAGTAACGGCTTTGTAACCCTACACTGAGCATGGTCACACATGCTCTTGCTCTTTTATTTTTACTTACATTCAGAACGTTTATAGTAGCTGTGTTTTTAGATCCTAGGATGCGGATTGGTTATATCTCCAACATAACCTACGACCTCGGAGAATATTAGGTGTTGTTTAAATATTCATGAAGTGACTCAAAGAAAACGTTCACTCAAAATTATTTGCCAGAATTTCTTCAAACGAATAATTTGGGCCGAGTCCTATAACATTTTCATGGCAGCAGACGAAATCGTTTTAGCTGATTTCGTAATTCCGTTGGTAAAAACGTGTACCCAACGTCTGCTTCAAAGAGAAACAGAGTCATCCACGTGGAATAAATCAACACAAAAAATATTATGCGAGTGTGTAGATATAGAATATAGAATATTGGCATGGAAGGTTGTTCGGAAACGTCGAGGAAATCATCCTGAAACGGGCCATATTGACGAATTAGCGTCCTTGTAGAACATGCCTCGAAACAAATTGGTGTCGGGTTCGGAGGTATTTTGCGGGTTAGTTTATCTACAAGATTTATGTTTTATTATCGCTTTCTTGAACTTCTTTTATGTTTCATTATTACCTTGGAAACTACCAAAGGAGAATGCGAGATCTTGGCTTAAAACACTTTAAAAAAAAAGCTCGTGGATTCGAAAGATGTTGATATGACCTGTTTTATATGAGATTTAAATTCAGTATTTTATTACTTACACATTTAGGGAACTTATACGAAAATTAGAGCCATCTCTTAAGATACTTTGTAAATAAGACATCTTGCGAGTAATGTGTTACGATTATTTCAATTATTTTTTTTAGACAAGTTCTTCAGAAAAACTAACACTACAGCATTGTTTTAAATATTTTTCTACGTCAAATAAACCCAATTCTATAATTATCCGTCACAATTTTTTCTTAAGCCAAATCTTCTCTGGAAACCTGGCATTGTCCTTTACCAAGATGGAAAGTATCGTATGTTTTAATGTATAATATATGGAGTTTATTTGTCCTGAAAGTCAACGGACGAAAAACTTACCTACCTAATAGTATTGTTTCAGGGCAAAAATTAAATGAAAATACTTTACAATATTTGTAGAAAACATCAGACGTAAATTATTAGTGTGCTGTGGCCAAACCTATGGGAACTGCTCCAATAAATGTCAACCCGAATCTTAAGGGCAAAAAAGTGTGTGTAGACATCTTTTGACAACCTATATTGATATACATGAGTAGGGATAGCTAAATTTTATACTGAAGCTTTCAACTGCATTTTTTACGATGTTTTATGATTTCAGTATTTTCGTAAGAACAATCAATCAATCAATCAATCTTGGAACATAACACTTTATGGTTATTATTGGCTTGCGGCGTGGCGCTGGCAAGTCAATCGAATTACCATAAGAGTGTCAATTCTCTCTCCAACACGCTGAAGGTATGTGAGTAAATTTGGCATGAATAAACTAAAAGGCTTTAAAACAAAGAGGTCGTTTGAAAGAAAATGTTTAGCTCGTGTAACGAATGTCGGTAGTTAACGTAAACGGGAAGGATACAAGGAACCGTTTTATCCTCCGGCGCTGCATCCGACGCTACACGTCTGCCCGGGCCAAAGGGGTGGCAAAGATTAAGTCGCGTTTTTTAATCAAACACATAGCGATTCGTCAATGGGACGATCCACTGACTAAAACAAAGCGATAAATTAAAGCAGGAAACCGGAGGCGAGCGTTCGCCGCTCGTATTGAAAGATTTACTTCCTCTGTTTAATTGCAATAACGGCTAGGCACGTTGGTATCGTATTTTTCTTTTTACACTCCGCCTCTTATTGCCTTTGGGCCGTTAAATAAATTTATGACGCCCGACAAAGTTCAGCCCACCTCTGCTGCTGCGGTGCGCGGAATTAGGTGGGAATGCGAACGGGAAATAAAAAGGTGGTCTCAGGTGCGTTGTTGGCGCTGCCCGCTAGTGCGGATTAGCTCTTGACTCGCGGCTAAATGGCCCGCCCGCTCATAAAAGTTTCTTAACGCTCATAGTTTGGGGCTACCTTCCGGTTGACTCGAATTTCCCTCTCTAAAAAGTTCCGCCGGCCGCTAGCTTTGTTTCCCATTACACGGTGTACCTATCTGCTTTGGGATTTCGTCATTACCAGAGAGAGTTAGTTGTGCCCAGTGGAAAACTTTGTTATTGAGGTATGACTTTACGTTACAGTTTATGTCGGGCTCTGAGATAACAGGTGTAATTTGAACCAGGAATATTATTTAATTACGGTAGGACCCATAATAAAGTTTAATTTAACCAAAGCACATTAATGAACCGACACCTACACAGGATCTAGAATTAAACATTGGATTTAGTTTCCTAAAACGAGATGACCACTGCTCGATAAAATATTTATGTAAAAAGATATCTAGATAAAGAACACGAAATATGTGTCGTCAAATTTAAAAAAGATTTTTATCCGAGTTCTTAACTAATAAAGTTGAGCGAATGAATAAACACTCTCTGTGTACTTACAAATGAAAATTATTGCACAAAGAGAACGCAATAGTACAATATATTAGATTGTTTGCATAAGTTCCATACTTACACGCAGAAAAAGGGAGAAATTCAATTACACTTTCGTTTCATAAATTAAAGGGAAATTTTGAAACTCACATTAACGCCCGGCTCCTTTAAAACCTCCGATGTAATCTGAAACAAGGAACAAACACGCCTAAATAACAATAAAATTCTAATAAAAACTTTGAACACGCAACCGAAATTGTTGCTATAGGGAAAATTGACCAAATTATTATTTACGGTTACGAATTATTACAAGGCATTATCGGAGACTGCCCGGCGGGGAGCGACGGTCCTCTTTCCACACAGATTATTAAATTTTTGTTACCTACAATTACTCACTGTTACCTTGTTATCACAATCAACTAAATAGCCGAAAATTGCTCGTAGCACAGTAGCGTAGCATATTAGCCGTCGATACCGTTCAATAATAAATGAAGTGACGAAATATATATTCAAATAATTGTTGGTCTATTTCCAGAAGGACATTTTTGAAGAATAATGCTTTTCTGCTAAGGTAAAAATAAAAATAGGCCAGTAAAAAGTTAATTAAATGGGCTACGTACAATAATACTCGTATGAAAGTTCAGAATACATAATGGGTCACACACAATGATCATAATATATACTGGTTTTATTTCTGAAACCGTAACCTTTTCAGGACCAGTATGTATTTTGAACTTTATATTTTATGATACGACCCCAATTACATATTATTAAAAACTATACATGTTTTATTCCCACGCTTATTTTAGCAATGCAATGGCAACTACCAAGACGCTTGGTTAGCTGTCGCATTTTAACCGAAAATTCGCTTACTCGTCTTTGTGGGGATGACTGGCGATATATACCACGAATTTATTCTTTATTTGAAATTCGAGAAAACGCAGAAAATGCAGTACTATTTGAAAGCTAGGTATGGAAAAAGGGCAGCCGACTGTGCATCCGGAATAAAACCGGTATGTGATCGGGATACCCTGTTTCCTTTCCCAAAAACTGGATGAATTTCGATCTTTTTCGGAAACAGAATAATGAAGACTGTTTGGTGACTTGTTTTGATTTTATTATCTTGTCCAATTTGTATTCCGGACATCTGTTTGATATAACTAGTAGCAATCAAGTTTTAGAGCATATGTGGGTGGAACGGTGGTATTTCCAACGTCATCATCATCATCATGTCAGCCGAAAGACGTCCAATGCTGGACATAGGCCTCCCCCAAGGCTCTCCACTCAGACCGGTCTTGTGCTTTTCGTATCCACCGCGTTCCCGCGATCTTTCCATTAAATCCGCGATCTTCCGGTTAAATTTCCAACGTATCAAAAGCAAAACACAGAAAACGAAGTGCCATACTCAAACTACTAATGCTTATTTCTTTACAGGCTGTTTTAATAAAGTTGCTCAAAATCCAACATCATTGGAAACAAAATAACCCGGTGGTTTCAAAAACTCGGTGTTTTCTCTAACAGTCGCAGTAGGAACCGTCCGCATCGCGTGGCTGTGGCTACATCAAAGACCGGTACCGCTTATTGTGAGGCCACGCATCATTTCGTTCGCCTACTTGTTTGCGGTCACTGGTTTTGATCAAATTCGGAACGGTACGGTAATTTTAGAATAAAAGCCAGTTAGCGTTAACGATTGCCCGGGAATATTGGCTACTGTTATTGTAATTTTAAGGTGTTTTATTATTTCCTTCCTAGTTTTTGTTGAGAAAAGAGAAAACGTAATTTGCGTCATAGACTTGCATCAATACTTACATAACGCGTGAGATAGATTTATTACTCGCTTTAACAATAACTATTTGTATGATTTAACGTTACGTGTAGTAATCCACACATATAATATGTAAATTTATCCATACATCCATATGTTTGATTGTCTAAGAAAAGATGCACAAGTAAAAAAAACACAAATTAAATGAAACGATTGAAGAGCAATGAAAAGACGTAAGAGCACATTAAGGAAGAATTTATCGAAAAACCAACCATTAGAGAAGAAAATGGTAGGAAACAATGTGTACAATAAAACGAGTTAAACGATCGCAGATTGGGTAAAACCAGCGTGGGCTTTGTTTAAAAGTTAAAAACATTTGTTTTAAAACAGCCAGGTGATTTCGCCCAAGGGGAAAAACCTACATTTTACAGCCCGTCACACGTCCGCTGTCGTTTGTCATTAGAGCGGGTTAAAATTAACATTTTGGGTTGTTTGTCATTTTATTTTGGACCCCTGTGCGAACTTGTGAGTGCGGAAAACTTTGCTAATGACGAAATAATGTGACGTGGTTTAGGAAATTCTAAACATGTCTAAATATGGGGGCGGACACGTCTCAACCGGTCGTATTTGGAGGAAATTAAAGGCTTTAAATGTATTCAAAGTGACAATGTTTGGATGTTGAATATGGGATTAAATTATGTATTTTGTTTGGATATTGCTAATGACGGCTAAGCTTGTCGTACGACTTTATTGAAATTTGTACTCAATGCGGTTTTATAGAAGGATATTTATTATAGACTTTGTGGTAATATATAGTAAGAAGATATCTGTTCCTGCCCCAGTGAAATAGAGCCGAAAGAAATATTTTAAAAAAAAACTCGAGTTGTAAAGGAGTAAAGCACCTTATTTTTAGCCACTTTTACAAATAGATGTGTGCCGGGGCCCTAGCCGAGATGCAAACGCTACTAAGGTTTTTCTTTTCTGTCGCTCACAATGTATGGGATGACATTCTTATGCGTTATAAACCACGTAGTCAACTGTCATCCCATACAATTTGAGCGATAGAAAACAGTAGCGTTTGCATATTGACTAGGGCCCCAGCTTAGTTAAGGAATAATAAAAACTATTAATGGCACTGATAACTTAAGGCCAAAAATACAGACATTGGGTGTTGTTCTCTTAAAAACGGCGTGGGGTCGGTCGAACGATTGAACGAGTGAACGCGGCGCAGCTTATATAAACCGGCGAGTTTAAGTAGTCCCGCCAGAGCGTACAATACACATTTTAGCGCGTGCCTTCTCAATTAGGCAGCAGGGCTTCTGGCGATAAGATCGAACGTACCTATAAGGCTGCCTAGTTAAGAATGCACGCGCTAAAATGTGTTTTGTACCGAACGCCGTTTTTAAGAGAATAACACCCCTTATTAATATAAAAACGAAGTAAAGCCGAGTTCATAAATATGTATACACTTTAGAAACTTGTCGCTTGAATGGCTGTGGCAATTCATGTACGACAGTTTAAACATGACATTAAATAGACAAGGTACTAAAGTGTACACTTATTTATGAACTCGACTGTACATAAAAAAGCTATCGTAAAAATAAACGTTATTTCCGACCCAGAGAGATTTAGCAAACTCGTCTATCTGTAAAGAGATCGAGATATGAAAGAATTACCAAGAATCCTGAACACCGCTAACTGAGTTGTCCCATGTCGCGGACGTGGCCAAACAAAATGTAATTTTCCCCCCCAAGCGCCCACTTACGTGACCCGGGAAAGATATAACGCCTTTATTAAATTATTTCAGCTTTTATAACTGCTACAGACATGTCAGAAAAAATTAACAACACAAAGGCCAAAGGATTAAGTTGCGAATTAGCGACCCCACCTGCGCAGCGTTAAAAGACTTTTAGACCAGATCCTGTCTTTTGCTCTTAGTTGTTTAAGTAAAAATACTACGGCTTTAATTAAAACAATTAAGCTAACAAGGTATTTTAAGGTAGAGTGTTTAATGCTGTAACCTGTTACTATGGCTCCGAGATTTTTTTAGAGCGTGTTTATTAATAATTTATTAATATTGTCCTTTTTGATTCGTTTAATAAGTTATATTAAGTTATGCTTCATATTTAAGTCACTACCTTTTTTAACAAGAGTATTTACTTATTTTGTCCGATTATTTTATTCTCATTTAACTTGAAAACTGATAAATGGTTGCTGAGTTTTATTTTCGGGAGTAGGTAGTCGACTAAATTTAGATTTTTTTTGTCTGAAATATTTGTATATTTTAGAGAGAAAACTGATAAATGGGTTTTTCTAAAACGGATTCGACACAAAAACTATTTTTTAGAGTTCCGTACCCAAAGGGTGCCAAAGGGACCTTATTACTAAGCCACCGCTGTCCTGTAACTGGGCTGTAGCAGTGTTTGGTAGACAGTTAAATTTTTCGCAGAATGTGCATTTCTATTGATGCTATAGGTAATGGTGCTCCCACACTAGCTGTTATAAATGTTATAGAACTTTATAAAACATTTGTATTATAACATTTTATCACAAATTATAACAACAGTTATACATTGTTATCTTGTTACATACCGTTATTTATCATTTTAAATGTTATATAACAAATTACAACACGGTAAAAAACATTTTATATTTTTTTACCAGTGTGGGAGCGTTAGAAACATCTAACAAGTTGTAACAAAATGTTATGAAGTGTTATTGGATGTTATCGTGTTTTATAACGTTATATAACTTTTATAACAGCTAGTGTGGGAGCACCATAACAAAAAAAGAAGCGGGGCTCCATGCAAGCATGTTACGCTTCCTGAGCGAGTCCAACTTGTACTTGGCCGGTTTTTTAGGTACGTTTTTCTCAACATAACCAAACATTTACTGTTTATAGTTTTATTTAAATCCTGGCAAACTTCCTATGTTAAAAATAGCTTTAATAATTAATTAATGTCTGTGCTCCTTATTACCAAAAAGTTTAGGGAACTGAAGACCGCAAAGTAAAGATTGAACTCAATGTGTACCCATTACCGCGGAAACACACGTAGCGCCGTCCTATCAAAGTTCCGGCGTTATGAAATAAACGTCCGATTATACCCGTTATTTATGCGCGGAAGGGCGAGATCCCGCGGCTGATTGTCACTCCCCACCAGATATTTTGTAACTCCGCTAAATTATCATTAAACTGCGATTTGTTTCACTCATGCCCCATTGGTCGCGCCTCGGTCTAAAATTAAATGAATTATTATTTGTCTCACTTTCATTAATGAAATTTTAGCTTTGCTTTTTGGATTAATAATGAATCCATATCGGTGTTGCCAAATAAATAATAAATTACTATGCTAATTGGTATTAATGGTAACAGTTGCAATTTTCAGTAAAGATAAAAGATGGATATTAATATATACTTCTCCCACGCTCTATTGAATAATAATACGAATAAAATTATTTATTTGCACATAGGTATTCGAATGTCCGTCGATTTTTTTTTGAGTGACTTTTGAATTCATCTATATAAGAATTTAGGTCAATATATAATTATTGTACTAGCGTAAACATATATATTCAATTCTCCAAGAATATTTAGTAAGGTTACTTATTACTACAATGTTGTTTAAAAACTTTAACAAAAATGTGATTTTCAACGTTTATTAAAATTTATTTTACTTAACTTTATTTGTAAGTAAACAATCTAGTAAGTCCGGGAGGATGCCTGGTTTACTAAGGCATCCTCAGTAATCTGTACGCCGCGGTAGACGAAGGAGTCAGTTGAACTCTCTTGACTAAATTTTTAGTACTGAGTTTTTATAAGTGATTAAAGTATAGTCGGCAAGATAAAACATGTCATAAAAATAAGAATCTTACTACTGTGATAAATACTTTATATATAACGTATTGTGCCGATTGAAATTAAATTATTATAGTTTTATAGCATAACATAAACCCGCTGTTTACCGAGTTAATAACTAAATGAAAACCAAGCTTTAAAAACCAGACTGCATTTTTTATATAGTCGTCGATACACCTATGTTAATAATTGCGATTTTGCCATTGTTGTTATTTCAGTTTTAAAAGTTTAGGTATCCTATGTGACCCGGGATAGTAAGAGAATTCTAACGATACTACACACATCTAAATCGGCTCAGGCGTATGGTGGAATAAACAATCATACATAGATAAGTACATGAACC
Source organism: Acleris literana (assembly GCA_946894065.1). Lineage (NCBI taxonomy): Eukaryota > Metazoa > Arthropoda > Insecta > Lepidoptera > Tortricidae > Acleris > Acleris literana. The sequence goes on from OX335683.1 coordinate 8,440,920, forward strand.
ATGAAAACATTACACTCCTTTTTTTGGGCAGTCGCGTAAAAACCATTATATGTTACGACATCATGAAATATTAAGTATGTGCTACGACCGGTTTTAAAAGTATGATAGTTTAAAAATCATTCGTAGCACTTCTACGGTTTATCTAGTAGCATTCTTCGTAGCGCCTATTTTCTTCGTTCGAATATTGTTGTTGATAGAAATGACCTGCGTCTCTATTCTTGGCCCAGGGTTCGGACAACTGATAAAAAAATTAACCAGCTCGTCAGAAACGCCATACATTTCGACCAGAGCATTTTCATTTCGATTCCGCTCAAACAGAATCGATATTATTTCTGTTCTGATCAAAGAGCAGAATAAAACTATTCTCGCTCGAAACAACGGAATTTTGCTTGCTAATTTGTTCACACCGCCCATCATCGCTTTCGATTTCTCATCTATCCTACCCTATTAGCCAAGCCGAACTTATAATTTTAAGTCGCCACGCCATACGACTGCAAGAAGAATCAAAAACCCAAAAATACCAGGTTAATCCCAGCGATCATAACGCTCGCGAATCGATGCCGCTCCGAGCGAGCGTTTAAGTATACCTACCTACCTGGTTAAGAACCATAATTAACCGGTATTTTTCGAACCGTTCCCAAGCCTGTTCTTTTGAGGTAAAAACCATCTTCTTTGACCGGTTTTGGTATTGTTTTTGACTCGGCCACCATTCTTCTTCTTCTTATGGTGCCTCTTCATTACTGACAATCAGCTCCTTAAATCTGGTCTTGTCCAGAGCAAGTCTTAACAATTGTTCTACTGTTCTTATGCCAATCCACTCCCTGATGTTACGGAGTCACCATTCGGCCACCATTACTGTCAAGTTAATATCTAGGAGCTATCAAAACATAGACAATACGATAACAGGTCAAAGATGATATGGGTTTTACCACTTAGAGGTAGAATCGCGACTCTGTAGATTCTTTGATCTTATACTTGTACAGATCTAGTGAATAGTCCTTTCACATCGTGAAAACTCGGAACTCACGTCTACGTCCGAATGATGCCGACGTGTCTATGAATGATTGAATTTTTAAGTGTTATGTTTGTATTAAATAAATAGAGTACTTTAGTTATCAGTGTCAAATGTCAAACCCCGAGTTTGAAGTATATCACACCGAGATGTTAAAACCACCACGATCAAAAATATAGAAATAAGGTGTATGTAAATAAGAAGAAATATAAATAAATGTTGAAAATAATTTCACAGGCTTGTCGATCTAATCGTTTCCCAGGTCTTAATGCTTTCAACATGACTATGAAAAAGAACTGAAAACAAACTTAATCTTAATTAACAAAAAAATACTCTGGTATTAACCACTCTATATCGATTATCACTCTCGTGATGCGAAGTTCCCCACGTTGTCTTGATGGGTACTGAGTCAGACTGAAGTAGCATGACAAATACGAACATTTCCGAGAAAATACAATGTGAAAGGATATTTCACAACATCTGTAGTTAAATATGTGATAATAAACACCTTAAATATCAATCAAACCTACAAAAAATCCTGATATTCGAAAATAAACCTAAAGCTCTGAATACTTCCTAAGTGTCTTCAAGTTTGATGAGTTTGGAGGCTAAAGTTCTTTCTCATAGGCTCAGACGTCTGCGGGGAGTTTGTGTTAACTTTGATCGGTAAATCAAACTTCCTTAATCGCTAGTAATTATGAGTTATTAGTCAAAATGTTTAGGAAATAGGTCGGTAGTGACTGAAAGGTTCATTAAGTGTTCACTGCCAGAGGGTACTTGTCTTCAGATACGGTTCTAAAGGTTTCTCTTCATGTATGTAAGTATGATATGTCTTTAATGCGCATAAGCAATTTCAAGACATGTTTGCATCGATATAGATAGGTGAACATATTCCATATGGGATCTCTTCCAGTTAACCTTGGAGTAGAATAAGCAAGGACAATACAAGAGAATAGATAAATTAGTAAATAACAAAAAATAACAAATATTATAAGTATAATCCAAGAAACAGAAAAAACACTGCTTTAAACTACACACATAGTTAAGTAAATATATGTACTAATTTGTACTACCACGTACGTAAACAACAATTAAAACCTCCAGCAGACCTAAGGATCAACACTCAGACTCATCCTGTTGTTTTACCCACCAGTTCTCTAACCTTTCCTTTAAATCAACCGACAGATCGTTTGCCTCAACCACGGCTTTAATAAAGTATAACTAAGAAAATTAGATTACCTTTTAATAACTTTTAGCGGCTACTTCGCCAATCAACCTTATTCTTTTTGGGATAACCAACAACCCGGTAGGCACATTGTACAACTCAATGCATACATCAATGGTAAACTCACGTCAATCCATTGTTCGTTTGTGACCGGCCTTGTCGATAAAATGGTCGACTAATGTATGTATGTATCTAAACTATTTATTGCACAAAAATAGAAATATTACAATATTGTTACAAAAGTGAACTTATCCCTAAATGGGTCCTCTTCCAGCTAACCCTGAAGTAAATGAGTAAGGACAATGCATGGGGTTGGACACATACAAGTTTTGCACAAAATGAGATGATAATACTTATAAATAAATAAATATGAAACAAATAAACAAATTAAATTATTAGGGCAAAATAAATTGTATAAATAAGAAATATGGAGTGTCCTGTGTTCTGTTTTCGCCCAGAAAAGAAATTGTCAACTTGCAATGTAGCTTAAACAATCTCGCTAAGAAAATCCCAGACCATTATAAAGAAAGCCCTAAAGCTTCCAAAATTTGCCCGGAACAGTAATATGCTTTAAAAACCTATAGACATTAGCGTAATTTGTCCAAAACGCGCTCCGGGGAAGGCTTGAATCTCTTAAACGGCCGTGTCTTGGCCTCGCCATCTCGCTACAATCAGAGCTTATGCATAAATTTGAATTTTCAATTAAGGATACTTTGAAGAAAACTTTATTAAACATAAAGAGAAACCTTTGGTCTCTCAAGACGAAATACGTATTAAAGAACATGAATGTCGTGAAGTAGCTAACATTACTAAAAAACTAAGCATAATAATTTTGTTTACAACGTTATTTGTATGGTCACTATTAATATTTTTAAAAAAAATTGAGCAAGTTTCCGTCGTGTAACATATTTTTTTAATGATTAATATATATTTTACAAAGTACTTAAAAATTGGCTAAAACGTCACTGTTAATTGTACAAAATTAATAAATCAATAATAAATTAATTAATACATAATGAAATCAAACTTCTAGCGAGAGTATCCTTAATGTCATTTATTACCTAATACCAAAGTAATAAACCTTTAAAAGTAACAATTGGAATTACACGTCAATATTTATAAATAGGATTGTGGATCAAGGATTGGGTAAGCCCAAGCGTGATACAAGGTGTAGTTTGCTATTTTGATATTCTTTTGAAAAACACGCCCTATGAAAGACCTTTTTTGTTGCCAAGCTTTGTTACAATTACAGAAGGTTATGTACGTCTGTATGTAAAATACTTTACTGTACAAACAGGAAAATAACAAACTAAAGTAGACAGAAACACATAAGCAAGCGTAGCTTTGGTGCCGGTGACGTCATTATGACGCAAATTCACATATAGGATGATTTTATATAAACAATATTGCGACACCCCACTGATTCTTAATAATGCTATAATGATAATGTAAATATTAAATAATGACAAAGACGATATGAATAAAATATTTTGTTGGGTCATGTAATTCTAACGAGAAATATTCTTTCCACAAGTAAATGAAGAACATTACTTAAATGAAATTTCGTTGGATTTCGAAGTATGAACGCTTAAAATTCAAACATAACATCCCATGTGCTTTGTTGTTTTCAAATGTTTTTCTAAATTCCTTACTTTTGCTGTTAAAACATTAACAAAAAATTAAATATGTTATTGTCTCCAACAATTTTCTTTTTAATATGACAATTACAGTCAATTACCTTATTTATCAGTACCGTTTGCCATCTTAACTCAAGTGTCAACATCGGTAAACTAAAGAGGCCAGAAGTTGTTATTATTAGTGATGATGTAAAATCTAGATAACAACACTCTGTATGTAGCTTGACGTCATACGCCTGTCATCGGCACCAAAGTTTCGCTACCTGCACGTAAGGTATCCGCATCTTTAGTTACCATTGTGTTGTTCGATACGAGTCAATTCGTTTCTTAGGTTCCCCTGTTATCTATACAAAAGTTTTAGCATCGATAATGTAAAAAAAGACGTTTTTTCAGTATAAAATTGGCATAACGTCTCCACAGCTTCCTATGTCGCGTCTCGCTGCACCCTAAAACGCCTGAAAGGAGCGATCGCGAGATATCTTAAATGAGTTTCGTTATCTCCGGGAAGAGAAAATAGGATTAATAGTTAACAGAGATCGCTCCGGGCGCTAAACGACGCCTTACCCACCTTGTTTCTTTCCTTCATATTATCCGCTGATAATTGCTCTAGTTTGAACGTTCAGAACCTTAATTGGCTATTTGTTTTAATGTCGGAATTATTTATCAGTGTCTTTTATCGGAAATTTAATTCGTGGTAAATAATACACTATTATTAAACCGGTCAAGTGCGAGACGGACTCGCGCACCAAAGGTTTCGTACCGCTGCACAGTCTGTATTATGAGTAGGGAATGTAATTTAACCGGTTATTAACACTTTTTGTATGAAAATAACCGGTTAAAACCAGTTAAAACCGGTTATTTGCATTCCCTAATTATGACAATGTATTATATTCCGAATTGAATTCGATTTCGAATCGAATCAGCTCGAGTCCAATTCACATTTGAACATTTTTAGTATTTGCCGTTTTTTGTGATTATGTTGGTACTATAATAATACCAAATTTGACGCTTGTATGTTTAATTGTTCATACGTTACAACAAAGCTTAAAATACGTTAAAAAAACGTTTTCTGTATGGGGACCCCCTTTATTATCCAAAACTTCTTTGAAAAAAGTTAGTATATCCGCTGTAATAAGTGTAATAACACACATCCTGAAATAAAAATAAATCTATTAAGGTTCAAAAGATACATCTCATCTCTTGAAAGTTAAGACAGACAGACAGTAAATAGGGTCCCGTTGGGCTACCCTTCGGACGGAACCCTAGAGTAGGGACATATTAAATATGTAAGTGAGTGCGCTAATTGCGAATAAACATGTTTGGCGAATTTACAGTTCTAAAAAGAGTACCTATTTTTTTCTTGGAAATAAATTAAAAATCGTCGGTGATACTGCAATACCTCGTAACTAACAAATAAAATAAGACGCAAAATAAACCTTAGAAAGTAAATCAGTAAGGTTTCTTTTTCAACTAATTGAATTTGTTAGTTACACGTTAATGCAGTATCGCCGGCTAAATATGATTGTCGTGACTTTTGTTTACGAATATAATTTTTTACCTGCTATGGACGTATTCAATATAGCATAGAAATGATCTAGTTTATTTTGACAAATTATATCTTCTGGTGAAGGACTTCTCAAGAGTTAATCAGTCATGTTTTCTATAGATACTATAAAAAAGTATAAATAAGTATACCTAGGGATTTATATTCACGAAATTGCGCGGATTACGCCCCATTATTTTGTGGATTGAAAGCCCAGTTTAACTTAGTCCCTCCTCTCCTACTCCTTTTGACAAAATATTAAAATAATTACTTTTATTTGTGTTGAATTATATTTGCACTGAGTCAACCCTACTGGTGCAAGCGACTTGATCCAAGTGCACGTTTTGCAAGCCTAGGGTTACCTCCTACTACTACCGTCAAACTCAATAAACAGCAAGGTGCAAAGGTTAGCGTCCGTCGCTTTACGCGGCGTCCATCGAAATAGTCGTAAGCGGAGCATTTCAAGTAGAGCACTGACACTCTGGCAAACACAAACTTTCAGCACAGGCTTTATGCAAAAGGACCCAAGTCTATAAAGCGACCGTAAAGGGCCGCTGTACAAAGAATGCAAAGTGAGCTATACCGTAAACTGGGCTAGCCTCTCTGCGGTGTCCTTTACGATAGATTTATATTCATGACACTATCTCCGACGCGTAAAATTTCGGGCAATGGCGATCCAGGAGCAGGCATATGTAATTTTGTTTGAATAAGTAAAGAGGGGAGGACAAAGGCTATTTGATCTTCTTTTCTGTCTCCGCGCGGGTAAGAATAAATAAAATAGCCTGTGGACTGTTTTATGTGATATTTCATAAATGGATTTTGAAGGATGTGTGTTATGGGATTATTGATTCCCCCTGTGTAAGCGGGAGAGCACCGCTACGAATAATATAAGTATTTATTTGGTAAAATACACTAACTTCAACTCTTCCTAAACCACACGTTACATCGTAAATATGAATTATCTAGGATTACGTCTTGTTTTGAATGTTTATTGCCTATCTACAAAGCTAGCGTTAGCTGTCCCGGGTTCAAATCCCGGTTAAGGCAAATATTGGTTTGATGAGTCCATATATGAGTCTTGGTTGTTTTCTATGTATTTAAGCATATTTTTTAAAAAGTATGTTTATTGCTGTCTAGTACAAGCCTTGATAGTTTAGAACTAGTTCAATTTGTGTGAGATGGTCCCCTGATTTAATATTAAATACCTATGTATAGGGTGACCTACTAAGTCAAGCTACACTATTGTTTTGATCCAACTATGGCAAAGCAAAAATAAGGATATACAACATACATCACAACAGCAACAATACAATAAACAACATCGCTACAACACCAACAACATCGCTTCGTAACAGCTGAATTTTTGAATAATTATCTAAGTATCAGCAAATAGGTACACGGCAGATCACGCTGGAATTCGAAATTCGAAAATCATTTCCCGGTATTCGGCCTGTTCAGTACCGAATCGCATTCAGGCTGTGTTGCCTCCAAACTGTTAATCATTCTACATCAACAGCGTTATTCTGCAGATAAACCAAAATACCTACACGTAAAGGTCTACTCATTTGCCAGCACAGTGAACTAACGTAAAGTTTCAATAAATCATTGACATTATAAAGTTAGACGTCAAAACAATGAACTACTTAAGGAACGCCAAATATAACCAATTAATTAATTTTAGCTAGCCATTGATTTCACCGGGTGACACCAAAAGCCAATAATACTGTTCCTTAACTTTTACCGGGACCCTAAAATGGGAACAATACGACGTCGTAAACGTTGAGGCAGGATTTAATTCGGACAGGGTTTTCATAAATATTTATTAGTGCGGACTGAAAATGTCTGAGTAGAAGAGGTTGCTGGGAGACGGCGGCGTGACAGCCGAAACACGACGCTGCACAGGAAGCAAAAAAGATAGTTCAGAATAAGAACGCGTGTTAACATAATGTTAGTAGAAAAATATGAAACGTGGAGCGACCCGTCTTTTATGTTTTCTTCTTACGGAAAATTTGTTTTTAGTTTGACATGCAAGCTTTTGTAAAACATGTCAAGAAAATTATTTTTTGCAAGATTAAAAACTAATCCTAAATAATGACCTTTAGTTTTTTTTTGTATTTATTCTGGAACATTATTTGTATTGGTTACTAAAAAGATTGCATTTTTTTGCTATAATACGTGATTTAATTTAAAAAACATAGGTGACTTACATAGGGACAGGTGTAATTTAAGTAACAGCAACTAACAGCTTTTACTTAAATATTTAAACTTGATTAAGGTCTGACAGTTTCATGCATTTTGACACAATTAAACTGTAGTTAAGGCTCATACTAGATTTATCTCTTTGTTGTAAGCAACCGTTAGAGTCTAGATTCTAGATTATTCGAGAACAATTATGTATTCTATTTGACCTTTGCGAGACCAGTTCTTGCTATGTAGTCGGCCAGTTTAGCGGTATACTTAAGCCCGATTTACATTGGTCAAGGACAGTGGACAGTGGACAAGTGACAGTGGACAGTACAGTAGAGTAAACCGATAGGACAATGGCGAGTCAAGTTGCCTTGCCAGTGGATCCGAATAGAATCGCTTTCTATTTTTCCACTCCACTGTCCTTGGCATTGTACTTGCCACTGTCCTTGACCAATGTAAATCGGGCTTTATAGTAAGCAAAATTGTTTACTGGTACCTACTTCTTATAAAAATATATAATTTCAAAGCAGATATGGACAATGTACAACCATTTAGTTTTGGTTTACACTTTACAAGAATCTCTAGAATGCATATTTCCTTGCTAATTCATCTTCCATCGATTATTTAGTTCACATAAGTGAACCTTTATGAGGTACGACGTAAGCTGAATTAAACAATTTCATTACCCTTGCCATAGAAAAAAATATTTAACCTAATTCAATGAATACCGCAGCAGTTTAAAACTAAGTGTCTAAATTAGTCGATCGCAAAATCGCCTGGCTGTACCACAATCGGCAGCATTAATGAAAATGATGCCGACCGCAATTTGCACGCTGCAAATGAAATCTCTCAGGGAATTGGTTAACCATTAATTAATATTTTAAACGTTACAATGTGATTTAAAGCTTAAACACGCAATCAGGTGTAATTATATTCCGTTTCATGATTTTTTAACAACATTAGTAAAAAAAAATGTAAACCTTTCAAAAGGCGGGATATCCACCATTTTTAGATATGTTCTGCAAGTCACTCACAAATAACGTCAAAATGTTTTAAAGCTCTGTAGACCGTTTAAAAAACTCTGAACTTTTGTGTATAGTTTCTTTGGGCTTATGAAACTGTAACAAAAAAATAAGTTGTTCAAAGTTAACCTAACTTTTCACGTACCTTACTTAAAAAGAACAATCAATCAATCAATCAAATGTTTATTGCATAAAAACACACGTCAAAAACGAACGAACTCTCTTCATTTCAGTAAACAACACAAAACCTGTATCTTTAATGAAACAACCATCTACCTACATGAGTAAGATATTAATTATAAATGCCTGTGGCGGACGATGCCAATACCTTTGAATGTAATGCCTCCGAATATCCTCTAATTTAGGTGAAAGCGTTCAAACAAAGGACACAGAATTTCGGATACTCCTCAAATCATCTAATAAGAAACTCTCTTAATTGGCGGGAGTCAACGTAACTTGGTTACGCTTATGTCACGTTCGTTCTACCGTGTACACGTAGGGGCTGGGGACAAATTAAAGTCTAAACAAAACAAGACTGTAGTGTAGAGATACCGTTGCTTTAAATCATAAGTAGGTTCTGTAGGATGTGTAAGACATAAACATAACCCCCCGCCCAACATAAACATTTGGAAATATAAAGGTACAAGGATTAACATTGCATATTATTAAAAGTAGGCGTACTATAAGAAATACTTGATATGACTGTTGACGGCTGAGAAAGCTTAAAAATATATTGATTGCAAAATCAATTGTACGAGTATCTCAATGGAATTTCGTTAAAATTTATAAAGATTTGCTTTTCATATTTTTGTCATATTCTACTTTATTGTATATTTTTTATTATTTTTTGTCAATGCGGGCAGCGCTCCTAAACATCTTCATCACCCCTTATTTTTTTCTGAGGGCCTTAGATTCCCCCTGGATACTTTCAGCGCCCACTTAGGAACCTATGCTTTATATAGATGTTTTAATGGGGTTTCCTGCTATCTACACCGTGAGCCCGAGTAACCCGAAGTATTTTAAAACCGCATTCCTGAAGTTATATGGAGTTAAAAATGTTTACTAACATAGGTCCAATCGGGTTTTTTAACTTTTCATTTTTTCATGCTAGTTAAATGGAATATTTTCGCTTCTTCAGGAAACAAAGCCTAAGGACGTGCTGGCAACGCTTTTCTTGTAATGAGCACTTATTTACGGGAAATCCCCTTGAAAATTTATGAATGTGAGTAATTTGTCCCTTTCTCACTTGTAATGTTAAAAGAGTTAAGTGAAAGAAAGAGAAAAACTATGACATGAATAAAAAAAAATCTTAAAAAGCATAGATACAAAGGAGGTTTTATTCCTTTCCTTCCTTTTCTGAACATAAGGATTTTATATTTTCACTACGATAATCTCAAAAAAACTATGTCACTATGGGTAAATTTAAAACTTGCAGGTTATAAATAGTCTTAAATTGTCCGGCTTCATTTTCCATTATGTTATGATAAAACTGAAACGTCGCTACTCGTCCCTACGAGGCCTTTCCCGAGTAGGGACTCCCTTTCGTCCACTTATTAATAACTATGTAACTAGTGACAATGACAGACGCATACTGTCTTCTCATATTCATTGAAAATTGACACTCATAAGAGTTTTAAATGAAGTGCAATTAGGTTCAGGACATATCGCAGACGATTATAATCTGTGTTTGTATAAATTTTTCAAGTACCTATGGGTGAGTTTCGCCTGCGACCGTTTGTGGATTTGATTAAGAATCGGCCAATATGTAATTGGTGTAAAAGTGGCAACGTCGCAATTATAAAGTCTTATTGCACCGGAGTTCTCGTAACAAGTGAAGTTTATAATAGTAGTTATATCTAAAAACTAGTCCGATGACGACATTTTTATCGCGAAATAAGTTCAGGTAGACGCTGTTAAAATCTTTCGGGTTACTCGGGCCCACGGTGTGTAATAGGTTACACTAAAACCGTAGATAAGGTGTACACAATTAAGTTCGTAAAATATAAAAGTGGCCTCCAGTAGGTCAGAGTGGCGTGCCGGAGCTTAAGTAACTTGTACACACTTTATTTATTATTTCTGTGGTTTATGCCAACATAAGTTACAAAAAAAAACGAGTAAATTTGGTTTTTCCATTGCGCTTATGCAATTAATCACTTTAAATGAAATCCAAATTATAGCGTAATTCCCGTTACGTCTTTATAAAGAAATGTCGATAAGAAATCGTTTATCAAAGCGACGTATTTCCTTAAGAATCTTTTCTCGTCTCAAAAGACATTTCAGTTATTAGTTATATTTCAGATATTTTTATATGTTTAGGGCGTCTTAAACTTCACAATAGATTTCTGATAAATGTGAGAAACTTTTGAGTATTTAATTACTTATTATGTTGATGATTTATCTAATCCTGTCTATATTTTTCATAAAGATTCTGTTGTTTAATAACTTTGATCATTAAAAAAAATAAGTTGAATTTAATTTTTATCATGCATAGCAAGATCTAAACAGCTTATAACCCCTTAAATTTAGGGAGCACAGAGACAATATTGCGAAATATAAAGTTGAAGCGAGGCAGAATGTCTTTTATGTCGAACGCTCGTGCCCTTACACACGCCTCGACTAATAAACCTAATAGAATATAAAGCGCAGTACACACGAGTCTCATAATTAGAGTAAGAGCGTAGATTCCTCGACACTGTAGGCACCTCAAAGAACACTTACAATAGGTAATGTACTTAACGCGATGTAGTGCCTAGTATGCATCATTACTCTGAGGCGGCGGCGGCATAGGGGAGCCGTGGAGTTGAGGGTACATTCTTTATGAGTCGGGTAGTTTTTGGTGGAAATGGACACTATGAAAAATGCAGAGGATATGAAATATGTATGTAGTGAAAAATTTCAAACGAACACCATGGATGAAACTTCAGATTGAAGTAGGAATGACTAAAGTAAGTTGAAAAAACAATGTTGTGTAGTTATTTATTTATTTAGTAAGGTACCTACACAAACAACAAAAATATTAACACAATCACAATAAATAAAATTATAATACTAGTATCCGATATCCAAGAAAATAACAGGTGATATCTTTATAGATTATGGGGTCGAAATAGCTGTATAGAAATCAATCATTTAAAAAAAATAACGTCATGCAGAGTGAATATTTATCTACACTTTAACAGCAAGCATTGCTTCAACTATTTTGAGACCTTCAAGCATGCCCACAACGATTTTTTACAGTATTACAAACAATCGTTGTGGGCATGCTTGAAGGTCTCAAAATAGTTGAAGCAATGCTTGCTGTTTGACGGCAAAATTACGTTAAAAGTTAGCCCTTATAGGTAATCCTTTTTTTTATTAACTTGAGAAAATTATATTGTCCTGGAGAGACACAGAACACCATAATACAAAGTTTTTATATTTGCTGATATGAAACTAGTAATAAATTATTATTAACAGACGACCTCTCCATGCATCAGGCTAGCGGTGCTCTCAAAGATAAAGCACATTTAGATAAATGAAAGAGAGCCGCAAGCTCCGACTAGGGCACTCTCTAAACGACAGTCTTAATTTTCCCAAAGTAATAATTAAGAGTGAAGGCCCAGCCTCGTAGGGGCCCTCTCAACTCCAACGGAGTTCGCACTAAATTTTTAAATAAGCTTAAGTACAAAGTCCGATACGTTTAAATTTAATTATATTAATTATTAAACGTTACTGTAACTTCGGCAACTGCTAAAAGGGAAGTAATTGGCTAAACGAAGCTTTCGTGTTGCTGTGTTGCAGAGTTTAACAGTTTTATGGTGAAATTGTTTAAAAAATACACTAAAATAGGTCAAAATAAGTCCACCCGCGATCGATTAGTATACCAAAAACGAGTAAACAAAGATATTTTCTACATTTTGGTCAAAAAGTACTGCTTTTTCTTTATTTAGGGGAGTTACCCTATAGTAATATGCTATAGTTTTATTAGTGTTGTTTAGTTATAACTGCGTGCAAAAATACCTTTGTATAATGTTAGGTTTTTTGCATTTTAGTGAAATCTTATATTCTTCGAATAAAATCATCAATGAAATAGTTTGGTTAGCTTTAGTTTATTTATTTGGCAATGTAACAATAAAAATTGTATGCATGTTAAAAGATACGAAATAACATTGACATCGTCAACTTAAAAATACTGAAACTCCAAGAATACAAAAATAATTAAATAAAGACACAGGTAAAGCAGTATATTATATATCGATACCTAACTTAGTTCACACTTGTACTAATTACATTTGAAAAGTTATTGTAATTAGCATGTTTGTGCACAAATAATAAGTTCGAAACTTTACTGGCAAAAAAAAAACATTTAGTACGATTGTGCGCTAAGGTATCGATATGGGGATCTAATTTTATAGCGGAACTTTGAAATCGGGGTCAATTCTGGAGTGCTCTAGTTCCAAATAATAATACACATGACATGTAAATTTATAAACGATTCCCTAACTTTCTTAAACAGCTTTGTCAACTTTATCTGTAAATAATACAAACTTATAAACGTGTAAATAATCCAAACATATGTTTAAAGTGTATTTCGTGATTTTCATTATTACCTTTAAATTACTTACGTTTTTTTCTTGTAAGAGATAGCACGTGTAACTTGTAAAAGTTGCCACTAAGTATGTAGGTACCTACAGAACCTTAGTAAAATATAATATACTTGTTCTTCTTTCTCATTGAAATCGTGCAACAAATCGTCTTTTTTTACTATTTGGATATATTCGTGTAATAGCCGGACCAGAGATATAAGCCAGAAAAATAATACAATTTCCAAAAGACCAGAGCTCTTCGTTAAGCAAATTTTTACTCATTTGCAACATTTTGAAAAACGCACTTGAAATATACCTATTAAGTAAGGAATATTAATTAAACTCTAAAAAAAACTAGGTCTTTTCAGTCCCATCCGCTCTACCATTCTTTTAAGATTAAAAGTTATCTTGAAACACCTTTTATATAATAATACGCGATACTAAAAAACTGAAGCAAGCTTCGTATTTTCTTTATACAGGGTGACCACAACCGTGCCGCCCCAGATTAAATGATATTCTTCGCTGCAGGAGGCGGTGACTGAAGTTAAGTAATTAATTATAATTAGCCTCCTATCAAGCCGCGAATTAACCGGTTGATTTCTTTGGATATTTTCCTTTTTGAAGTGGTTAAGGCACAGTAGACTGGGTTTAGTGTACCGTTTACAAAGATACTAACAACCAGACAATTACAACAAGAATTTTCTTTAGTATGTTTTGAATTTTGAATACTTTATTATTTTTACCCACGACGGTACGGAGACGGTATTTATCCTATAATTATACTGTATGGATTAGGAAGAATTCATAAAATTTGTAACTTATTGGAAACTTGCTTGTGTTTTTGCAGTGGCGTTGTCCTGATAAAGTTTGAACACTTGTACTAAGCCACTTGCTGCACTTGGGATATTTTGGACCACCATTTTATCACTGATGCCCAGAAGTGGAATATATAAAGGCTGATGATTACGTTATTAAAAGCTGGTCTGCTGTTTTGTGTCAGCTTTATACTTTGCTTAATTCTAATTAGTTCAGCGATGGAAGATACCAGGCTAAGAGGGCCCTCTCCGGGCAAAAACTCGCCAACTCGGGTCATAGTCATCTCATTTAATGCTCAAATCGTCCCTCTAAGCACTCTGGTAACTTAATTTGAACATGTAAATATTATTTTTTAGAAATAGAGGGTGAATTGGTCTCTACCCGTAAACGGATAACGAGGGAAAATAATTAGCAAAGCCCTTTGTTTTTGACTATTGCACGATACTGCGTTATTTTTGTATACAAAAAAAATTGTTAGGTATACCGTCGTTTCTAATATTTATATCAATACTTGTTTATTTGTATTTGATATTATGTCAGTTTACATACCAAACTTGGCAAGCATTGATATAATGCAACACGAGTGGTTGCAGGTTTATAAGAATAATATTCTCGTACTTAACGAATTAATAAAATAATCAGAATAATATTTTGATTATGATTAATGCCAATACGCATTCTCAATTAAGCCATTCAGATTGAATAAACAGGCTCTGACACGACTAAATGAACCGTGGCGCGTGTATCTGTTTTATTACTATACAGTTAGTTTTGAAATGATTCAAATGAATAATTTGCACAGAACGAACGAGTGTGTCGGCAGCTTTATTCAGAAAATGAGGTAACATTTTTGGAACGCCCTGTTGTTTTGTGTTTGCACCATTTGTTTGCTTTAATATTGGCTTGCAGTATTTTACTATTTCGATGCAATTTTCATAAAATATGCAATCGGTAATTTGATATTGAAAAGGCAAATTTTATACAGCTTTACCAAAACAAAATAATTGAAATTATTGGCAGAAAAAAGATTGTTATTTAGCTTTTTGCGCAGGTACTTATATCCTGTTTGACTCGTGACGTAACAGAAAGTCTCTTGCCCCAACGGATAAACATGATCGCTGATGTTTACACGGATCTGCCCGAATCAGGCGCACCCAACGACGCGAACCAAGTCAAATAGGCGTTGCGTGTATCGAAGGACTTCCAATAAGAGGGCCGGGCCAATATATTAATCTACTGCTAATGTGGTTCCGTTGCCCTCTGGCGGCATTTAGACAGTACGAAACTCAGCCATATTGATGATTCCGCTTTGTCCATGTCGGTGGAACTTTACGCCCGTTTGAGAAGCGAACTTGCTGAGAATTACAGCTAAAGGGTTCACGGGCCGTAATTCTACGGAGATTCAAGTGTAATTTGGTGGTCGGTATATAAATCACCTTGTTACGTCTGTAGGTAGAAGCCCAGAGGGTAGATTTATTTAATCACGGTGCCCTATTGCGTTGCTGAAATTGCCGGCGGTACCGACTTGACAAATGATCGCCGTGGTCATCGCGAGATAACCTAGCACCCTTGCAGCATTTACACTCACTCAAACGCTTATGTGTAAAGTCTGTCAAATGAATTAAAGCAACCCATTATTTGAAAAGCAAGAACATATCGACAGTAGTCCATACCATCATCAAAACGAAAAGGCAGTATGCGCATATGGATTTTATACTAATATACTGCGTTTTCTTTTGGACGGCAGAATAAGTAGGTAAATATACTATTTTTTGGGCATGGAATAGGTAATCGAGCACACAGTCGAACTTATAGCAAGTGAGATTCGTGACCCATAGACATATTATTTTCATTGTCAAGACTAATATCTTAAGACTGCAATACTAAGACAATAAAGCGTTGCCAACCCTGAGGACGGAAATGGAATGCCTCTATGCTGTAATTTCACCGGTAGTCAGATAAGTTTAACATTTCCAAACATTATCATTTTTCATCAAAGCTTTGGAATCTTGATTGCTCTTCTACATCCACGATTACTTACTATCATCCGAAACTGGTCCACTGGATATAAAAATAGTATATTTATTAGTCCCAGTACCTCAGAATTGGCTTCCAAACATTCAAACTCATTTAAATAAACGCACTATCAAATTGCATACGTCTGTTACAAAAACACTTCATAGAGACACTCCAAATTCAAATTAAGGTCTCCATCACGTTACCATACCGACGGGCCCCACTAAAACAGGTGCATGTGTGTGGAACTAATTCGGGAGAGCCTTGTACGGGGCCGACGGGGCCCGGCAGCCCGACGAGCCACGTGCGTCACGCTCCGATAGCGGCGTTATTGTTAGCGGCGAAAAACATTTGTGAGGCTGGTAATGTGGGGTTGCCATCGTAATTTATGGTTCCTTAGTACCTATGGAGTTACAGCTGGTAGTTCTGATAGTGATTATTTCAGGCTGGGGGCGTGAAATTTCTAATGTAACTGATCCCTGTGATTACCATTGCTGTTGGCAAGGAGTCATTATTTTAGTATTGTGTTTTCAATCCACCGCCTCACTACCTCATTTTAAGAATTCCGTTCCCGAAGGGTGTCCAACGGGACCCTATTTCTAAGCCTACGCTGTCCGTCCGTCCATCCCTCCGTCCGTCCGGCCGTCTTTCTATCTGCCCTAACTTTAAAAAGCTTGTTTTTGACGACGCGGTCAAGCCAAGCTAGCGGTCCTGGGTTCAAATCCCGGTTAGGGCAGATATTTGTGTGTTGAGCGCGAATATTTGTTACTGAGTCATGGATGTTTTTTTATTTATTTAAGTATATATTTCTCTATATAAGTATTTACATCGTTGTCTAGTACCCATAGTACAAGCCTAGAGCTTAGTTTGGGACTAGGTCAATTGGTGTGTCATTGTCCCCTGATATCTATTTATTTATTTATTACGCTGTCCGTCCGTCCGTCTATTCTCCTAACTTTAAAGAGCTCTATCTTTTGAACTGTACTAGATAGTGGCTTGTTTTTTTTTCAGAATGTGTGCAACAAATCAAACCCTGAAGAAAAACAACAAATACTCAAAAAAATGGTCAAGTGTGCGTTGGGCTCGCGCTGATTCGATTCGAATCGAATTCCAATCGGAATATAATATAATACCTACTGTGCGGCGGTTCGGGACTCTCGGTACGCGAGGCCGTTTCGCACTTGACCTGATTTTCATACATTGACGCAACCATTTAACGTCATTTTGACTGGCGGGATGTGCCGTTGTGGATTGAAAACACTTTAGTAATACTGTGTTTATTAATTGATACATGACAATATCCATACTACAGGCATATCACCAGCCTGTAGTATGAATATTGTCATGGTCAATTAATACCTGTCATCCATGTACTTTACTTTACTTTACTAGGCTGGTAGGACCTTGTGGGGTTCGTCCAAAACAATACCACTATATTATCCGTTAGACTGCAGCTGTTGCAGTATTATGTTTCGGTGTGGTGACTGCAGATGAAATTGTACTAGGCGTTCGAACATTTTCCATAATTTCATCCTCAGGGTTGGCAAAGCTACTGCAATATTGAGATTAAAAATGCCCATGGGACTTTAGACCCACCTATTCTATCAGCCTGCGTGTTCGTTTGCTTTGCTACCTAGTGCCATAAAAAAACGTTTTGGTATTTCATATTTTTGTATTGGTTTAAAAGCAATACTTTCAGTAACAACACTACGCATTAACACTTGTAAAGTTATGATGTTGTTGATCAACAGGATTTGCGTTAAATCAAAATAAAAATTCCAATCGGTTGCGGCTTAAAATCGCTTCATCGCGCTTGGTTTGAGCCGAAAGCGGCATACGTTTTCACAGCAAAAGCTCTTTATCTCCAAAGCCGTCAATAATGATGCTCACGGCCGGAGCCACACTTTCATTAAGTTTCCTAGTCCAACGCTGTGAACCGCAACCCTAACTCCAGCGCGACGGAGATAGAATGTCGTTTATGGAGTACACTAGAAAGGGATGAAATATAATCGTATGTTCCCTCACTTGATCCTATTTATCATGCGCGCAGACTTATTAAAGCGACCAACACGCGTGTTGTTACTTTAAAGTAAAACTTTAGAGTGGATACGGAAAACTTTGGAGTCGCGCTCCTTCATTCAATTTTATTTGAAGTTAGCGTTAATGTATTTTCCTGGGCGGGTAATACTGCAAGGATATAATTGCGTTATACAATAGCAAGCGTGTTTTCTGAGAAAATTAAATGACATTTGCTCACCCATTATAGACAACTCTAGCTAGGTTGACTAACAACCCACACGATGTTCAATGAAAACCGCCCACTGCTTTTTAGAATAGCGTTAACTTTATTGTCGACTGAAAGCGATCCTAAACAAACCTACGCAGAAACATATGCATTGTGTGTGTTTAATCTAGTATTTAATCAAGTTTTGCTAACTGAATATCAATCAACCATTTACTGAGAAAGTTTAGATTTGTTCCATACTTTATAATTATGATGAATGTCATGACTCGTTCACGAACCCTTTGATTTTTAGGGGCCTGTTTTATAAAGCCTCAAATAACAATTTACAGGTTATAAGTTTCCAATTGACACAAGCTCGACCAATGACGACCAGCCATTTGAGCAGTGTTGCCAGTTTAATTGTAACTTGTAGTTTTATAAACCGTGCCCCAGGTCAGCAAAACTCATTAAGTTACGCAATTATCGTCAAATTTGTCTATAAATATATGATTCGTAGTAAAATGCTTGCTATAATTATAATTCGAACAAATATTATTGTACATACAAAGGAGATTAGCGTAACAATAGCCTACTCGATGCCCTCCGACGTCCGACAGATTGCGATTTCTATTCATATGTAGATGGCAACAAAAAATCCAATAAACAAGACACAGGGCACTTACATCTCCCCTCCCCATCATTATTGAAAAGAATGTTAACAGTACAGCCGGCTTATCCTAGGGTCGTTTTACCAAAAGAGTTAGACTAACGAATGGCCACCCCAGCGGAGTCTCTCGTTACGCATGACACTTCAATTCTGGGGTCATAGTGAAAAAGGGTATTAATTCTTCTGAAGATCAAGTGAAAAAGGGTTTAAGTCTACTACACTCGGTTTATGTAGATACCCTTTTTTTTACGAGTTAAATCGACTTATACCCTTTTTCACTAGATCCCAGAATTCGGCTTAAATTTAGTCAGGAATTTAAATGCGCCAATAGACTCGATGTCGCGTTTTCTGATGCGAAAATTTAGAACGGAAAGTTTTAACGGTCAAACGACTTAATGATAACGAAGTCATTTTTGGTCTAGTTTAAACCGTAAACATTTTATGGTATTTCCGGAGAGTTAATTTTAACATTCGAAGGAAAATTTTCAGTTTTTGTTTGAACTTTCGATTAATACAAGGTCGCCTTTAACGCTTCATGATATCATGTCTGTGGTTTCGTTTTTTAAGCACATTACACAAAACTACTCGTATAAACAGTGCTGTGACAATTTAAGAAAGTCAAAATGCCCATTTAATTAAAACCTGAGTTTTAATTTTCTTGAATAGTTTTATGAGTTTGGTGTAAGACCAAACTCATAAAACTATTAAGAAAATATTTTATACCAAACTCATAAAAAGTAATTATTAAATCTTTAAATGTATCTTTACATTTAAACGAATCAATTACAATGCGTAAGCGTAGCGTTTCTATGAAAACAATTAACATAGTGCATAGTGTAGTGTTTTAATGAAAAACTAACTCTTTTTAGTATTTTTCATACCACGGTAATAGCTCTTTGAGTGAATAGATAGTAAAACTTTTTAATAAGACTAAACATTTTAATAGCCGACAGCAGAAAAATAAATTCCATTGAACCTAAAGAACCATTTCAGCTATTAGCCGCGGACGTCGCAATTAGGAGCCATAGCAAAAAATGGAACCAATTACCGCGGTATTTAATACTCTAATTTTAACGTATTTCCAGACAACACACACAAAAATGGTATCTAAAAGTCGCAATGAAACTAATCAATCATTTTAATTTTAGTGTTATATAATCAATCATCACAATTTTTACGCAAAACATTAAATAAAATGTGAGCTTACGTACGTGTGGCGCTTTGTGGGATAAACTGTTCCTGCGCTGCCGTCGCGGATACTGGCGGCTTACGAGCCATTTATATGATGTACACAGATAGCGTCAAAAAATCTGCTAGAGTCTGTCTAATGAAAGCTGAACCTGGGAAAAAGCGGCAAATTCAAAAAATCTTGATATGGTATTACCGATCAATGAAGGAATAAACGATATTGATACTTTTATTATTTTATTTATTTTGGTGGGCACAAAGGAAGAGGAAACGCGTACTATATTTTCATATATATTATTACGAGCGCTATATTTTGATGAAAAGCACTTTAGGTAAAATACGATGACAGTGACTGGAGCACATTTGGTTTTTCGAAATATATTTGACATGAAAATATAGTGATCTGCACGTGTAGCACAAGTTGTATTTTCTCGCTTGTCGCTCTGTGCGTCTCTATCGTAACAGACTAGATAGTAAGGGAGATCCGAGCGACAAACGAGTCACGAGCAACTTGTGCTAGTCGTGCTGTTGATAGATTTCATTGATACGAGAGGTTTTCGTCTGTGTCGCACACAGCATAATAAAACAATGATGATGAGGAATATTATATTCAACCTTTTTAATAAAGTAATTAGAGGTAACATTATTCTCATCACCCTTACACCTCTATCTAACGACAATTATATCTTGGAGAAGAAGCGCCGCAAGAAACTCCAGCAGATCATTTTTTCCAATCATAAAATACAATTATTCTTAAAAGTAACATTACAAGGTAGTAAAGTAATTAATAATTATTTCGAACAACACAAACTTTTTTTTTTTGATGCAATAGTCCTTAGGTAGCGGTGTCGCCAAGCTGCTATGTCAAAACGCTCAATAAGTATCGAACGTTGTTCAGTATTTTGTTTAAATTCGTATCCATTTGCCATTAGTATTCGGCGTAAAGTCTCAAGGCATCCGGTAAAACCGATGCTTTCTCTCAACTCTGCCAATAAGCATCTGAGTGTAGGCACTTGTTTTTTTACAATATAAAATTCATTTATTTTATTTCGGATAGCTTGGATGTCAAAGCTATCCAAATTAGACACCGTGGCCTTGTGAGGTCGCTTTTTTCCGGGAGTACTAAAGACACCGTTGTTTAATTTTCCCTCATTACTTATTCTTTTTAAAGATGAAACACTGATATCTGTAAGAAGAAAGAAAGTGTTAAATAAACAGAACACCATTTAGAAATACATTGTGTGGTTGCGCAGTACAGCCCCATTGTACAGTCCGACAGCCCTAAAAACATTTGGGTTTAGGTGAAATGAAATTGCATCGGTGAGGTTCTAATCGCAACGGTTTAAGAACAAGGAAGACTCATATAACCCGAACATCTTTTATATCTGGCCGATCAAAAATGACATTAAATAAATAGATAAGGTACTAAAGTGTACACATATTTATGAAATCGACTGTACAGTGTACATTTGGTTCATAAACAACAAAATGCTGTTTGCTCCGCACACAGAAAATACATATCAAATAATATGTTTATGATATCTTTTAACTAAACACCTCCTTATTGTTTTATTGAAACTATGAGTGTCAGTTACATTAATCATCTGTCTATTAAATTAATTTAATAAAATTGTGAATGCTAAGAGATTCAACATGATATAGGGACAGACAATAGGTACCTACACCTATTATATAGGGAAAGACAATGATAATTTTAGTAATTACCGGTCATTGAAGATACTTCTTCCAAATATTTCGTCTGAGTCTGGCAGGCTAACTCAGTTTCCTCAACCTCTTTCAGCTGCTTTACGTTTTCCAGCACACTTTTGTCAACGTGCACGTCCAGGTTTTCTGAAACGAATTTAATTTCGTTTAATTTCTTAATCTCATCGTATAATAGACAGAAAAAGGTAAATTAAACTTAGGATTGCACATAGAGAAATAAGAAGTATCAAAATGAACATGCCGTACTAAAGCCGTACTAACCTATAAATTTGGTCACCGTAACTAAACAATTAATTTTTTGCATCAATAATGCTTTTCTTTCTTCTTGTTTTTCTTTATACTTCTGTATAATAGTATACAGAATCTCCCGGACACCGCCTCTTATCGTCGACGGCATGATTACTCCGTATTTTTATCAATTTAGATCTCGAATTGACAAGTTTCTAACAACAACAAAGTCCAAACGTCATATTAAATAGTGTTGCCAGACTCGTCAGCCAAGAAAAATCCAGGTTCAGCTTTCATTAGACAGACTCTAGTCTACGAACTACGGTTCGCTTGTGTTAAATAAGTTTGTGAACGAGTGAATCGACTCGTTCATAAAATGCATATTTAAAAATACCACAGTTATAGGAGCCGATTTTGAATCATAGCGTTTCACTCAATGCTTTACAGTGTACATGCGTACACATATATTCTTGAGTTGGGAGCTTTCAGTACCTGAGACCGACTCATACTTGTTTTCTTTAAAATTACATTTATATTTCTCTAAATACTGGACTGTTTAGGAAATTAGCCTTATCTTCATTGAGACCGAAGCTGCAACAGCAGTCTACCACTTGGCGTGTGCCAGAAAGAGTAGCTTATCTACAAGTTTCAACATAACTCATATTATTGGGATTACCCACACGTAGGTATCGAAATCGCTTTGCGATAAATGCTCATCTCGAGGAATGCGAAGTATCCACATATTAGCCGCGCCGTGCCGCTTCCGCTCGGCTAGCGCTGGCTCGGAGGTGGATTCATATTGGCGATGCGTTTGTTTTGTTCTCATTTTATCAAGTAAACGTTGGGTACTGAACCGTGCTAACGCAGCAATGCGGGCCGAGTGTGCATCCGCGATAGGTTTGAAGTCGACTAATGAGTGGAGTACGCGTTTTTAGACTGTTTAGCGAGCGTTTTATAAATAATTAGAGAGGGTTGGGGCTTGAGATGAAAGCGGGATTAATATAATTTAATAAACTAGCTATAACGTTGCTAAGGGCGAGAACGGAGCGGTTTTTTTGTTGATTTAATAAGGTAAACTCTATGAGCTTGCTGCTTTCTACGTATGCTATATATTTTGCAGAAAATTAAAGGCAAAAGTTAAGTGACTTAGCTATTTTAATCATTATCTTTGAGAAACAAAGTGCAAAGTGAAACAAAGTGGTAAAGATTGAACTACGAGCATTAATTTGCGATTCCAGCCAAATGAATATCCATTTTATTCAGTCAATAACAATGCATTGCCGGCGAATATAAATTACACAATCACGCATCGGCCGCGTGCCATTTCACTAAAAGCGTCGAAAGTGAGAGAGTGATTAATCGTATTTTCATTAGCTCCGCATCAAAATGACATAGTTATGAATCGCCAGTTCAATCAACTCGGTTTCAATAACAATTTTTCATTCTCGACACACTAATTAAGTGCTTTTCATAAATATTCCGTTGAAATTTCGCAACACTATGCTATTTTAAACTCTATATCCTTTAAGTTAGGTTTCATCTTGTTGAGATCGCGGTGGAGCAATAACTGACTTGAAAGCGACATCCTTAGTAACAAGTGTAAAATATTTTCCCCAATCGTTGTACCTGGCGCCCCCTAGGGATATTTCAAGGGTGAATAAGCTTGCATAATGGCAAAGGGTACAATATTTTAAATTTCAATCGCTGCGAGCGGTCCGGCGTGGGGTGGCAGAACAAAGATTTCACTCGGTGACTTTTGTCGATTCTGTAATGACTGCGACTGGAATTAGTTACAGAGAAAGTAATCAGCGGCTGCACTCCACACCCAAATACAAAGCGTAAAAAAGCGTCGGCTGCAGACGTCACGTCGCTTATTTAGGTGGTTATATTTCAAATTGGCAATTACAAAAAATAAGAAAAGTAATCGAGATTACAGATTGAATAGCTGCGAGAAACGTGACGCTCCTTTGACCTAAAAGTCACACTTTGAGTTTCTACGAAAAGTCTGTAACTAGTGCAAAATTTTATAATACTTATTTAAAATATAAATTCTGGTCTGGGGGCTAAGATAAGATGCATAATGCTAACGTTAGCGATGTTCGAAAATTGACATTGTATGGAATGGATATAAACGGCTGACGCGTTAGATGGTTAGCTGGTGGTTTTGTCACTTGTCGAAAATCGCATGCGTTACCGTTATGCATCTTGTAGCCTCCCGATCCCAATGTCCATTTCAATCACCAAACTATTAGACTTGGCCAGGGCTTGCGCCAACTTGTTGAAGGATTTCCATCCTCACTAGCCACATCACGCATGTTGCTGCGATTTCGATAGGTCTTAATTTATTTATAATTACTTTACTATGCTCTATTATCAAGATTATCTTTAAATCTGGAGTCGAAAGCAAGTATCATTTTTATATTTTTACGTAAATTAATCACGTCGTCAATCATCAATATTAGTCTTCCTCAGCTTCATCTTTAAAGTACCTAATCATTGTAAATAATATTCAGCGTGACAAATCTGAGCGTAATGAATATGAATGTTTCGTTCTTTCATTTCCCGTGGCTCCCCTTCAACATCACGTTTTTTTGCCGCGAGATTAATTCTCCGAATCGTTATCAACGCCTTGCGATTGCCGGCAAATTTGTAACGGCAGAGTTCACCTTTTCAGTGGAATTGCAAATTTTATGCGGCAGACAGATAAAGTGCCTATAATCATTATTATAAGTCATAAATTTGATTGAAATTCGGTCACATTTTCGCAGTCGCTTATCGCGTGGCTGCAGTCGGCTTGAAAAATACCTCTCGCCGAAATCAGTGCTTCGAGCGGAGCTGAGCGACGGCTTTCCGATCGATTTGCGTTTAGTGCCACAATAAAGGTGTTTAATGCCAGCATTTGCATACCAAATTACTTAAGTAAACGTGACATAAATTTAACGGTTGTAAATGTAGAGTTTTTCCTTCCGAGTTTTATCGTTGCCAGCACAATTTGGCAAACAGTTGTTAAAAGAAAGCGCGTAGTAAAGTTTGTGTAATAAATTAGGATCGCTTTTGGAGTCTAAATCACGATGTTGGCCCAATTTAAGTTAATATAATACCTTCAAAACATACCAGCAAAATTTAACATCGACTAATGAGACTCATGTAAAATACTTAATAAATCCATGTAAAAATTTAGTTCTCATTTTTATTTGGTGCCGGTAACCAGGATTTAAGAAAAAATATATATTAATTAACTACCAAGACTCTGCGTGCAATGTAGCTCTCAAGAGTGAATATTGTAACAGACGAAAATAAATCGCATTTAGCGAAACAAAGCATTCGTAATTCCCTTTCGGAAGATCTCGTTAGAGTCTTAATGAATCTATTGAGAGATCGTGAAGCGCGCCGGACACGAAAGAATGGTGGGAGGAGGGGGGTTGAAGTTGCGCTAATAATTTGCGTTACTGTGTGTTTACACTGCAGTTGGGTTATGTCAAACACCAAAAACGAGACCTTTAGGATTTCGTGCCCAAATGGCAAAACGGAGCCCTTTTGCGGACACTTTGCTGTCTTTCTTTAGCTCGTAAACGGTATAGGGTCCAGATCTGTTTTTTACTTAGGTACTTTGTGCAAAATGTTGACGGGAAAATGAATATTTAGGGCATATGAAAAAGCTGCAGTTTTTTTTCTGAACATGCTAAGCCTTTCTTAACTCATGTAGGTACTGCGAACTAGACTTTTGTTACCCACAATTTTGTGTCTGCTTTGCCTAAATATAGGTAAATTAATTCCTACCATCTATGTTAAGAACGCCGATGAACTAATTATCTTTTATCATACCGTCCTTACTATTTTTACAAGCTTTAAAACATGTAATGAGTAACTGTTTCTAATCATAGATTAACTAATATAGATTCTAGGCGGTGAAAACCGTATCGTCTTTAACCTGGTTTGCTAAGAATTTTCTCTAATCTTAAGAGTTAGGAGCACATGTGTGTGCTTATTTATTTTGATATACAGGTGGTAAAACACATGGACGGCAATTACCTTAAATATTGGAAATAGCAATTATTTTTTTTAAATCTTTTTTCCGCGATTATGGATTTTTGGAAATTCGTCTGCCTTAACCGGGAACCGAACTGATAATATGACAAAATAATTAAGAAGGGTTTTTAACGGTTTTTATTTAATTTAAAGGTGTATGTGTTGTAGATATAAATAATCACTATCAATGACCCTTTCGATCTGTATCATAAAACACGACGTTATTGTTTTGTCATATTCGACCAGTTCGATTCCCGGTTAAGGAAGGAAGGAATCCTATGATGCTCTATTTTGGATTTTTAATAAAAGTTAGTCTCCTTTGCGTAGAATATGCTATTTCCAATATTTAAGATAATTGCCGTCCATGTGGCGTATTTTTTTTCACCCTCTATATTATACTTAACAATTAACTCACTACCTACGGATTCTGACGAAACGGTATTTTCCCAGCTCATCGGAAATCCCACCATTGAGTCACCTCCGCAGTGTACGCCGCGAGACCCGCGCAGGGACCCCGACACCGCTCTACGAACCATTGAGCCGAGAGAAGCCTAATGCCATTTACTCTCGCGAATTTGCACCTAGACATGACACTGCGAACCTTCTAAATGAACGCTTTTGTATGAGGGTGAATTGATACAATCTCAAATTTAAAGCACTCTGACGTCAGAACAATAACTCGAAACATGCTTCTTTAAACAAATATAACAGAAATTATGTAAAGAAAAGTTTTTAAGATTCACGCGTAACGGTCGCCGCATTAAACATGAGGATTTATTACTTCTTTCTACCTTCCATGTTCTAAGTTAGGCTACATAAAAGCTATTCGTATTGAATAAATGTGGGAAGTTTCAGACTTTGCTAACTTACCATCCTATTAGGTCGGACCTTGAGAATTTACATTGTTGGCCAAGTTTATTCTTTATTTGAAGTTAAAAACTTTCGTACACGTAAGAATATTTAAGATTGTACTAAAAGTATATGTCTGGTTACGGCAATATTCGTTAATATTATTTTTATATTTAAAAAAACTGGTTTCTATTACTGATTTCTGCCAGTGACCTACGTCAAATTTCTACCATCAAATAACCAGACGTAGGTACTTATTCGGTGACATTCCAAACTTCGCAATGCATCACATGTTCACATTCATAATGCGGATAGCTGGAAATTTTTGCATGCATTTGTATTTCCCGCACGCTACGACCCGAGAGTCTTCAAAAAAGGGTGGACAGGTATTCAGCTACACGTGTTTATCAAACGATATATTCTGTATAAGACAAGTTTGGAGCAATATAATGTTTACAAAAGAAACCTCGTAAGAATTATGTTCTCTTAAACAATGTTAAATCAAGTTAAATTAACGTTGCACAGTTGCGTTAATGTATGAGAAAAACATTCGTGGAATGAAAACACTAAAGGATGGTAATAACAGAAACAATGTATATTAAACATCGTTTGTCTGTCTATTTGTCTGTAAGTGATGTGGAAGTACTTATTAATAAAAAAACAACTGCCATATACATAAACATTAACCCCCTTACTAAACCTATCTGTCAAATTCAAATGTCACAATGACTGATAAGGACAAAACATTGTATAGCTATACCACCGTTAGTCAACGTTTATTAGTAAGGGGGTTAATATTCATCATATACTCAAAAAACAACTCGGTATTGATAAAAAGGTAAGCCCGTACAACGATTATACCGCCCGACCTGTAAAGTGAAAGTAATGAAAAAAAAGATGTGTAACTAAAACTTAAATTTAATCTTCACGCTTTTTTTGTTAACAGCTATTTAATTAAAATTGTTTACCGCAAGTTAAAGCAATTCAATGTGGGCGGTCCCAAAGCTTCGAGCCCTAACCTGACGTTGTTTTACAAAACTATAGCCGCTACTGGCAATATCATAACAATTATTCTAAAACCCATCCGCACCGGCAGAAAACACCCACAAAGCAAGTTTACAAGCTACATCTTGCTGAAGTGTTCTTCACTTCCATGAACTATCAAGCTACGTCAAAGCAGAGCGCACCGTAACAATATTTTCTTATGAACACTCAGAGGAATAATCTTATTAGAACGCGAATTATATTTAGGTGGAGAGCAGGCGGTGTCGCGGTGCCTCGGCGTCGACTAATTGCGTTTAGAGAGCAGTGATGCTAATGGACGGTATTAATTAATGCTAGCGTCGAATTTATGCTTAGACGTCTACTATCTATTTCCTAAAGTTGGTAACGTTTGAGCGGAAGTGTTGGTAATGGAAAAGTTTGGATTATCGTGTTTGGATTTGGACCAAGGGGTACGGCCTGTGTGCCTGCGTATTTGATGTTTTAAAGTTTAAACACGAGACGACTGAGAATATTGTTAGTCTTATAAATATTCAATTCAAAGAATCATGATAAATCAAAATTTTCTAGACTTTTAAAATAGACTTTTTCTATACTTAATTAGATTAAGATTATATTGCTGAACGCGCACTTTGCTGACGACCGAGTGAGTTATCGTTCAACACAAAAGATTCTAATCGGTTTATCCAGGAATAGCCAAAGAAAGCGGACTGGTTCTTTTTGATTTGTAAGACCCCATTAGAATTTAATAAAAGGATTTTTACTGAGAATAAAATTAGGGTCCATGCTTTACTAGAAAATGTGTCTATCAGTTTTATATTTAAATAATTTCCAAAGCTATAGTTTACGAAATGGATCCCTCTACCAGTCGTTGAAAAATCTTCATCATTACAACGGCACAGTTAAAAATTGTAAGTATTCGTCGATTGATATTATATTTTTATACAAACGAATGAAAAAAAAGAAAATAATACTAGTTAATGCTTTCTTAGTTGTTTTATTTCAACTAGTTTGAGTTCTTCCTTGTTTGTCTTTTACGAAACATTGCGGCAAGAATTATTATTTTTCCTGGTCATTTCCATTTTGCCGCAGTGCTGCACCGAAGTATTTTTAAAGTGCAAGATGTAAAATCTAAGAATGAAATGAAGACATTGTATTGTACGTATGACAATTTATAATTATCTGCATTACAAAGATGCTTCGAACATTAGAATAAAAAATACTTAGAAATAGTTAATTCATTTCATTTGGTTGCTACGATATAATTTGTATTATCCTCGTCAATTTGGAGTCTCCCCTCTCCCGAGCCCGCAAATGCCTTTCTCAGGATTACTCCGTAACTAAGGGTACTCATCCAAATAATGAAAAATACTTTATTGACGAAGTTTGACGAAAATAGCGGCGTGCCCGCTTTATTTAACAAGAGGCATTCAAGTTATGAGCTAAAAAAGGGTTTCTTAAAAAATAACCCGATCTATATATACATTTTTTAAATATATTTTTTACTAGCTTTTCGTTTGTATTTCTGTTCGTTATTAAGTGAAAATTCAAAAGTGAGGTATTGTAAATGTATATACTTTAGCTGATATAAAAATAATAATGAAAACTTGGAAATCAACAGCGTTGGAATCTTTTTTTATTTTTCTATCATTCTTAACGCTTCAAACTAAACTCCCTAGTTCTACTCACGAGAATTTAATATCGGTTCAAATTAGCAATATAATAAAGTGTGACGTCAGTTGCAGGAAATGCAATCACGTCAGTTATGGGTTCCGTAATTAAATATTAAGCTCGGTGTGACGTCACAGCTTACGCCATTGATTTAGTTGGCAATATCGCAGTTACCTCGCGATACAATTTGACGGTTCCAATAAAATAACGTTATTAATGTCCCTGTGTAATTTAGGAGGAGAGATTGGAGAGCGTTTCCTTTCTAATGGGTTTGAAGGAGCAGATGTACTAGTAAGTACCGACTACAAAGACGGAGGTAGAAATGCTCTAAAAGTGGGTTTTAGAGGGCTATGCTTAGAGCGGAAAATTTGTGTTTGCAAAAGCACTTGGCGCTTTGTATTGTGTTAATGCACCTTTTGGGAAAATCTGTAAGTACAGTCGACATAACAATATATCGCTATATGTATAGATTCAATCGAATTACATTAAAAAAGTAACTTTTTTTAAGTTGGTTAAAAATAGTAACTTATGCGGAATTAGTCTTAACCAATAATACATTATATTTATTCAAGCGAGTTATAAAAAAACATGCCTTATTTCCAACACAATTCATTTTTAGTTTTCATGGCCTTTCTTTCATTTCAAAGATGTATCCTAGTGAAATATATTATGATCTCTATCAGTCACTTTCGATATTAGAAAAAAAGGCTTTTTTTGACCGCTTCTCAATAAACTGTGATTTGCGTATGCGCTTCCTACTAACGAAGTAAAAAGAGAACTACGTAGGTACTACTGCTAAACTACGGTATGATTCTGTTAAATTTTAACTTATCTGCTTCCGCGTTTGTTCAAAAACCCTCTTATTAAAAATGCTACACTTCACTTTTAAGCTTTAAAAATATAGGTGAAAAATAAAGTAAATGACCTCTTGCATGTAGTTGTGTACTAAACATGTCTAAACTAATATGGAATTAACGTCAAATTTCAAATATAGAAGGTCGAACGGTGTATACAGATGTGTTACAACTACATGCAGGGGCACGTTTTATAAAGCTACAAGTTACAATTTTACAGGTCTAAACTGGCAACACTGCTAAATGGCTGGTCGTCATTGGTCGAGGTTGTGTCAAATGGAAACTTGTAACCTGTAAATTGTAATTTGTAGCTTTATAAAACAGGGACCTGGAGGTCATTTTTCACCTATACGCAAAATTATAAAAAAAACTATTTCACTTTCTTATTTTATCTCCTCTCTCACTTTTTAAATAACTATACCAAATGAAAAAATATTTGTAAAATGATGTACCTACGTTAATGACAAATTAAGACTTGACTGAGGTGAACGTTTAGCAGCTCATAGCTCTTTTGTTAAAATGAAGACAACGGGTGCATGTAATTGGATGCCTTCATTATAATTTTAATGAATGTTCTTAGCAATTTCAGAACATTGGAGTAGATTTTAACGCGTACGTGGTCTAATGATTTCATTACTTTACTTTATTTAGATACTTGTAGAGTTATCGTTATGTTATTATGTTTCCCCAACTCACGCCACGACGCCACCCTTAAAGCGTAAAGCGCACTATAGACAGTTTACATGTAGTCCCGTAAAATTGATCTTCTGCTAGTTTCTTGCGGCGCATTTTATCAGTAGTGTGTTCCTTGTACTACATACTCGTATTACCAACAACGTGTAAAAGAACCGTTATGTGGCGGATTTACAAATAAAAATGGTTACAATTTGCAATATTCGGAAATTTTGAACCTTACTTTTACTTACTTACTTAGAATTTACTGAAAGTAAGATACAATCCTAAACTAATTGGTAAACTAATTATTTAGACAGAACAGTAGCAATACGAAGTTAGTTATATATTGCATACACTCAAAAAAAAGAGAGCCAACAAAGAGAGATTTTCACTTAGTTGACAAAAAATTATTACAATAGTTAAGATATTAATTATATCAACCAAAGCTGATAGTTAACGACAGCAATTTCTTTAGTGATTCAACTTACATCTTAGTTGATGTATCTTACGTCTTAGTTGGTGTATCTATCGTCTTGTTAGGCTCGTATGGGATCAAGACGCTTATGCACAACAATCACAATCTTGTTACAAGCGACCAATTATTTTTTTCAGTGCAGCCCTTATTCATATACATTTTAACTCACTACGCGTTTGCGTTCAGCTACGAATAGGTGAGCACCAGGGTTCAGCTGAAAACCAGCGCTGTGGTTCCGGCTGCGGCACATGCTGAGCCGAGTCCTATTTGACTTCACACTACAGTGCAACGATTCTATTTCTGTTCTAATCTTGTTTCTTCTTTTTTTACCATGTCTGTTGTGTTGTAGTGTGTTTTGGTCAAATAAATGTTTTGAATTTGAATTTGTCTTACAAAGTTAGAGAGAGAGAGAGACTAATAAACATTTTACTTAGTTTTTGGTCGGAAATGTTCATATTCATATTCAATTCATCGCATCCATGGTGTTTACAGAGGCCTTACAGTGTAATATAGTGCTAAACATGGACCCTATTAGGGTATAGCAATCTACCCTTTAACGCATAAGGTACACATTTGTCCCCACATGAATTTCACGATTCACAATAATACTGGCTAAGTAAAATCCTTTTTATGATTTATATATTTATATTGTATAAACCTTTTCAAGTTTCCACGCTGGCAATACTGAAAAAAACCGTTATCATCAAAATCCTAAAATAATACGAAAAAAAAAACGTCATTAAACAAATAGATAAAAAAAAACAAACACGTTTCTACTGTCTTGAAATAGCTATAAGCGTAAAAGGGTTAAAACGAAATAAAAGATAACCCAAATATAACAAAGTTACTTATTACACTAATATGTTCGTATTTATCTGGGTTTTTTTTTCTGTCAAATATTACCCTCCGATAAATCGATAATCGCAAGTCACAATTAATATAACTTGCGTCGAAGCTCTTACGCCGTTGACCAAGAGTCTATTATTGCCTAATCCTCGCGCCATATTAATTGTGTATTGCTATAACAACCAATGAAAAAAGTCAAGAACATAAATTTATCTACACTCATATTATGCGTTCAAAACCCGTAGGCAATGACCAGCATTACCTGTGGTAGTAGGCGACAGCGATGACAGCTGTTAATTTTGGAAAATATTTGAAATTTGGATCTCATTACCTTACAATATTCGATAGCGTAATTTCAAAATTACGTTACAGCTGTCATCGCTGTCACCTACTTAGTACAGGAAAGAAATGCTGGTCATTTGCCTTTCGGCTTCTGAACCCATCTTAGAGTACACAAAGTACATCTTAGAATACATAAAGTATTGTACTCTCGTACAATTAGCATTACGCAACAGTCACGTAAACTACTATTAATTTCTATCACAATGTTCAACATGTTGGTGGGTGCGCTTCAATCAGTATAAAAACATTTTGTATAATTTCATTTAACTAACCACGAAAAGCATAATGAACGTAAGCATAAAAACCAATTGTATAATTTTATCTGGCATACGATCGAATAACATAACACTCATTTAGTATAACTATCATTTTCTTGTTATTATGCATTTTAAGTCAATTTCTTCTAACTAGGTTAGATTAGGGTAGATCTGTGACCACATTAATAGTAATGAAAGCCGTTAGAAATATTTATTTTTTTGTTTATAAACATTATAGTTTTTGAAATATGCTCTTTCTCTTAATCTCTCTTTCTTTTAATGCATCATGACTATTATATCGATGGTTTATTATACAGATTGAAATTATGCAATTCGTGTTATGTAAAATGATCATTACACCATTTGTTTTTATGCTAAACATTACACACCCCATGTTGGTCAGTCAGTGCCAACTTTTATCAACTTACAAAATGTTGCCAGTCGTTAGTGTTTAATTGTCATGACCATGTTGTCCGTTATGTCCATTATTGTGCCTAATTAACCTTGTTATTCAAACGTAATAAAATCAATTAGCAGTATTGCACGGCGTGTTCTACTTTACATGGAACTCCCATAGGAGTCAGTAGTATTCGCAACTAATGCGTAATTATATGCCGCTTGCACGACCATTCGCTGTATTCTGCGATCTAGTATTAAAAGGTCGTAAACATGGCTATCCATTCAGTGTACATACGGCCTTTGTTACATACAGCGTTTATAAACCGCATGACACAAGTATCCGTAATTATGCGAACGCTTTTGCAGAAAATCTGTTTTGTGTTTATGTTAATATTATGATAATGTTTTGATGTTTGCAATTAATTTATTGCGCTATAATGTATATTGTCTGAGGACCTCGTCACATAATGTTATGGAATGTTATGAATTAAAATGAATTTAATGTGTTCAATTAACGAAGTCGCCACTATGTAATGTTATGTAGGAAGTCAGATTCATATATAAGGTAACATTCAAAGTTCTCAAATAGTTCGGCACACCATATTGGTTCTACGCTGACTGTACCTACTTTGACGCAACCGCGCAATGTTAATTTGACGATGCGTTTAGCGTTTGGTAGTGACCCAGCCTACTAAGCTAGTCTTGGGTTCGATTACCAGTAAGGGCAAATATTTGTGTGATGAGCGCGAGTATTTGTTCCTGAGTTTAGGATGTTTTCTATGTAGTTAAATATATATTTCCGGGAACACCTTAAAATTCCGAATAACTTTTTTCCGAATATTCACTTGTCCGAATTTTCATTTTACCTGGTGCTATTTTAGATTAAATGCATAATTCAATTGTCATACGTAGGTTAAGTTACGTTTGATTTGTAAGCGATAGCAAAAAGTTAAGTCTTCTATCAAAAAATTGCGTTCGGAATTATGAAAATTCGGAATTTTGATCAATTCGGAATTATGAATCTTCGGAATTATGTAGTGTACTCATGTATTTCCCTATATAAGTAGGTATGTATCGTTGTCCAGTCGATCAATTCACCTTTATGTTTTGCTATGTACGGTTTCCGTTTGTATTTCATCGTAATTTTACTTATAGATTAAAACTTAAGTCAAGTTTACTTTATAAACATCAGAAAAAGCTATAAAAAAAGGATGCCTCGTTTTTTTCCGCTAGGTGTCGCATTTAGTAGTTATAAGTTGGTACGAGTTTGTTTTAATTTCTTGTCGCGTAACTATTGTTATGTTCCAAACTTATATAACTATTAAATAAAATGAATAATAATCATCGTCATAATTTCAGCCCGTTGTCGTCCACTGCTGAACATAAACCCTCTAGATTGCCAGCGAGAACGTCCAATGCGACCTGCATCCACCGACCTCCTTCCACCTTTATTAGGTCATCTGTCCATCGCGCAGGCGGCCGTCCGACGCTGCGCTTGCCAGGTCGTGGTCTCCACTCAAGAACCTTTCCGACCCAACTGCCGTCGGCTCTTCGAGCTATATGCCCTACCCATTACTACTTCACCGTACTAATGCGCTGAGCTATTTCAGTGACTGCTTAGTTCTTCTGAGAATCTCTAATTTGATACAGTCAAGTTCATAAATATGTGTACACTTTCGTACCTTGTCACTTTAATCGCTGTGACAATTTATATATGGCAGTTTAAACATGACATTAAATAGACAAGGTACTGAAGTGTACACATGTTTATGAACTTGACTGTACAAGACCAATTTTCATAAAACCTAGCTTAGAACGAATTGGTCCATTCGTTTGGGAGCTACGATGCCTCAGACAGATAGATACATAGACACATAGACACAGTTTACAGTTATAGTCTGTGCCAATTGAAAATGGCAAAAACGTAAATACAAGCAAACGAAACAATTTACCATTATTACTCGATAATCACGTGCTTTAAAGATCAACTGAGGTCTTAGCAATGATTTACATATACACTTGATAATATTTACTTTCAGATTTAGTTTAAGATTAAATAACTATCAATTAGGGATACGTTATTTTAAATAAAGACACGCTTGATTAATATTTGAGGTTATGTGTCAAACAGTACTAATTTGTTTACATCTTTGGCGATTTCAATTGACACAGGCTATACATAGATACACATATAACACTGCTCTTTATGTATGCCCGGGCGTTACAAAAAATTCCATTTATTACTCCACAAACACGACACTTCTACAACCCTTCAGCCTAATTACATAAACAAGTATGATACCGATATCGCGATATTTACCAAATCGTATCGCACACGCATTCATGACGTTTCATGACAAATGGAAATATAAATGACGCGTCAAACGTAACCATTTTCGTGTCCGATGGCTATCAGAAAATTGCTCACTTTTTGCGACGACGCGACGTGGAAGCGCCCTCTCTCGTGCCGTTCATACCGTTCATACCGGAGAATTGTTATAGCAAACACAAATAAAATATGGCGTTTGGATTAAGCAATAATATACTCTTGGTCAACGGCGTAAGCGGTTTGACGCGAGCCATATTTATTGTGTTCTGCTTTACCTTGCTACAAACACGCAATATCAATTGGTATATTTTAAATGCAGTTACATCGATCAATAGTTAGTTGCAATTATTTGAGTGTAGTGACGTGCGCAGATTTAAGGTGATTTTGAGGGAGTTTTTGGGCACTCTCTTTTTCAATCATCAACATTATCAAAGCTGACTTTATTGACAAACGATACAGTGTTGTAGCAAAAATGTAAAACTTTCGTCCACCGAATTAAAATTAGTTAAGACACAAAGAAAATCACGCTTATCATTTGCTACATTGTTTCAAACCTTGAAAGGATTTAACCATCAGATAAAAATAGTTATTAGTTACATTTTACCTCGCAACAGTGCAGCGAGCATATACTCAAAAATCTAATTTAAGACCAAAAAAACTACGACAGATACGTCACTGTCATAAGTGTCAAAGTCACTTATGTCAGTGTCAATCGAACATTTCAGAGTTAGCCAACCTTTTTGCATTGATAATCAAATTGTTGTAAATATTTGTAGATAATTCTAACATTTTCAATATCAAAAGTTATATTTAACAATAGGGAATATGCATTCAATGTTTTTTCTACCCGATATTCAAAACATTACAATATCCCAAAACAAATATTTTCTCATATAGTGTATTAAGTCATTAAATGGCGGGTGTGTGTGTTCAATGGCGATTTTTTATCAGCTAAAACATAAAGGACAAGCTAACTTCGGATGCCTTACACTTATGCTTCATTTAAACTTGACAGTTACCCATGGACCCCATAGTGTCATGGCTGGTAAAATGCCCGATGATTGTCATTATAAAGTGAGCTACACACTTTTGGCCTGTTATTTTGTCGAATAGCTAAACGTATGTAATATTTAAATTGCATCTAACGTTGTTTACAACTATTTTTTATTTATCGTACCAAATGTCATTAATACCTGAAGTATTACAAGTGTGATAACAGTTTTGCTACCAAAAATCTTCTATGGTTAAATATTTAATAGGACATCTTGTATTTGTGTAAGTAACTTGAATTAACTTGTTTATTTAAATCGAAGGTTTAAAACTACCTACAAATAAATATTCTTAGTGCGGTCTTTTAAAAAGTGGAAATATACTAAGGCTAATAGTGGTAGTTTTAGTGGCAACCCACGTTGGTCTTTAATTACATTTTTGAGTATAGTCAACGCTAAGTGCACGCTAAGGTAGCGATTTTCGAAAATAGGCTAAATGTATAGGTGATGTAAGCTAACATGAGGCAAGAGTAAATGGGAATGTTGGAAGAGGGCGGCCAAGGCGAACGTTCCACGATCAGATCGGGGATTTATTAAGAAAGGGCCAGGTCAGGAGTACCCTAAACTGACGCACGTATATGAAGAGACTTATGAGTGTGGAGGAAGCGAGGGAAGCAGAGACCACTTCCAAGTGGAAGTGGTCTCCAAGTGGAAGTGGTCTCTGCCTACCCCTACGGGAAAGAGGCGTGATTGTATGTATGCATTTATGTATGTAAGCTGATGACAGATCGCTCGACTGCTTATGTCCATACATTCTGAGTTGATAGAAAACAGAAACTTTAGCGTTTGCATATTGGCTACGCCTTCATAGGTATGTAAAAGAAAAAGAACCAGCTTAAAACTTATTCGTTGGTTTCATCAGCACTAAGATGATATGTGAAAATTGTGTTCATTTAATAACATGCCGCTTAAGATATTTCGTTTTGCAACAGTACAATTTGACGAATGAATTTATACGTACGTATAGATCCAGCGTAGAAAAGGGCCGAGATAAAATGTGTGTAATAGATAATGTTTTCTAGAGATTCAAAAATCTGTCCTAACTATTAAAACCCCAATTTAATGTCCATAAAATTAATGTAAATATTTAATACAGTTAATAAAAATCTATCATTATAATTACCGCTCCCATGAATGTACTTAATCGTAAATACATTTTCAGCTGACAAAAGCCGAAACAATGGAACAATAAACAAGCGAACTAGGACAATTGTAAATCATTAGGCGGTGTTTATGCAATTTATACCGCGTGAACAACGTTATCAACCGTTTACGCGAAACTCTCAATAAATAACACTAAGCTGATTAGCATAAAACGTAGCCGACATCCGCCGATTTACCCTAAAATCTGTTAACAAATGGAGGCTCTGCATAATTAAATGACGCCACACACTCGGTCATACGCATCGGCACAAAATTGCACAAAATTACAAAAAACGAACCAAATTTGGTTTCAATAGAACGAGTTTTCGGTTGTTGTCAGATCTAACAGTTTAGTTTTCGAACGGAAATCATTTTAATATTCGAATGTCGATGCTTTTCACACCATGGTGATTGCGATAAAGGTATACTCGTAGATACAATGGAATCGTGTCAATTGTGTTCTGGGACTTCTTGGCGTCTATTCTACTGGTTAAAACCATATAGCCTTTGAAATGTTATCGCATTGTTTACGTTACGAAAGCTCTTATAAACTAAATAATTACGGCAGTCGAGTTAAATACAATACGATAACATGCCAAAGGCAATGGTTTTTAACCGAATTCAAAAAAGGAGGAGATTCTATGTTCCACTGTATGTTTATTTTATGTTACCCAATAGAAAAGAAGACCTGTACCTAATGAAATTGAGTATACAGGGTGGAAAAAAGGCTAGCTGTGGAAGAGAAAGTAATGATCTTAAATATTAAGTCCAACTAATTATTCTTTAAGAAAACAATTATTTATAAAAAAGAATCGTACTTATTAAAAAACATAAAGAAAAATATATCTTGTGAATAATAACTATCACGCCCGATCCCACAATTCAAACCGTAAATAGCTATGGTTAATTCAGATTCAAATTTGACACCTTTTGCACGTGGCAAATCTAAAATCGTTACCAGAAATAACCAAATCCATCCACGGTTTCAATATTGGGAACGACGATTAAAGATGTGCCTAATCTAACATTTCAACTTAAGTATTAAGTAATATACTGATGATGATGAGATACAAAATCTCATTCAGTTTTTCGCAAAAAAATATCTAAAGCTTTCTCGTTTTAACTTCCTTATATGTAATAACGTAATTTAATTTGATTAAGTTTAGCGTAGTTACTAATTCTAATGGGTCAAAACTTGACCGAAACAGAAACACCCTAAGTTCGTTAGGGAATTGGACGTCGCCAGCTATTCCAGCCACAATTGCGTTGCGTCAGATTCCCTTTGCGTTTGCTCCCGTCGGTCTTTACGTAGTGATGGGTAGCTAAAGGAATGCTTATTTCGTTGTTGATACTTTAGCGCTATAAGAATAAGAATAAGAAATTATTATTTATAGACTAACAAACATAACAATATAAAACTTCAAACTAACACCGAGGTAACAAAACAGCGTGGTCCTGTTTTGCCAAAGTTGGCGACAAGGTCGCTGCCGGTATATAGGGTCCCCCGAAACCGCCGGAACACGACACATTTGCTATGTTATGCTTATGATGAAAAATTGAGCTGTAGTTATTAATATTAACTGAGCATAATAAATTTATCATTCAAAGAACTACTTTCTGTTTATAGTTGCTTCCTAAAAAAATCGCTCGGGACGAATGGGTATTATTTTTGGAATGTATACTTTCCAAGAACGAAAAGACTAAAATGCTGTACAAATATAATATTTTTTATGTGAAAAAGGAGGCAGACGAGCAAGCTAGTCACCTGATGGTAAGTGATCATCGCGACCCATAAACACCCGCAACACCAGAGGAATCGCGGGTGCGCTGCCGGCCTTTGAGAAAAGAGTAGGCTCGTTTCTTGAAGGCCCCCAAGTCGTATTGGTTCAGAAATACCGACGCCGAGAGCTGATTCCACATGGATAAGGTGCGTGGCAAGAAGGCCCTCGAAAAAAGCATGGGAGTGGATTTCCAACAAGATGATGTTGATTTCGTAAGTACCAGAAAATTTAAAGTTTAATTTAATTTTAAGTTTGTTTGTTGTTTTGCTTATCAGTTTAAATCTTGCTAGTTAGTTCAAAAATAGCTTTCGTTATTGGAATGGGCTGCAATTTGCAATACATACTTGTTGGCCAAATAGCTGACCCGATGGAAGAAACGACACTGTAATAGGCGTATACCCACCGCGTCGGTCTAGAAAGAACAGTGGGCAACAAAAGCTTGCCTTCGAAATTATTTTTCTTTAGAAATTTATTGGTTTATATTCTGCTCTATCTAAAGTTTAAAACTTTTAATATTTAAACATTTTGCAACCATAGTTATTATCGAGGCTACCACCGCACTATCCCGCAATTAGACCCCGGTGGTTGTTTCTCCCAGCACTTTCTGCTGTTAGCAATTCCAGTTTCAATCCGACGACGCAGCGCATTCTCTTTGGAGCTCCTTGTGTTGAGGGAGACCGCCGGTGTTGCCCGTTGTTAACGATTCACTTTAATTAGTAATATTCATTGAATCCAATATGCTTCTTTCTTTTTGCTTTTAGAAAAATAAACAGACGCATCTGTATAAAACACGCAATTATTGGTGTACCAAATACCAGATATGAGCAGTGATTGTAGAATACTCACCTCTATTACCTTGAAATAAAGTTTATAAGTGCTAACAATAGGGCAGTTCCTCCACTACAAAGTTTTTTTTACAACCGAGAACCATTTTTTATATAGATGAAGAACTGAATACCTAATAATTATTGGTACAACTAGAGATGACATACAAAATGTAACAAAACCTGCTGTAAAACATGCAAAAAAAACCCTGTAAGTTTTGTAAACTTAATATTTAGCTTGGTGACCACCTTTTTAGATGGCGGCAGCGTCGGCAACCAGCGGCGAACGGTAACAAACAAATGTTAGAGATGTAGCATGCCACGAGTCGCCACGGGGCGGCGGTAGAGCGATTTACCTACTATGCAATTGTTTCCTTCGCCCGCCACTCACCGCCACCGCAGTCGCCGCCACGCCAAGTAGTAGCCAGGCTGTTGAGGCAAACAACAACGACATAATATAGTATTAATAAAATTTTATTGGTTTAGTTTACGCCCAAAAATACTGATGCTTTGTAACCAAACAACGATTTTCTCTTATTTACAAGACCAAACTAATCATTGAAACGAACAGATACGTTCCAATTAAAAAAATCCCCTCACCCAGCTCAAACTAGGGTTAAATTGCAATCGGATCGTTGCTGGTTCGATTCCCGCAAAATGGTTCCATTAGGGCAGTACCAATTAGAGGCAAGTTATTACCAGTATTAATTAGAGATAAATTTGAATGTAATTGATACAGCACTGGAGCGGGAGAAAATGATTTCATGAATTTCCAATGCATCGTTTTCCTCAGCGGGGGTTCGCGAAATTTCCAAAATTTTAGGCACGAGTAAGTACTTTTATAAGGTAAAGCTGCTTTGTGCGCTGTAGAACAAACGTTTTTCTTTTTTTTGGCACCTACCTTTAGTTTTGTGTACCTGTCACAGTCTATAGGTATTGTAGTCAATTTCTACCTTGGCGCATTAGAAAGCGACAGAAATTCTAACGGAACATTAGTAGTGTTTATGAAAGTTTATGCAACTGGAGGATAGAGTCTGAAAATACTGAAAGTAGCAATTACCTACCTACTTTATGACCATTAAATTAATGTGTTGTAAAGTAGGTATTAGAGTTCTATTTCATTTTGGCTTATATCATGTTATAAACGCTCTTATTTACTTAAGAATATTGTAGGTATCCTAAAAAAGTAAAATGCTTTCCTAGTAAGATAAATTGAGTATCGGATGTGTTCTATTCTTATTTATAAATTTCATAAGAACCATTTAAAAAGAGCTTAATGTGTTTCAAATTGTTGTTAGTTTTTATGCATGTTGACACAAATATTAAGTCCTTAGTTAACATTTAAAGGTATGCCTTAGCACAACAACTTTATTCCACGAACATGGTACTAACATTCCATTCCTTTGCCATAGTAACGTCAACAACCAAGACATTTAAATTACCAAGACACATTGAATTGCAAATGTAGGGAAGTAAAACGTTGTTTGGCGGTTTTCTGTTTTCCTATTATAAGTTGGCAGTTGCATGTAATTGCTTAATTCCACTGCGGCGATGCGAAGTTCGTCGGTGGCCTGCAGGAAACCTTACCATTATCTACCACGGGAGCCGAGATGTTTCTTGACGTCATTGCATGGAATTTAGTTAGGAATTTTAGTAATTTGAAAACGGTAAATTGAATTTGGTTGCTTGCGTTTCTTGTTGGGTTTAGGTTCTTAATTCTTAATGTCAGTCAGTTGTTGAACTAAGCGTTATCTTTAATTACTTTTTGTTTGCATTTCGACTATGTTGCACCAGCCCAGGTCACGGAAGGACTGACAGTAGCGATGCCAATGTGTAGGTAGGTGTTTGGAAGATGTTTTGGTCATCAGAAGTCAACTTTTTAATTTTTTTTGTGTCGTTAATACCGTTGTAGAGTTTTTTTTTAAGGAACAGAGGAGGCAATGGAGCCTTCGCATCATATTCACATGAGTAAGTGAGCTGTGAGAAATTTGCTATCACGCTTTCCATGGCCAGGGTTGTAACCCTTAGGGCGGAGGTGGAATGCCTCCTTGCTAGTTATTTCACAGACTGTCATTTCACACCGAGAGACAAAACTAAAACATACCTACGGCCTTATCAACTCAACGACGGAAATGACGAACAAAGATTAAATAACAATAGGATGACGGATCTTACTCCACCGTGGTACAGTTTATACTAGTACGGGCAATAAGGAACATTATTACACTCATGTTTTTAAGATAACACACAATA
This sequence comes from Acleris literana, assembly GCA_946894065.1. NCBI lineage: Eukaryota > Metazoa > Arthropoda > Insecta > Lepidoptera > Tortricidae > Acleris > Acleris literana. The sequence goes on from OX335683.1 coordinate 8,483,753, forward strand.
ATATGTTATACATGTTCCAGTATACTGTTGTGTTTTGATAAATAAATTATTATTATTTTAGATATTTATTTAATTTTCTGTACATTAGGTTTTTTATAACAAATATTCAAATATAAAAGTAAAATAAAAATACTAATACAAAAAAATAGACATTATAAAAAATCTAACCTACGAGTGCCGCCGGCAGCGGGGCAGGGCTCAAGCTACCGGTGGTTAGGGCTGCAGAGAGAGGAACCTCCTCACAATACGTGCCGTGTCGAGGAGTACTGCCTTCTGTATCTGGCCCTTGATCCAGCCATCTAGCGAGAGTCTCTTGAGGTGTTGGTCGAGACTCTTCGCTATAAGACCGTTTGCCGAAACAACTATCGGGACAATGATCGTCGAGTCAACATCCCACATGGCGGTCACCTCGTGAGCGAAGTCAAGGTACTTGCTGAGTTTGTCCTTCTCGGCCTTCACAAGGTTCTCGTCATGCGGGATGGTGATGTCGAAGAGCACTGCCCGGCGTCGAGATCGATCTGTCAACACGATATCAGGCTTATTGGCAACAATAGTCCAGTCCGTGAGGACAGATCGATCCCAATAGAGCGTAGCACGACCATTTTCGAGAACTGGCGCCGGTGCGTACTTATAGTACGGCACTTCAGACTCAACAAGACCATATTGAAGAGCAAGTTGCTGATGGATGATCCTGGCTACGAGGTTATGTCTGTGCAAGTACTCGCCGTTGGCCAAATGCGAACAACCGGAAATTATATGTCTGAGGGACTCGCCGGGGCAACGGCATGCTCGACAAATGTCAACCGTGCCATCCCTCAGAATTTATTATTATTATTATTAAACACATTTATACATAGGTCAAGGGTTACCTCAGAAGGCCCTGCCAAGATGCATTGCGCTAACTAGCGTTTCTATTCGTTTCGTTTTTTAACCGATCGCGTCACTGGCAGGCAGGTCACATGAGTTTTGGTATCACGTTATCTACCAGTGTCGCGATTGGTTTAAAAACGAATCGAATAGAAACGCTAGTTAGCGCAATGCGTCTTGGCAGGGCCCTCTGCACCTAGGGACTTGAAATTTAGGGGAAATATTCCTTGAGTACTCAAGAAACCTGAAGTACCCTGAGTATTGAAAGGGTGAATCAAGATTTTTTGGAAAATCTACCCCCAACAGGAAGAAATAGGGGGTGTAGCGGGAAACTAATACTTCGATTAGGAATTCGTGAAACTCATAAAAGGTATAAAAATTATAATAAACATTAATGACGGCCGTTCCCGGTCTAAGAACTGCACGCAAAGCTTGCGCCAAGTTCTCAGAGCCGACACGACCCGCGTCTGATCTATATTATTATTGTTTTCACCCAGGTTTCTACACCTTCGTAACCTACTTCTATAATAATTAGTCGTACGAACACGTTATTTTATAATGTTTTTATAGATCTAGCTGAGCCTAACGAAGCAACCTGAACCCTTATCCTGACTTCCTTACTTTATAAATAGGTAATCGTTGCGATAATTCGTTTGTTTCGTTTTTACGACTAAGCGCCTCAACCAATCGAATTGGAATTCGCTACAAGGATAGTTTAATGCCAACTATCACGGGTATGAGATAGACAAAGATTAGGTAGTACTTTTTAGTCCGAATAGTAATAAGATTATTACTTATATTTGTACGCTTGCTTGGATAATTATAGCACTTATTAGCAGCATGCAAGTTGGATAGTTGTTAATGCTATAACTACCTAAGTAAGACCACGTATTTAACTGTATTCTGACGAATATATGAATTTTAAGGTGAGTCGGGGTTATTGCATCTACGGGGCTAATGTACTCGTAACTTTTCATACTAAAACGTGTTCTACTTTTAAAATTAGCATGAAAAGTTACAATAGCCCCGTAGAGATGCAATGGACCCGACTCACATAAGTTATATTTTTTTGAATTTGATATTGGACGGTTCCATAGAAAATAGCAATAAACCACTTCTGCGCGGACCCAGTCGCGGGCAAAACCTTAAGTTTAATAATAAGAATTATTAATTTGGACTTGTTCATTTATTATGTTACATTTAAAAATATATTACGTGTTACGATTATTATGTGTTATTGTACATTTTAAAGAGTTGTGTTGAAACCTTTAAGGCCGAGCCACACCGGTTGCGTGACGTGCACGTGCACGTGCGCGTTCGCTTTCCACTGCGTTGTATAGTGACATGTCGTAATGAGAATTCATACTACACAACGCAGTGAAAAGCGAACGCGCACGTGCACGTCACGCAACCGGTGTGGCTGAGTCTTTAGTTATATGGTTCAAGTCAGCTTTTTACGTTATCATGTTCATTTATTAGTAACTCTCTTTACAACAATTATGATTAACTTCTTAAATTCATTAAAACATCTATTTAAAATTAAAATCGTATTCATGACTTAACTATTTGTAATTATAATTTGACTGGCATCATTATTATTACCTTTTTTAATATAAGCAATTGGTCAATTACTGATGTTCAAAAAACCCATCCTGTATTTCCATGGACAAATACAAAATAGTTGAACGTAATTACTTAATTCTTTCGGGTACTGATTTTATGAAGCAAAAAATGCAAATGTGTATCATCTTCCTTTAAACAATTTCTGCGCAAATTCTTACCCATCTAACTAGACATTATTAATGTTTCAAATATTTATTTTTAAGTTTCACGTACTCGAAATAAACTTCTCACAATTACCTTATTAAAGCTATCTAATTACCTATTCCAAATGATATTTATAAAATGCTTATTTTCTATGGATCAATAATTAAAGTTTACGACGCTTCACAACGAGTAGTACCTAGTACTTACCTAACCTCGTGTCGGTAATTCCTTTGGAAAGCATTTACCGTAAATTATTGGCTTCAGTCGCGTTTGAAAACGGTAGAAAAACTTTTACTCAAAGGTAGTGTTTAGTCAAATAACTGTGGGGGAAATAACGAATTAGACGAGCATTAATATCTAACAAGCTGCTACCCTCGTTTTTGGCGAGGGTGTATTTCGTATCAGTTTTAATAAGTTGGGTGTTTCTTCCAATTCTTCTAATTTTGGACAGCGACACGTATTTAAAAACATTTACCGACTGCAATTATGTGTTTAAAATATTAATTGGGATAATATTGATGATACCAAAGACAAACTATGCATATTGTAGGTATAGATGTAAATTAATTAATAGGTGGCATGGAAAAATCAGGTCCGTTAAGCAATTTTAAAGAGTCGAAAAGTATACGTAATAGGTAGAAAAAGTAAAGTACCTATGTGAGTAAATTTAAAATATTTAAAAAAAACGTTTGTTGAATAAAGACTGGTAGACGTAAAGAATTCATCAATCATCATCTTTAATTTCTAACCCAATATTCGTTTGCCAAAAACGCTGTGAAACCTGTGAATGACGCTATGCGCAAAACAACTAATGCTCAATATTTTATATCCGCGCCATCTAGTGGAGGGTAGTAGAAGCTGTTGGTTTTGGCGCTGTCCGCTTCAGTTGAAGTTGAGCGTAAGTGGTGCCATCCTGCATTTTGTATACGAACTACGAAGGAGAACCTGTACTTGGTTGACGTAGATGGCGCTGATTTCAAAATTGTTTCTTTTACTACAAATGACATCATAAAAGACTGGATTCGAAATAGAATGGAATGATGATGATGTACTGAGTAAGCTGTTTCGTTTTCTAAGTTACATAATTATTGAGCAAAATAACCGAAGGACAAGACATTTTTACGCATCATGAAAGCTGAAATAAGTTCATAGGTTCATCGTTGTAAACAAAATATTTTATTTTATTACTCGGTCATTTTTAATGACGACTTAAAAAGAGCAATAACAATGTTCATCATTTCAGCCAAACGACGTCCACTGCAACAACAATGTTAACAAAACGATAACAATAGACCTCAATATAATGTAAAATAGACACCTAAATTTCCTGAGTGTCAAAAACAATTTTGAATCGATGATTTTGTAATCGCTGTGTTAAAATTTAAATTACAAAATATTCGATTTGATTTCATTTTAATTTTGTTCATTTTGTTATTAGTAGAACAGTTACCTAGGGCTAAATAGCAAGTTGCCTTTTATAAACTGTAGGTACGACTGTTCAAAAGATTGTTTTTGTACCTACCAAGAGTGCCCGCGACTTCGTCCACATTAAGTTTGTTTCCCAATACTCCCGCATGTCTTCCTGATAGGGGTTTAATTAAAAAAAGTCTTCCAATAATCTAAATAACACAGTACGGTCAGCCTTATTAGAAGCTGCACACGTTAATTTAATGTTTTGTCAATATAACGATACCTAAGTTTGAACTGCTTCACGAATCTGTCAAGGGCGTTAAAGCGATATGGTACCAAAGTGTGCAGCTACATAAGGCACGCTGTACCTACTTATTGGTATTTTGAACAACATGACTCGTTTGCCTCTAGCATAAAAAAATTCAGTTGTAAATATATCAATCTCTTTTCCATGATTAATAGTCGAATATTGATTTCGTTATAAGCTCCAATACGCTTAAAGAACGAATAATACGAAGAGTAAAAGCACCATTATTAAACTAAGCAAACAACGGGTAGTCTGAAACAACGTAACTTTATATGTTATGTTGTATGTCCCTAACTTTATTCTGTACTAAGCCTGCATGTAAACAACTCCGTCGCACACCTCGCCGCTAAATTACAAAGGAGTCAACAATTTCCACAACCCACGAAATCTCGTTCACATTCGCTACATAATATGTAATTAAGCATAAAAGAGGACAAAAGAAAGCACCCTTTATACCGGATGTTGTGCGGCGTTGTTAAATCTCCGTAACAAAAATATATTTTACATCTACCGGAAATACGCAATAAGATGGCCCAGTTTCGCGAAAACCGGATGTCCACAACATTTGCACTTTTTGCTGTCGCGTTCCACATCGCTTGAAAACATTTCCACAACTTTTCTCTTTTGTTAAGAAATTTTCATTTTAACATAAAGGTCACATTTATTTTGGCGCCAGGCTCGTTTTGCGAGGGCGGAACGAAACTGGGAACATACTTTTTTGATGAGCGATCCCGTACGAAACGACGACATTTTAATGTTGTTAAGGTGAGACTTACCTGTATTATAATTATATAAAAATATTGGGATAGTTGGCGTTGCCATAATCTGTTTCATGTTATAAAACAAAAACAAATAAATAAGAACAAGAAGGTGGTATAAAGTATAATTAACCCAGCGTCACAAAACCTTTTTCTTCCTTATTAAATGTTGACAAAATATTTTAATCTTTTCATTTTTATATCGTCGACAAACTCGTCGAGGAGCCTAAGTTAAAGGAACATGTTTGTGCGTTTTTCGACCTTTGTAATTTAACGCTAGCTTAGACGTAGTTCTGTCGACGTCGAAAGCACCTATCGACGCGTGATGCTTACGGGTGTAAGTTTCAAGTGATAAATTGATATTTACATTGAGCAATGACAATTTACCAAACATTGGACTTACATCGATCATTTAACAAACCGAATGAAAAAGATAAATGAAAAGATTTGGAAAAAGACATCCAAGTGATAAGGTGAGTAGATTGTGGAAGAAGCGAGTTAGAGAATAACACCATATTAAGATCCTTATTGATAAATAATAATTGGGATAAGGGCAGGAGAATGATGATTGATTATCAATTCATTCAATAAACAATATTTAAAAAAAAGCAAGCGTTGCATTAACTGAACGATAGCGGGCAGATACTGTCAATATACTACCTTTTTACGTGACATCTAACTGAAATTCAGCCTTAAATTGCATCTAGACAATGGCAAAGAAGTTGAAGCGTACCTGAAACAAAATTTCTCATTAATATACATAAACTTCTAGGCTGCACATTATTTCATATCGAAGGTAATTTATCTAATCGCTTTACATTACTGACTACTCTATAATATTATGTAGCTATAATGTAATCCCATCCACCTAGTTCACTACGAAACCTTCCCTAACTACTTGTAATCAGTTTCATTACCACTATCAGAGCGTAAAAGGAGATAAGTTTATTTATTTTATCATTTTTCGTTCCGAAGACGAGAATAGAGAGTCGATAAAGCTAAAATCTCATTTAGCGAAGTGTCGGCTTCTGTTCCTCCGTCAATGGGATTGCTCATAAACCACGAGGAGCGAGTAGGTTTTTGGGATATCTCTATAAATAATGAAAGGGTAATTTGTACCGTAATCTTTTGTTAGAATCATAAAGGGAAAATAGACGGAGGTGGTCTCTATTAAATAGTGGTTTAGTGGTGTTGTGTGATGTTTATTTATATCTGGTTTTTATGGCATAGGGATGGCGAACAAGCACACAGACAACCTCATGATAAGTGGTACCTGAGACTATAGACGTTTGCATTCTAAGACTGAAAATGCGTTGCCAACCCTTAAGGAATACACCGGTATAATTATCCGCACACCGGAACACAACATTACAATGAAAACACTGCTGCTTGGCGGTACGTTATAATAGTTTACGTGACGGTTGCGTAATGACAGGCATTTCAACATGAGTGTGGTTTATGAAACGAGCCGCAAGGCGAGTTTCATAATAGATCACACGAGTGTTGTAATGCTAATTACGCAACACATAATATTATCAGTACCCTAATATGGGTTCAGAAACCGAAAGGCAAATGACCACAATAATAAATAATAGGCATTTCAACATGATAAAGGATAATATGGTGGTAGTGATCGGTAGTACCATACCCTGTACGGTATGAGTTTATAAGCTTCAGTGCTGTGTCACTTTAACTTCATGTTTGAACTGCTGCACTAATCTATAGAGGGCGTTAAAGCGACAAGGTACTTAGGTGTGTAGCTACTTTTAACGCCGACTGTACCTACCTTTGCACTTTTTGTGCAGGCGTGGACGTGACCTATTCTTACTTAAATACACCAAACTGAAGCCATTAGTGGGTTTAATTACTCGGTTATACATATATTAAACGACGTGTATAAGTGTACAAGTCAAGTAGTTTTATTCCATTCTGGCCTTACATTGTAAAACTATCAAAGCTTGTCACGGTTTGTTTTGTTTAAATTTGGTTAAGTAAAAGTGGAACAAAATGGCAATTTCAAATATAAATAAACTCCGTTGAAAAAACTCTAGTGATTCAAACCTGCTGTTAAATTGATTACTTTTAATAAACAACTGCAATACATTCACGTTTGTTCAATTTGAGCCGAATCATGTTAGCGTACAACAAATCAAACATTCAGCCTGTATTCAAATATCATAGTGCCTGTACGTTTTTCATGTTCTCATTTCTAACATTGAAAAGGCCAATAATGTACCAACCAATTTACCATCATGAGTCCGTAATCACGTACTTTTGAAGATTGAGCGCGGCCCTAATAAGGATTTATTTTCTTAACCATTACCTATGTTTATGTTTATTTTGGGATAATATTATTAATTTTGCCTGTTGTTTACCTGTGTTATTTTTAATTGTACTGTTTCTCCATAATGTTTTTGTTTGGTGTACAATAAATTTTTGTATTGTTTGTATTGTAATTAATAGTTTTGTTAGCAAAAATACTTTCGGTGTCAATTAAACTGAGTTTCCTAATCTTAATAAGTTATTTTACCAAAATGTTATCTGTAACCGACTGTGTGATGCCAGAAGAAGAGCAATGAGTTTTACAGTCTATGTATGTGTGTATAGTTCAGGAATCATTATTTGGCCGTTTGTTATCTACTTTTCGATCTTTTTTTCTGCGATAAGATTTACCGGACCTAACCTTAACCTTAATCTTTCAACCCACTGTGCTGTTTGAAGAACGAGGGCATTTTCACAATGACCTTTTATTCGATATAAAAAAAAAAACTTAGTGAGGATTACAGACGGCCAATTAATATTTCCTGAACTACATAATGTGATCGAAAATTGGATGTTCTACTCTAGCTCCAGAACTATTGAACCGAATCTAATAAATAGGTTGTCATAGTAATTATGATTCTTTAAGAACGTGTTAATGTCGTCTATACTTATATTGTAAATGTGTAACTCTGTCTGTTTGTCTGTTTGTTACGCCCTCGCAGCGGAACTGCAGAACCGAATTTGATGTTATTTGATATGGAGATAGCTTGAACCATGGAAAAGGACACAGGGTACTTTATATCCCGAAATACTGGACGGTTCCTGAGGGAATGGCAATAAATGACTTCTATGTTTTGTACTAGTCGTCAGTCGGTTTAACTTTTTACTTTGTACTGCACGTTAAATATTAATATAGTATTAAACCTTTATTGCTCAAAAATAAAGAACAGATGGCAGACTTAATGCCTACTGGCAACCAATTCAATTAGTTACAAATTATTCTGTTTATATTCAATAACGTACCAAAACCGGTAACTTAATTATCTTAAAGCCATTACGTAAGCAATGGCCTGAAAGTTAGTCAAGTCAAATGTCCCATATCTAGATTTTCGTGTTAGCGAATTTGAATAGCTTCCTAAACTTCTCAATCAGGACGTGTCCCGGGGAGGGTCTAATGTATCGCGGATCATAATCTATTAACGTGCTTAGAGAAGCCTATTCATTCTGACGAAGGCAAGTTATCGGGAATATCTGGTTGCGGATATACATACGAGTGCTTGGCTAAAACTGATAATATTAGGAGCTTGTTAGTTGAACTACACTCAGGAGCAATGAAAACGGGTCAATACAAAGTGACCCGTTTTCATTGCTCTTGACTATAGTAGGCCATGATTTTATTCCGAGTGGGTTATTCTCTTTAACTACTCTCTTTTCAATTCGTCGATAAAGTATTAACCAGGAAACGGAAGTTGCCCTGCTCGTTGGTAGGAACGTAAAGTAGAGTAAGCTACATCGCTTTGGCTGGATGTTTCATCGGAGAAATCTGCAACCAAAATAAAAATACATGCTCTAATTTAGAGACACTACACCTGACTGACTAACTGACTGACTGACTACAAAACACGGTGACTGGCTGACTGATTTACTAACTGACTGGCTAACTGACTGAATGACTACAAAGAGCTAAATGAAGAAGAACGAACCACACGACAGAAAGATGAATGATGGTATACCAAAGTTCAGTTTAGACGCGTCAATTGTTCAGAACTGTCAGTCTTTAAATAAGTATTTAAAATAAAAGTACATAGAATAATATTTTCCATGTAAGCAGGCAATTTCGGCTTACCAAAATATTATAACCTTTAGTAGTATTTCTTTTCTAAGAAATGTCCATTACGTATTCTAATAAAACCAGCACATTCAATTAGCTATTCCATTTATCCAAAAGCGTTCTTCAGTATCATTATTTTGATTATGTTTTTATACTACCCTCGACCCTCCATACCTTCAGCGGTAGTTCAGCATAATGAGATCCACCTAAAACAATATTCCACCTAATCTTAAAATAACGTCTCGCAAAGCCAGCACACCCGCAATGTACTCGACGATGTCGCAGCTTATATTAAACTCGAGGTAAGTAAACTGTTACTTATTTATTAACCCGGAGAGGGAAAGATTACGGAGTACGTGGGTCAGGGCTGACTTTATATGAATAATCTCCGTCTTTCCCTTAATCCTGGCGCTACTGGCCCAGTTAGGGGCTTAATTTGTCTTCGTTAGCCGAAACGGACTGCACTCCTTGAGGATTACCTACTTCATCAAGAGAACCGGCTAACGGTCCTTCTTCCTAATGGAACGGTGGACAGGCCTTTTTTGGCTCAGGTGATTCATTTATTACGTGGCCGTAATGATGTACCGATTTTACAGGGAAACATAAGTAAGTTTAATAATTAATCAGTGTCGATCATTAGTTATGTGGGTTATTTGACAAATGTTTTATTTATTTATTTTGCCATTCAACACTATGTACTTAATATTAAGTAACCTTATACCATGTCCAGTTAGTACTCGACGTTGTAGTGGAATGCATTTTGTTAATGCAAAGTTTCGTTTGTAAGAACACCCTTATGAACAGAAATTGTGTAATGACGTATGAGTCAATATCAAATTGATTAGTAGATATGCCACTGTAGTAGGATCTTGTAATTAATTCAAATGCAATTAATTAAAATTAGATAGAGTTCTACGAGGGTCACAGTTTCATTTCGCCGATTGTACATATATGCATACTAGGAGGACTCAACTTTTTTTTTACTAAACGTAAATCACAGAATTGTTGCAACAAAACGTCAGAATTTTTTATCATACGTTTTAAAGGCAATTTATCTGAGGAGCGTGCCGCCCGGCGCCCCCGCGATGGCGTGGGCGGACACCCTCGGAGAGAAGTTGTCGAAGTATGGCAATCGCTGACTTTCAACTAAAATTTAGGAACAACTTCCAACAATATTGGTGGTGTATGCGTATGAGTAACATTGTTGCTAAAGTTTAAAGGCAGTATACTGGCACAAATTCCATGCTCATACTACCTTTTAGTTTTAAGCGGCAGAACGGATGAAAAGTAATGTCACGGCTAGATGAAACTGAAATTGATTGTTTGAATGATGTTGTTCTTAGATTTGTTATGTGACTTTCAGAATGAAGTTATGTTCTTCTGTTATGTTTTCTCTACTCAATAGATTTCGCTCGAGACTTCGTCCGCATTAAATATGTTTTTTGTTATACCTTTTGAAATTTTGATTGTCACGGGATTAAAAGTATTCTATTTACTTTGCCTGGGCTCAAGCTATCTTCATTCCAAATGTCAATCGATTCGTTGGTTTAGCCGTGAAACCCAAAACCTTATTTATTTTTTATTAGTAGTGATTGAGACTTATTTAAATCTTTAAAAAAGGTAACCTAATTAGGTTACTAATTAGACATTTCACCTTTAGAATTACATGCTATGTCCTGCCTGTTTACATTAAGTAAGATGCTGACCAAACGCTTATATCGTCCCGAATTTGTTCACAAAAGTAATGAACATTAATGTAATTAGTCAAGCCGAATGCGGTCGACACATTTAATCTTGGTCACCGAGCGAAGGATTTAGGATCAAAATTGTTGTCGACCTTGAAAAGCTTAACATTATTTAATTAACGATTTCCTGTTTATCTATTCATAATACAAATACAAATATACAAATACGCTGGTAAACATCTTAGCCTGATTGTGCAAAATGTGGTTACAGAATTATCAACAAGTTTTTAGAGCTGTTGGTAATTCTGTAGCTCTGCCTACCCCACTCTGGGAACGAAGGCGTGAGTTTATGTATTTATGTATGTTTATCTATTCATTGAAATAAATAAAAGGGAAAGAGAGTACTTTATTACAAAAACTTCATTTTGTTTTTCTTTCAGTCAAAATCGTCGTAGCAGAAGTTGTAAATAAGTCTGTTTAATGCTTTGTTTAAAACTCAATACATAGTCTTATTTGCAAGGACATACGGGAACTTAGCATCGATTATCTATAATATCTGTAACCACTTACTTGGTCAATTTTGTAAAGAAACAATGAAACCGGGCATTTGTAACAGCACAAAAATGACAGAAATATGAACTTATTGTGTTGTTGTTAAGACACTCTCTGACCCTCTCGTGGCCTGGTTTAAAAAATTGGGTGACAGCGGTGGCAGCAGAGGTAGCGTAGTGATGTATGAAGCTTGCCACGCTGCGTCGCACTTCTCGTTGAGGCGATTTCTAAGCATACTTTATTTGCTCTGTGCCCCGCATAGCGCGCCGCTGCATTGTCGTCGCCAGGCCGCTACTGGAGATTTATTAATACTTCTAAGAAATGTCACCAACAACTTGACAGATTTAAAGTTTACCGGCTATCAAAATGTATCAGCTAATAGTGGATTGTGATTGAATGTTCTGTTAACTTGTTTGGTAAAATCCGACATTACCATACGTCATTGAAGTAAATGGGTGCCCTACTAATTTCAAGATATACTCGTACTACAATAGATGGCGCTATTTCACCATAAACCGCTATTCCACCGGAAACATATCAGAGCTCTCAATGCCGCAGTGAGTCAGGTCAGATCGCCTGATGACGTCATAAGTCACGTCATCCTGTCCCGTGCCATGAGTTATGGCGTGCATTTGCATCGGGGTCTGTGGATTTAGGGTGCGCTTGGTAATTCACTGGGAGAATATGCTGAGGTTATAGGGGTACGTAGGTTGGTTTTATAGCCGTTAAATAATCAGACACATCAAAAAAAAGGATTTTTAACTAGATGTTATTTGCAACTCTATTAGCCTCTCGCGGTTTTACAGGAATCTAGTGCACTTTATTTCTACATAGGCACGTATGCCGTTTAGATTAAATTCATAATTCAATTGCTTTACTTAAGGTTAGGTTAGGATTAATTTATTAGTGATATCAAAAAAAGTCTTTTATCAAATCATTGCCTTCGGAGTTATGAAATTTCGTAATTATGCCTTTTCGGAATTATTTATTTATTTATTTATTTACGTACACACAACTATCCTTACAGGCTAACCTAATTCGACAGTGTGGATTCAATATTACACTACTTACTACTAATCCTCTCGTAATGGTAGGATAAAATATACAAAGTTATTTTTGTGAATTCATTCAGAGAACAACAGAATAGGTCAACCCCAACCGTACCGTGTATTATGTACGTACCTAGTGTGCTCTTGTGTACCATCCGACGAAGCATTTAAACATCAGCTGAGTATCCTTTTATTGGATAATCTATTACTAGAATCTATAATCTATAATCTATTACTCCCTGGATGAATATAATATGGAACTTAAATTGTTAAATTATTTTTGTGTGAGTAATTATTTATTAGGCGTTTACTGATGTTGTTTTAATTATTTGTTTTGTTTTGTATTCTTTTAGTATTTATGTTGATGATCTCACTGCAATTTCGTATTTTTTTGTCATGACAAACAGTTTTAGTTTAATTTATGTATTCATCAATATATGAATAAATAAATTAGATTAAACTATACTCATGATAATAAAATGCTGTTTCATAATAACTCCTGTAATTTGCGCAATCATTTAATAAGCGATACATTGAAATCAAATTATAAAATATCCATCGCGTTTAATCCAAACTAATCCCAATCCGTTGATTATATTCGTACCTGCCACCACGTAATGTATCACTCCATTAAATTCTGACAGAAACAAAGCGTAAATAATATTAATAATTTGTCGTCGATTTCGATACGTATACCTTACGGAGTCAAAGAGGCGTATTCGCATTTTAATAGTTAAAATATTTTCAACCTTCTCGTCTTTGTAAAAAGAACGATTCTAATAAACTTTATGAATTTTGTCGATGCGCCCTTTTGCCTTAGAAGAACCGGTAGTGTATAGGTGTCATCAATCACACAGTAGCGTCAGTATATTTGGCTCTTTAATTAAAGGTTTCAACAGATGGCGCCACTGTGAAGCGTCATAGATTTCAATTAATTTGTTTCACGGCACAAAATTGGTTGGCGACTATTTTATTTCAGTCGATATTTTGAGTAATGGCCACCTGGTAGATATTTTGTAATAATACATGAGCTAGCTATAATATAAATAATTGATAATAATCAGTGCTATACTTTGAAAACCCTACGGGTGTGATCCCTCGGTATGCTTGGGAGTTTGCCTAGTGCGAAAGTAAAGTTTTTGTCACACGTCTAATAATATTTATTTGAGTAGAATACAAGTATTTTTTTTGTACAAACAGTAAAAAAAAATAAACAACGAAAGAAACAGTAACACAAGTAATGTTTATCCATTACATAACAAGAGTAAATTTATCCCTTAAAGGAATTCCTTTCTATGATAGATGAAGCCAAAGAACTTTACACTGGAGATCTTTGGAAAGAGGAAGACCCATTATCACATGACCAGACAATGTTTAGAAAATAGTAGATCTGATCTGGACCGATCGCCGCATCAAGGAAAACATGGCAATCCTTACCTACTCAACTAAACATTTTGACGAACAAACTAACAATTGATGTTAAATCAAAGCTGGTAAATAATTATTTTGCCTCGACTGTATGCAGTTTTCTGTTCCACTTAACTAATGCACGAATCGTGGTCATAATACAACCGTGTCAATACCAACACTATGGCGTCAGATCGTTTAAAAAATCACATTATAAACTTCCCGCAAACTCGAATATTAAGGCAGCGATTAAGGTCGCGGCTATCAGACTCCCACTTGAGCCCTGTAAGCCAGTAATAGGCTGCCACCCACAGATCAGGATTACACTTCCCGATCACGTAGTTGCAATCTGCATGCTGGGGGGACCTGAGAAAACATGCAAAAGTGCTAAAACAATGTTTATTGACGCGCGATTTGATTGAATTTCAATGAGTTTGGGATTTTTACGTGTTTTTCGACAGGCTTACCGTGACAAGCATTTGTTTTGAGTTAGCGTTTTGATTGCTTGCGCCATTTTGGGTAATCACAATCAAGATCTCGTAAAAAGCATGTCGGGAGCTGCAAATCATTTTAAGACTGAGAATGTTTCAAGGGGTTTTAATGAAATGTTGATTAAAAAAGGCTGCGCTTTTTTCGGTTAATGCTGTATTGGTTTATAGTGTATAGTCGACTAAAAAGAGATATACCCATTTTGTCACCTTATTGAATTGTAATAAGGTTCAAAAGTGGGTACATCTCTTTGTAGTCAGCTGTATACAAATAGATGTAGATATAGTGTTTGACAGTCATTTGTCCCAAAAGTATGGTTTATTGTCTCTATTGTCAAGATTTTAAGCGTTCGAATAAAACACATGGTTTAGAACCTTGTCTGCCACAGAAATTGTTGTTCTACCTCGACCGTTATTGAGTTGAGGTTTGGGGTATTGATTGTCTCACGCACGTATGCCAAAAATACCGGCAATCTTAGTTTACAGTATGTGTGAACATAGCGCGCGTGTATGCGTGAATCTAGTTCACACCGTTTAGTGTCATTAATAAACATTATTTATCAATTTACACACGAACGCCTTAACATAAGCCATGCCAACTAAACTAAGCCCCGGTGACACCCGTTCCTTAATTGACACGTCACACATGGTAATTACCATCTAGCCATCCATCGTCGCGATATTAAACCCGCGCAAATTTGACATGACATGACTTAGAATTAATCTCAAGAATGCCGACGACCCAATACACGCCTTGGATGAATTTAATAAAGACCTATGCCATAAGATTGATGGGGTAGTGACGGAAGAAATTAAAAAGATGAATCTAGGGTAGTACGAAATAAATCACTTTAGGAAACTTGTTTGTAGTAATAAAGAGAACACAACAATACCATTTTCATCGTGCCTATATGTATTTATTTGTAAAAAAAAGCCGCTGTCAATGGGCTTTAAAAAATGCTATTAGCAGGCAATCTTGCTGAAAACTCAATACTCAATTATTTATTGCTCTCATAAATACTCGTACCAATGACATAAGATAGACTATACTTAGATCAACTTTATTAAACTACATCTAATAAACCCAGCAATATTTCAACTATCATGATGAGAAAATGAATTCACTGTACGGTTTGGACATATTTCGGAGCAAAATCAAAATAAGTCGTGTTTTCAATTTTGTTAATTATTTTAGGATAATATTTTCATTTTTACAGAATAATTAAAACCCAACTTGCTTCCGAAACCAAAATGATTTTTACTATAAGTACGGATATCATTTATGTAAAGTGAATAACTGAATAAACCTACCTTAGCGTTACTAATATAATATCGATAATTATAGTATTTAAGACAATGTTAAAAAGGCCCTGTGTAACGAAGACGATGTAAATAGTAAAACGATGACGGTAGTGGTTTTATAAGAGAAATAAAATTTGGAGACAAGTAGCTCGTTTTATTTCAAACTCATGACATTGTACGAGTATTTTAAATCGTCACTAAGAAATGACTTAATCGTCATTACCTAACTCGCAGTGCACCGTATGAGAATTAAACTAGGTATAAAAAATATTTGCCGGAACGCAAAGAGGAGCCTTAATTGTTTAATTTAAATGCAGCGTTTTTAATCAGTCAAACAGGCAAAGTTTTGTCAACGCCACGACTGATTTATACTGATGGTCACCCCTGAGCGACGGTGACAAATGACGTCACGGCGGTCACGGCCCCCGTGTTTTGCGTCACTCCTGCATCCTGCTGTGACGTCACGACATATCTCCTGACTTGTTTATAGCCCATACGTGTGAGTTATTGCGTTTTGCTAGCGGCGTGACGCGAAAGATGAATTTACGACAAGAAAGTAGGCAACGTGAGAAGGAATATTTGTTGTTTGGGGACGCCACCTGCCTGACACGGGTGTAGTGACAGTTGCTTTGTTTAGGGAAGCGATGGATTAATGTGAGATATTTAGAAATAAAGGTGATTTATGGCCAGTGTCGCCATTTTGAATTTATCTACGCAATATTAAACGGAAGGGTGAAGTCTAAAAGCCGAGTACATTTTGAAGAGATAAAATTGTAGAATGTAAAGTAAAGTAGGTAATTCTGTAGGTCTGCCTACCCCACTCTGGGAACGACGGCGTGAGTTTATGTATGTATGTACAGTCAACAGCATAAATAGGTGATCATTTATATACCTTGTTGTTTTCAATCATTTCACAATTTTGTATTACATTTCAAACACGACGTTAAAGTGACAAGGTACATAAATGATCACTTATTTATGCTGTTGACTGTACAGTAAAATCAAGGACTTTACTTAGTAGAATCTAATTTCTTTCTACATTTTATCGTATGGTTTTTAACTCGGCCGCCATCAACGTTGACAATACCATAACATGTCAAAACTGCCCTTCTTAATAAAAAGGACGTATGTGCAATTTGATAGATAAAGCTAATTCAACCCTTCATGTTAAGAAATAAGATCACTAATAAATACGCGGTTCTATGAGACATACGCCCTTTTTTCTAAGGAGGGCAGAAAAACAATTTGGTTTTACCGAGAAAACATGACTCCAGTGTTATATAGTGTCTGGAAAATATTAGTCCGTAGGATTGTACAGTCAGAAGCAATAATATCTTATCAGGCGTTGCGAGACGAAGTGAATAACAAACACTGGGACACCTTGTATAGAAAAACAAACTTTTTGACATTACTTAAAACAAATATTTAAAATAAACGAGCGACTTCGCTGATTTGTGATGATTCTAATAATGTAAGATAAGATACCATTGAAAAACTTTTAAAATAAAATATGAAATTAAGGATTTTTCGTGACATGGACATAAGGGAAAATTAAAAAAAAACAGCAGATTAACATGATCAATATATCCGAAACTAATAAAAATCGCTGAAACGTACATAGGGGTTAAATCGATAGCTTTTTAGCTGCTCTATCAGCCCTAGGCGGGTTGACGTTGATTATTTGGACACCTTTATATGTACCTGTATCTTATTGTCAGTAGCATAGAAACGTGTAGATACTTTTAACGAGACGACTGGTAAACCTAAACAAAAAAATCTTGAAGAATCCCCATACATCACCCGACAAAATGCATCCCTGGCGATTCAAAGATCGTTATAATTGAGATAAATGCATTTAAGGGCCCTGTTTACGTTCGTATTCGTCTTTCGTAATGGCTCTCGTCTTCGTTAAGATAATTACAGCGATCGTTAATAACAATGACGGATGGGACGTGATATTAATTTGACGCCAGCCGCCTTGACGGTGATGTCATAACCCGATATTAAGGGTTATAACCTAAGCGTGATGATGATTTATTGAATTAGTTTGTAAATGTGAAAACTAACGTATGTTTAGGTATTAAACGGTGTAATATGTTAGCTACTTCAAATTATTTGATTTTACGTTAGAACAGATGTGCATATTAACGTCTTATACACTCAGCTGTCAGTAAAAAATAATGACAGCATCAATGATTTTTTATATTAAGATACTTCATCTGCGCGCAAAAGCGTTCCTCGAAAAGGAAGGTAATTGGACTTACTATCGTTCAGTCGCGCCGTGGCCGCTGACACGCACGCGTCAAAAACAGTAAAGTTTTATTACCGAAATGCAACAAATATAAGTCATAATAAATGCCGTCTTATGTTTTTCGAGGCTGCCGGAATTATACTGTAACTATAAAAGGAAGAAAGGATGTCTCATTTCATTCGTAAGTGCCGTAAATATTTTTTACATTTTGTTTTACGTCGCCATAATTTGTTTAATTTGTACCGGTGGCGTCACTGTCACCTGTGAAACATGAGATACACAATTACATATTGCATGAGTGCGATAAAGACGGGTAGCTATATGGCAGCCATGAGCGGGCACGCCGCGTCATTCGGGTACACAATTTGTATCAACTATTTATTTCTTTCTAACAATACCGTTCCCTAAGAATTGCCGTCTTTGTCTGTAGAAATATGGCAACGTGGCAACTGTCAGTAATTGGCGACGGTTTTCGGATGCGTTTAGTATGAGCATAACGTATCTAAATATAAAATATCATTGGACAGCATACATTATTCCATGCCAGCTATTATAAAACAATCCACACTCAGTTGTTCTAATGTGCAAGTTCCCAGACGATATTTTTCCTTCACTGTAATTGGTATTGTTATATTTCGATTTGAATTCCATTTCGAATCGAATCAGCGCGAGCCCAACTCACACTTGACCATTTTTTTGCATTTGTTGTTTTTCTTCAGGGTTTGTATGGTCGGCCAAGAAAGTGGTCTACCAGTTTTGACAAAACTTTCTGTGAGATCTAAATATCGCTAAGGTTGACACTTGTCACTGTCATAATATTATTGCAAGGGAAAATCGAACTTGTTGTATCATGACGTGCGAATGAACTTCAACCGCAGGGTGGTAGACCATATTTTTGGCCAACCGTACTATAATGATACCAACTTTAACGCTTGTTCGTTCTACCGTATTTACGATACTTTGGGTACGGAACCCAAAACACAATTGGTACATGGCGACCATGGAATCAACCTCCGCGCCTGACGATCATACGTTGACACCAGAAGCCACTAAGCCACCAACGCTCTTAAATAGCCAAAATAAATGTCCCATGCTATGTATGTATGTATGCATAGTAGATAAATTATCAAATAGTGGTATTAATTTTAAAATACTGGATATTTTACAATATTTAAAAGTTGTTTGATTACACTTGTAAAGTACGTAAAGTTTGCGATTGGTGGTTTGTTATTGTATCACGAGTGACCGCTTAAACGGATTTGGAATAAATTCATCTCACAGTCCGTGTCCAGATTAAAGTAAAGGATATTTTTCCCGGAAATTGTATGTTTCCCAACAATGTGGCGTTAAATTACTTGGAACTCGCTGTGACGTTTTGTCGTAGCGCTTCTACGAATGCGCGCGTAGCTCTGCTACGACCTGGGCCTTTATTCTCGTGGGTAAAAACACATTTCCCTCGACCAGCGGGCCAGGGAGCATGTTTACCGTTGTGGATAAACGTGGATAAGACATCTGTCACTTTCTGCGGGCCTAGTATTGGGTGCGTCTATATCGCGTGTCAAATGTGGATAAAGCATCAGTCACTCTCGTACTTATTTACGTGTCAGAAGGTGACAGATGCCTTATCCACACTTTGTCGCGCGATAAACACAGCCATACGAGAACTCCTGAGCAATATGCAATATGTAAGTGACGGGTGCTTTATCCACCGCGATAAGGCGACCATAATTATATTAGGGTCCAGGCTCTATTCGACGCGGTAAAACAATATTTCTTTAAACGTGTTATCGTATTATCAACGTTAGGATAGGTCTAATTTACTTACTTGACGAGTTCAAAACGTGTCAAAAGCGATGTGGTTTTAACCAGTAGAATAGAGTGCCAATTCCACCGCATCTCATTCCGTATTAGAAATAGATTAGTAAAATATTTGAAATGGGTTTTATGTATGGATAATTATAATAAATTCAAAAGTAAAGTTTACATTTTTTTTAAATGTATATTTTACAACCTTATCCTTGCTTATAATTACAATTGCGTATGTTTTTTTGATTGTTCTTTTGTTTAATTTTTTCGGTTCACAGCCTTAATTATTCGACGTGAGCTATGTACTTAAATTTATAACCCGTAGATTGTCTTAAGATACATTTTATCCCGGAAAATTAGACAATTCCTAAGGAAAAAGTGATAAAAACATCTACGCAGGTGGAGTCGCGGGAATAATACACTTGTCCCATGCCGGCAAAAAAGCGATTAGCTATTTTCTCACTCAAGAAACGAAAAAAGATATAGATCCCGTGTCAATAAAAGAGACGCAATATATTAATAGGTTATCGCTGGCTCTCTTCACTAGTCTACATTGTCGAAAACAAAAAATATAGATCCCGTGTCAATGAAAGAGACAAATATATAAATTGTTGATCGCTGGTTCCAATCGCTTTCCGCTCATCGCCGGCGCTGGAACAAGTGCCTAAGATAAAAAATCAGAATATCTTACTTACAACACTAACAACTAGGTACTTAAACACGTAGTCTTAGTGTAATGCATCGGCGTCATCCAAAAACTGCAGCACACCCAATGCATTTAGCCCCCTCTCGAAGCGTCGCGGCGGCCCCCGGCACCTGGTGAAAAGCCGACTCTTTTCAAAAGTCGAGCCACTCGCTTCACACGTAGCTCGAGACAATTACGCCTTGCGCTAACTAGAGGTGCGATTTGAGAGAGTTCTTTCCGGCTTACGACACGCATGTTTAAAAGTAAAAAGACTGAAGTGAAAGAAAGAAGGTAACTTAGTTTGAATCTTGAATGGTTTGGAAGAAGAGAGTTCGGCGTTGTTTGTGTGTGTTGTAATGTTTTGTTATTAGGCTTAGGCACAGTGACTGAAGATTGGATAGTCTTCTCATACTAATGAATTGCCGAATAACAGTTTGCAACAAGTTTTGATGCCTATTCATTCATGTTACTCATACATAACACATTAAAATAAGTTGAGTTTTGAGGTTATTTAATGATTGTTTCAGATTTCTTGATTGCTTGACTATGGTGGTCTTAGAGTATTTTTTGCAAAGCGACAGTCCGAAATACCATATCTAGTGCACTCCCACTCAAACCAATTGTCGATTATTCCGATATAATATTAGAATGGCTTTAGACAGGTCATATTATGCGGTCCGCAAAAGCAAAGTTGACCCATACTATTGTCAAGAGCAATGAAAACGGGTCATTTTGTATTGAATTAACATAGAAAGTAACCCGTTTTCAGTGCTCCTGAGTGTATAACTGAGTGGTAACCTCGAGAGAACAAAAGGCGAGGAGGTGGACAAGAGAAACGGTGGAAGGATGGATTCCTAAAAGGATAGAGCAGGTCTACCAAGGACCGACTGGAATGGAAGAGTAAAAAAGCGGCGTGTGTCAAGGGACAACCTATGAAGAAAACGCCGGTGTTAGCAATGATTAGATTAAATTTTTAACCGACTTCAAAAAAAGGAGGAGGTTCTCAATTCGTCGGGATATTTTTTTTTTTTTTTTTTTTTTATTTTTTTTTTTATGTATGTTCCCCGATTACTCGAAGACCACTGGACCGATTTGAAAAATTTTTTCATTGTTCGACTGGGTATACTTTCTAATTGGTCCCATTGTCACCACGTCAGGATCTGATGATGGGATCATGGAGAAATCAAGAGAACTCCTCAAATATTATAGGCACACCTATAGCGATTTTGGTATTTTTCAATGTAACTCATGCATTTGCTTTTGAAAAGTACTATATGGTGAAGTGGAACTGATGATGAAGACCACAGATGGCCACCGGAACTCCTTAACGGTACCTATTTCTAGGGTGGCGATAAGATATTTCGATAAAGGAAGTTGAGCGACTATGACGAAGCACATTTAGGTTTAAATATGACTATGACATTCCCGCGGCGTTGTCTGCGGCGAGCTTGAAACGTTCTATAGTTTCTTATTAATATTTAGAAGTGGAGCTACGTAACAGCATAAATAGGATCACTAAAAAGTATAAAATAAAATAAATGTTTAAAAAAACAAAAAACCGCCTTCAAAAAGCAAAAAATAACTTCTTTAAAATGGTAGGTAAATAGGTCAGTCCAACTGAAGTCGGCGTCCAACAATATTTAAACCAAAAGCAGACTTCAGTTGGACTGACCTATTTACCTACCATTTTAAAGAAGTTATTTTTTGCTTTTTGAAGGCGGTTTTTTCGCTAATGTAGTCAAAATAATTCAGCTAGTAAAGATTTTCTTTATATCGATGTGATCCAGTGAAGGATGCGCATCGTGATAAAACATCTGGAAACGGTTATAGAACCGGATTTTCCTCACCAGCCTGTGGTGATGTCGAAGAAATATCTAATAGTAGCATACATACATACATTAAAGCACGCCTGTTTCCCAGAGGGGTATGCAGAGACCACTTCTTTCCACACTACGATCCTGACAAATCTCTTTTGCTTCTTCCAAATTCATACATCGAATCATGCATGCATCCTTTCCAAATGACCGGACCATCGAAACATGCCCTTTTCAGTCTTAGTAGTTAGTTAGTTAGTTAGTATCTACTAGTAAAGAAATGGCAAATCGAATTCGTTCGTTCGCATTCGTTGATACGTCCAGTTAAATTTTCAATACCACCAACATCGAATACAGGCAGGCGTTTCTGTAAACGACGATTTGTTTCTACTATTTCCATCAAAAACATGAACGACTATCAAGCGAAGTGACCGGAAAATTTAATAGCCCTCCGGGCAACGCGAGCGCGGTGCAATAGAGGCGTTTTTACGTGCAGGAATAGAATTGAGCAGTCGTCGCTCAACGCATCCGATAAAACATTCTCGACGAGCTAATATTTCACTTAATTGAAAACCTCTGCTAACGGAATTGGATTGTCATGTTATTAACTAAGCTGTCACTGTGAAATTCAGTTTCGATTTAATTTAACAAGGATTTTATTGATATTTGAATGTAAATGTAGGTAATATAGTTTTGAATAGCTATTAAGGAGAATGTTTTGTAAATATTATAAAATCACAAAATACAATGAATATAATGTAAAGTACGGCCAATGCGCCGAGATAAAGAATGTAAACAAACTGACCGTTACTGAGTTACATTGCGATAGCGAGCGATTATTATATTTGTCCTTATTTCTCGTATGCAATAATATCTTCAGTTGGTCGATGAAGGCTGTCATTGCGTGATTCGTGGTACAGAAAAGCCCTAATGTTGTCAACTTCTGTACCGACAGAAGTTGTCAACATTAGGGCCGCCATTTTGTGTAGTTCATTCCTGTTTGGATTGCGTTCGAAGTGACACGATTTTTGAAAGCTTGTTTACATTCTTTATCTCGTCTCGTTGGCCTTACTTTAGGTGTCACCAGTACGGTGTGTACAACGCCCAAAAAGTTTTTATTCGATTGAAGAATTATAAATTTGCTACTTAACCTAAATTAAGTATAACAAGTTATGATTCTAATTTTTAATTGTTACTTTGTATATATTTAAAGTATATATGAAGTTTGTAATTTGTAATTTTGCCTAGTAAATAAATACTAGGGTCGGTGAAGTAATAGACAATATGCCAAGTCGAGCTCTTAACTCTTAGACGATAGATTCTGTTACATTGATCTTGATGAAACTCTTAATTTATCGCAAAATCTCATATACTCGAAAATCTAATTTAAGACAAAAAAAAACTACGACAGATACGTCACTGTCTTAAGTGTCAAAGTCACTTATATCAGTTTCAATCGAACATTTCAGAGTTAGCCAACTTTTTTTGCATTGATAATCAAATTGTTGTAAATATTTGTAGATAATTCTAACATTTTCAATATCAAAAGTTATATTTAACAGTAGGGAATATACATTCAATGTTTTTTCTACCCGATATTCAAAACATCAAAATATCCCAAATCAAATATTTTCTCATATAGTGTGTTAAGTCATTAAATGGCGGGTGTGTGTGTTCAATGGCGATGTTTTTATCAGCTAAAACAAAATGACAAGCTAAATTCGGATGCCTTACACTTATGCTTGATTTAAACTTGACAGTTACCTACCCATGGACCCCATGGTGTCATGGCTGGTAAAATGCCCGATGATTGTCATTATAAAGTGAGCTACACGCTTTTGGCCTGTTATTTTGTCGAATCGCTAAACGTATGTAATATTTAAATTTCATCTAACGTTGTTTACAACTATTGTTTATTTATCGTACCAAATGTTATTAATACCTGAAATATTACAAGTGCAATAACAGTTTTGCTACCAAAAATCTTCTATGGTTAAATATTTAATAGGCCACCTTGTATTTGTGTAAGTAACTTGAATTAACTTGTTTATTTAAATCGAAGGTTTAAAACTACCTACAAATAAATATTCTAAGTGCGGTCTTAAAAAGTGGAAATATACTAAGGCAAATATTTTTTTTTAGTGGCAACCCACGTTGGTCTTTAATTACGTTTTCGAGTATAGAAATGTTTATTATTACTTCTGAGAATAAATGACCTGTGATTAGCAGTAGTAGGATGTTTATGGATTTCATGTACATAACTACTTTTTCGGTACCTTATTGAAAAAAAAATATTTTGTTTGAATAAAATGTATTAAGTAAAATCACCTTATGTGATACCGAAAGCGTTTTAATTGCTTTCTGTTTTGTTTAGCAGTATTTTCTGTTAATATTTACTCTTCCAATTGCAGAGAACCAATATTGTCAATTGCGGGTTCGCCGCAGCTGTTTTCAAACTTCACAATCTGTAAAATATTGAATTTTGTATGACGTTTTGTGCCTATTTCTGTCACTCATATTTTTGCCATGAATGACTAAATATTTAGATAATAGATGATATTTGTATATTTTTAAAATTAATTATAAAACTTCTTTTTGCCGTGAAATAGTCGGGGTAGAAATAGTATGTCAAAATTAAAAGTACCCTATGTTTACCTTTAGGCTTCAAACTATCTTTGTACTTTCGCATTTATAATATTTGTAAAGAAGTAAGAATAAAGATATGGATAAGAAAAACTATATTTACTACTATACCGACTAAAATTATGTCTACAGTCGGACATGGTTCTCCCCCAAAGATCGCCACAGCGACCGGCCTGGCGGTGCCCGCATAAATAAATATATTATACTGTTGGTTACCATTTTATGTTAAAGTCACATCGACCAGGCCGAGTAATAAACAGAAATAGCTGTATGTTGCCACAAAATATGCACAAATTATGCACCCATTCCAACGTGGTCTGCATTTAAATGAGAAATGACACTGCAAACGAAATTGTGGCCACCATGGAAGTACTAATAACAATAACGTGTGTTGGGCACACAAGTAATCAAAAACACATTTCAAATATGCAACCAAGCTTAAGCTGATAGGTAGGTAGGTAGGCAGGCATTTATTTCATACTGAAAATAACATTATTCTACGTTACATAATCATAATGAATTTACAATAAGATCGTCAAAATGTAAAAAAAAAACGCTGTCAAAATGTAAAAATAAGAATTAAATTAAACAAAATAAAAATATAGCAAATTAGCTACAGTCACAAATGTCAAAAAATGTATTGAATAAAAAGAACAAATCAAATTAAAACGATCATATTAATAGGTATTAATAATAATAAATGAAACAAAAACAAGAAATCAATTAAACCTATTATCACTATACTCTTTTACAGAATACAGTGATTGCGTCAATAAAAAAACTTTAATTCCATTCGAAGATTCGTTTTTTAGGTCTGCGGGTAGACGCTACCTTCCACACAGCTTAGATAAGTTGGAGATGAACATTTTTTCTAAGTAGCACATACAATTTTAAGAAAGAAAGAAAGAAGATGGTTAGATGGCCTGGTCAAAATCCTACTAATATTATAAAAGCGAAAGTTTGTGTGTGTGTGTTTGTTACTTCTTCACGCTGCAACGGTTGGACGGAATTGGATGAAATTTGAAACGGAGATAGGTTATAGGTACCCTGGAATAACACATAGGCAATTTTTCATCCCGGAAAATACTAAACTTCCCGAGGGAATAACGATAATCGAAATCTACGCGGAAGAAGTCGCGGGCAGAAGCTAGTAGCTGATAAAAATTTGAAGGAAAAAGCCGTATAATGAAGAGAATGGCGTGCATTAAAATAGGCATACACTTTTTTTATATGGCTTAAGGAAGGCCAATGAGCATAAGGCCAACTGATAGTCAGTGGGATCTGTGACTCATAGACATTTGCATTCTCAAGATTACAATCTTAAGACTGCAATCCTACATCTGCAAATGCGTTGGCAACCCTGAGGACTGGGGATCGGTTTACCCTTGAAATATCGAAACTCATTTCATAGAACGTTTCACTTCGCCGAATTTTCGTTTCATCTACAGGCATTTCCACGTGCGAGCTTTATTTTTTTGTTGTTGTCACAGGTCTAACCTAACCTAACCTACGTAACGAATGCTTAAGATAACCTGAAAACTATAAGGTTTCAGCAGAAATTAAAAACGTTTCATCGAATTCAAAAAAAAAATCAAAAAAAAATCAAAATTATTTATTTCAGAAATAACATTTCCATATTACACATAAAATTTAAATAAACATTAAAATTAAAATTAAATTAAAAATCAAAGTTAAAAATAAAATCACAATTAAAATTAGAATTAAAAATCCCAATTAAAATTAAAATTACACAAAACTTTCACAACGAAAAAAAATACTAAAACACAATTAATAAGTACGATTGCTCCCTACATGGAGCTGCATACAGTGAACCATGTAGGGGCAATCAAACCTACTCGCTATCATGTCCAGGATGTGTCACTTCGACGAATTTCATTTCATCAAAATCTAATTTCTGCTGAAACCTTATAGTTTTCAGGTTATCTTAGACCTTGTTGTTTGATCGGTAGTTAAACTGACAAATGGTCAAAAAACGTTACTAATGGTTAAAATCTCAAGGAAATGTGTCAAATTTTCCATTCCTTTTTCGAATTTTAACAATTAGTCGAGTTAACTACTAATCAAACAACAGGGCCTTAACCATTCGTTACGTAGATTAGGATAGGTTAGAATTGTGACCACAAAAAAAAAACTCCTGCACTTGGAAATGCCTGTCGATGAAATGAAAATTTGGTGAAGTGAAACGTTCTATGAAATGAGTTTCGATATTTCAAGGGTAAACCCTGAGGACTGAGATGGAATTCCTCTGCGCTAGTAATTTCACCGATTGTCTTATCCTCGAAACAACAATGCGAACACTAGCGGTAGCTTAAAAGATAAGAATAAGATGGTGGTAGCGATCCGATCAAACCCTGTACAAGGTTCTAGCACCACTTAACCTCGTAAGGCCCAACGTCCTAAATTTAGGATATTTGTCAAAGTTACTTTTGACTTTAGTTGATTGACACAAGATTCTCTTTTGAACTAACGAAATTTGACGTGGGCCTTACAAGGTTACAAGGAGACTAAGGAGACTACTACTAAAAATAGAGAAAAGAGAAATAGCGGAGATAACTTGTACGACAGTTCGAAAAGGTTACGTACACCTGCCTTGCTTTTTTTACTTCAGGGGGGTTATTATGAGATAGCTATGAAGTTCAGTTTACGCTGAGAGAAAAGGACAGAGCTATGTAACTTCTATAGCTGTCCTATACGCTCACCGTAAAATGAACTGCATAGCTTTGTCATAATAACCCCCCAGATAGTTATAAAAGAATACTGCAAATTAAGCAGAAACTAGAATACCTCAGTAATCGTATTGTCTTCAATTAGCCGGCCGCGCTGCCCTCCCGCCACTAATTACAGCGTCCGCGCATTTTTCATACAGATCACGGAACCACTCAACGCTATTGATTGCGAACTTCTGGTGGGAATTACTCGCGAAGAAATTGTAAGAACGCCAACGTTGGAATGCCCCTTTGTCCCCGACGTTTTATAAATTAATAAGAGTAAGATAATTACGTGACTAAACAATTTTCCAACTTTCTTTGTTGTTTAATTATTGTTTGATTTACAAAAATCTTTTATTCTGTAGTAAATAGTTGATTTTTTTTCGCTTTCGGCGCTTTGTAACTCAGATTAACCTTTGTCGTTTGTATTTGAACATTAGGGTGATTCCACAGGCGTTTAAACCGCCGTCAGTCCGCTGTCATAAATATTGAAAGAATGAGCTACACCAGCAGCTAACATTCACACTGAGCTACTGTTATCGTAATTCTTGCCACAATTGATCAAATTTTATATATATTATCGCCTATTTCCTACATACTTACGATAGCGGACTGACGGCGGTTGAAACGCCCTTGGAATCACCCATTAATTTCTTTTTGCTGATGAAAAAACTATTCATCTCAGTAACAAACAGTATTAAGGTCCAACAAAAATAATTTTTTGCCAAGGACTGGCAAACAGGGAGACACCCAACCTGCGTCGCTATTGCCTAATGCACTCGGAATCGAAATCGGCTTCAAAGTGGAACTATTGTTTTAATTTTGTATGAAGACTCGCCTTCGATTTTAAAATGAAAACGATTGCGATTGCGAGTGCGTTAGGCAATAGCCCCCCTGATGGAAAGTGTTTCTTTTCATGTTAAGGAGAAGGCAAACCAGCGAAAGGGCACATGATAGGTAAGTGTGATCTGAGACTCATAGACATTTGCATTCTCAAGACTACAATCTGAAGACTGTAATCCTATAAGGGCCGTATTAATGAACTAATCTCAACTCTAATGCTCGTCTAGAGATGCGTCAAAAATGACAGTGTTCTACGGTTTGACATTTACTTTGACGTATCTTGTGATGGCATCTCGGCCAAGATGAGTTTATTAATACGGCCCTAAGACTGCAAATGCGTGGCGAACCCTGAGGAATAAGGTGGAATGCCTTTATCTATGCTAGTAATTTTACCGGTTGTCTTATCCCCACCGGAACACAACAATGCAAACGCAAACACATGATGCTTGGCGGTAGGGGAAAAGGATATGATGACGATAGCAAAACCGCCGTCTATGGACATTAGTAACACTAAGGCGCTACTGTGTTGCCATTTAAGAGGCCCTTTTTTAAACCCCACATGTCTAAAAATGTCTATTATTCATTGCTTACCTACGTAATGATTTACTGAAGCCAGAAAATGGGAGACTTTCAATTCCACGATCGTCGCTTTTGTATTTTGTCATCCGCTGCAAAATAAACAATTAACGCGAATTTCTACTGATATGTCGATCGGTATCAATCTCGAATGGGTCAGCATTTAAACAGCACCATCCCATTTTGTTTTAGCCCATCTTGTTTCCTTTACCGTTATCATATAGTTTACGTTATGTTAGTTCTTATTATAACGGTAAGCTTCTCAAGTAAACAATAGCAGAACTAGACGATGCCCGCGACTTTGTACGCGTAGGATTAGTTTCCCGTTTTTCTCCTTTCTCTTCCCGTTTGGGGTTGTTTTTCGAGAAATTTCTAGAGTACCAACCCAAGAAATATTCGCTCTTAATTGCAGTTCCGTCAGGCGTCGAACTATAAGGCTGCGGCTCCACTGAAGCGGAGACGAGCGGAGCGGCGCGGAGCTGTGCCAATATTAACCAATAGAATCTAAACCAACGTGCGCAAGGCGCGCTCGACGTGACCGCATGTGCCTTCTATTGGTTAATATTGGCACAGCTCCGCGCCGCTCCGCTCGTCTCCGCTTCAGTGGAGCCGCAGCCTTAGGCAGGTCGAAAAATGTAGTTAACGTATGTACACAGCGTTGATAAACCGTCGATTTGCTCAAAGGTGCCAATAACTGTGGACCGCGTGTGATCAAGGTAGTGTTAACATTACATTTAAATTGTGTTAACATTACATGTCTGGCATGTTTGCGGCGGCGCGCATGGACGACTTCTACGCTGTAATGCGTAAGAAGTGCGTCTCCCTTCTCCATCGTGTTCGCGGCAGCCAGAATACCATCCTGAAAGTGCTTGCAAACCGCATGGACAGTGCATTATTATGGCACTTAGTCAGAAAGGGCATTGGTGTCATAAAATAAAGTGAATTGATATAGTAGTAATGGGTAGTAATTTTAAATTAAAATTATATTCTAATATTGATTGATTGTTTTTAATTATAATTTCGATATTATCTTTTGTTGTGTTTTGTTACTATTACTATTATTATTTGACTTTATTATGACATTTATGTAATTTTATTGAATGTAATGTAATTTTGTTTTGATTTTATTTCTTTTTATTTTTTAAGGTAAATTGCCTATAACATAGATTAATGAACCTTTGTAACTAACTTATTATGGAATTTAATTCTGAATTAAACGATTATTATTATTATTATTATTTTAGATATTTATTTAATTTTCTGTACATTAGGTTTTTTATAACAAATATTCAAATATAAAAGTAAAATAACAATACTAATACAAAAAAATAGACATTATAAAAAACCTAACCTACGAGTGCCGCCGGCAGCGGGGCAGGGCTCAAACTACCGGTGGTTAGGGCTGCAGAGAGAGGAACCTCCTCACAATACGTGCCGTGTCGAGGAGTACTGCCTTCTGTATCTGGCCCTTGATCCAGCCATCTAGCGAGAGTCTCTTGAGGTGTTGGTCGAGACTCTTCGCTATAAGACCGTTTGCCGAAACAACTATCGGGACAATGATAGTCGAGTCAACATCCCACATGGCGGTCACCTCGTGAGCCAAGTCAAGGTACTTGCTGAGTTTGTCCTTCTCGGCCTTCACAAGGTTCTCGTCATGCGGGATGGTGATGTCGACGAGCACTGCCCGGCGTTGAGATCGATCTGTCAACACGATATCAGGCTTATTGGCAACAATTATTATTATTATTATTATTAAATTACAAGTGACTCTCATAAAAGTCTTTGTCAATATAACCTAGAACAATGTTGAAGTGAGACCCCTCTATAACATTCAGTAGCACTGTTTTTAATTCGACAACAAACTCCAGTTTCCAATAATTACGTCATAACATGCCATAGTTATTTTACGACAGTTAATTACATAAGTTAGTAAGCAATATTAAGTTCTAAACAACTTTGTTAAGCTATGTCGAATTTAATATCAGGCGTTGTTAATAAACAGACTTATTTGGAACAACCGAAAACTTTTTAAGATATAACAACTTTTCAAATAAGACTAAGTTGAGCAATAGATAAAAAATATACCTAAGTGAAACATCGTTACTTAAAGTAAGACTAATTATTATTGTAATTTCTATCATCTAATATTATTTTTAGTAAATGACAATCTTCAAACAGATTTAGAATTTTATTGAAACTGAGCAAAACTCGCTAATCCTAGTTTTAAATGACTATTCTAAACCCAAAGCTCAGATCGAGCGGGAGATTTCCCTCGTAATCGAGAGATCCGCGCAAAAACAAAATCAAATTAAATGCACACTTAGGATTTTTCCGAGGCAAAGCAATGAAGGCGAGAAGGTACACAGGATGCGAGTCAGTGAAAAGAAGGCTGCACTCCCAGAGGTGCCGACACCGCAATTGGCTTTGGTATTACCTTTCCAATACGGTTTTCATGTATTGTACCGAGCACCGATAAAAAACAAATTGAACTAGTGCTCCTTTTCAGCGGCTTCCATCGCAGCCAAAAGCAGAGCGATAACTATTATACTGCTTCACACAAACACGTAAAAAGTTCTATTGAAACACACGCGAGTTACATGGAGAAAATGACAACTAATCCGCCCGGCGAGCCGGTTCGTACGATCCACTCGTTGTTTTCTTTTTCACACTTCAACGACCTCTCGGGTGCGTATCAGCGGCGCGAGTGGCGGCGGGTGTAAATTGAAACACTTGCAAATTTACCCCATACATTATTCATACGCCGAACACCCTCGCATTGCAACACCGACAGTTACAGTTGACGCTCCAGTCAAGTTCGCAAAAAGAGACAAAGAATGTCTAATTAGTGGGATCGCGTTGCCGCGCGTCATTAGTCCTGGCGTAGATATTAGACCTATAGATAGCCTTTTGTCAGTGGTGTGAATAATTTGACAGTGGCTTTGTGACGCACAAATCGCACCCAATTTCAGAGGGCTCGCGGCACATAAGTAAAGCGGGTCAACCATTATACGTGTAACAAATGGGCTCCCGCGGTGTTAAGCTTTCCAAGACGGCCTGCGTGCAATAAGGACACGGTTCGGAAACCCAAACCTGTATTATTCTGACCCTAATAAATTTGCCAAGTCAAACCGGCGTTGTCAGACAAATGTGCCTGAAGAGCCATGTAATTAGAATAGTACGCGATATCCTTTAAATTTTCTGTTTAAACAGTGCCGTCAGATAAATAACAGTTTGCGCAACTGTTATTGTTTGAGTTTACGATATAACATGACTGTGTTATGTTTCGCTAAAATTTATACATACATAATCTCACGCCTTCGTACCCAGAGTGGGGTAGGCAGAGCTACAGAATTACAAACATCTCTAAAAACTTGTTGATAATTCTATAACCACAATTTTCACAATTAGGCTAAGATGTTTACCAGCGTATTAGTGACAGGTTGCAAGCCCATCGCCTAACAGTACTACAAGCCTTTAATAAAATTTATTTAACATAGAAATAGGATTCTCAGTATTTAACCTACACTAGGATAATATGACGGCAACCAAGCTAAGATATGAAATTGAGTAGGTTATCAGTCAGTAAGCTAGCAAACAAGCTAAGGAGATGGAGATGTAAAATAACTACTTTTAACTTCGTTCACTACCGATACAGAAGATGGCTAAGGCAATTAAATGATCGAGAGTGAACACCTGCAGCACTAGGAGAGGAATCGCAGATAGACCTAGAATAATCGAGAACAGCCCTTAACCCTTATCCGGTCGGAGGTTTTTTTATCGACCGCATACGATTGGTTGGAATTTTAACCTTAGTATTTTAAAATAACATGAAAATGCGATGGAATTGAAAATAATCAAAATAGTCACTTCCTTACTTCCTATGGTAAGACTACTCAAAAAAGTAATAACTGCACGTTTTTAGGTTTTCATAATTTTATAAAGGGGCTTAGGAATAACATTTTGAACTCATTTAGTAATTCTAAGGGAATAAGATGGGATAGGTATCTTTTTTTTTCTCAAATCATTCGCCCACACGCACATAAGAACCTATTATAAAATCAATCTGGGTGGCTCGTAACTTAAAGCAAAAAAGCAGCCAACCTTTTTTTACATCAATTTATAAAATCAACACCTAAATTCCACATAAACAAAATGCAAATTTATAAAACACATTTTCCTTGAAGAGTTAAGCGTAATTTCTTTCTCGCCAAGGCGTTTCCTGAAATAAATTACAAGTGTAAAATTCACAACAACAAAAGCGGAACAACAAAAGGCTCGCGGCTCGCAACATCCGGGCGACCCTTCCAAACTTAGCAGCCTGATTACGGATTTCCGAATAAGAAAATAAGAAAATAATTCGCCACCACATAAACCAAGCAAAGTGTATGATACTTGTGACATTTTTGTTTACCTCAAAATTATAAATAACAAAAACTCTTTTATTTCTTTATTTTTCCATGTCAATATTTTGTACTGAACATTTTCGATTCACTAAAACGTTAATATGAAAATCAACATAATCCATTAGGTTCGGTTGTGGAGTATAATGCTTAACGTACAGATGAAATATTGGATCCTTTTGTGGGTGATCATGTACAGGTACAGGCATAGGAGAGGGCGCTGGTGCAGGGGGAGCCAATGAGGAGGAAGCAGAAGTTCCAGGTTTTGAAGGCGTGAACGGTCCCCTACCCTCATATTCTACTGGTGGCGTTAGCTTGCGCCAAAGAAACGGCTCTGTATGCATTGGCCCATGATAAAACGGCAAAGCCCGTGTATTCCGTTTAACATCTACTGGAGCCGTCAATTCGTACATTTCAGCTAGAGATAGATACCAATAATCCGCACCATCGCCAATCACAGGAAAAAGTCTCTTATTAGAAAATCTAGGACGATGTTTACGGACAAATTCGTTGTATTTTCTTCTTAGCCTTTTCATATATTCCGTGTAATTAATTGATGTGAGTAGTTTTTCGAAGTCAGAGAGCTGAGTAGTGGCTGGTTTAGAATAAACACCCGCGCGAACGTAGGTTCTTAGGAGGTGGTGTAGTTTAAATACGACGAACGCCAACCAATTTCTGGCTTCTTCTTCGAGGATCCTGAGGTCATCAGCTCTGCTTCTTATACCAAATTCCGCGGCCTCAGCGGCGCGGCGTTCTCCCCTCTCCGTGACGGCGGCAAGCCAGCGGCGGTAACGGCGATAGCAAAACTTTGTGCGTCTTGAATAATGCCCGCGCCAAAGAGCCTGTAATAAAAATAACCGGTGAAATAGTGGCCTACATCTTTACCACTTCGTTCTTGATTTGAGGTCAAGTCCATACCTGAAGACGCCTAGAAGCTATAGCGTAGTGCCGTCCGTGTTTCTGCCGCACAGCACGTCGCAAGTAAGCCCTGTAAATCCTGCGAGAACTGCTGACCCTGAATGCGCATTGAATGATTATTGCATTCTTGGCCAACCACCCAATGTGTTTACGAATAAGATATCCTCTGACCATTCGCTGAAGCAACAAGACGGCCATGAATCTCATGTGCCGACGATTTTCAGCTATATCATTCCGCTGTTGCAATATTTCGTAGTATTCAAGTGGTGTTGGCAAGAATTTATATACTGAAGCCATTTATAAATATCGTGTTTGTCTCGGCATAACTTGGGCATAACATCAACAAAAATGGTGACGGTTGCTGTCATTTATTACCAATTGACATTTGGACGTGCTTATTTATGGAACGCCTTCGTTTATTGGCCACTAGTTTCCCAAAAAGGTTTTAAGTAGTTTATTATAATTTTCTTGGCCAACTCTCTAGGTACCTATTAGCTTAGCTTTTCGTACCTATTTTATTTCCACGGTCCTCTTGAATATTTTATCCTCTTAATTGTTTGTGCTTATAAATTCGTGTTGTTTTTTGGTATTTATGCCCTTGACTTGAGCTGGTAATCGGTTATCAATTTCTTTCCATTTCCCTATTCGTAAATCACTAGAGGAACGCAGTCCTCGGGTGTAGTAGTAAAGCCAACACGACAAAAAAACAGAAAAAAATCGACTCGCACACGTCACGTGGCTTGTGTGAGATTCTGAGATTAAATATACGTTGAGATGGCTATCTATTTGCGTATGCTCACACACACGCGTATGTAGGGCAAGGCATAAGCGATTGAGCTATGCGATGAGGTGATTTGGAGAGTCCTCTCCCTCTGCGCCCCAGGTGAGTCCGTGCGAGACATCATGCATAATTCAACGATCAAATTGGCAAGGTGTGTATGACTGTTTATTTATTTTATCAGATTACTGGTACAAAATGAAAGCAATTTCAGGTCGACATTTAACCAAATGTAATAATTACAAGAATTGGGATACACCTATTTTAACAATGTATGAAAATTTAAAAACCATTTCGAGGAATAGGCCTCCAAATCGATCTCTGTAGTTAGAAATTAAGAAATGACTATCGTTTGACCTCTAAATGCGGTGCGAATTGCTCTATAACAACCTCTTTTGTGGTTTTATGTAAAACATATAAAACCTCTCCAATATTTTATTTTATAAGTACAATTTTATTTTAGATTATCTAGCTGACACCTGTGGCTGACACCTACGTTCGAAGACAGCTGCTGTCATGTCAAAATTATTTGACTGTAATTCTTAATGATGAAATTAATATAGAGAATTCCGGTAACCTTCGGGGAGGGTAGACAGGCGAGTAAGTACGCCGTACTTGGGCATTTGGCACGAAAAAGGGTACCCAATTAAGGACTTAAATAAGGAACCTTAACTTTGTCAGTTTTGGCGCCCATCAATGTATAGCTGATTTTCGTCACAAAACTGACAAAGTTAAAGTTCCTTAATTTCAGTCCTTAATTGGGTACACTTTTTCGTGAAAATGCCCAAGTACGGCGTACTTACTCGCCCGTCTATCACCCCTTTTAGGGTTAAACCCACATTAGGGCCCGGCTACACGTAGTGACTTGCAAGCGCATGGGGTTTGTGCAAATATTGGATGGAATTGGAATTGTGCGATATACCGTTTTGCCGTCTTAACGCACATGCTTGCTTTTGCAAATTGGGATTTGCGCAAGTATGATTGAGCGTGTAGCCGGGCCTTAAGTACAGTTGCTAGCGCAACCATTGAATCGGGTGTATCGACTGTCTATCCGAAAACTAAAACAGTAGTTCAAAACGTACAATTTAAGCAAAGTATTTAAAGTGTTCATATAGCGAACCATATAGGTAAATACACGTTTCATATATTTTCTAGGTGATGTTCGTTGATCTTTCCGATTGCTAAATAATATACAAAATCATGAAAAGTAAAACCATAAAATCGAGGTACAATTTCCCTTTTTTCAATAAATAATACTATGGCTTAGACCATTAATATACTTTACATTTTACTAACAGCTGTACCAGTTTTCGGTACTTAGACCATAATTATAACATTCAGTACATGAACGTGTTTCCCCTCAACCGCATACCTAGTTAGGCTCTAGGCACGCTTTGCCCAGCCAAGCACAGTTGTGCTGTTCGCTGGCGTTCATCAATTCCTTGTGTTAATTCCTGATTCGGCCGTTCATTACAACGAATTACGGACGCTTTGTAATTTGGCTCTCAGTGAGGGCTCACAAGGTAATTGCAATTAATTCATTTGTGCGAAATGACGTAAGGCGCTGCATTTAAATACTCGTAATTATATTGAGTGTGCTTAATGTGTTAAAATATTTCATTTAAAATAAGTACCTACTCAATAATATCGAGCGTTTGCTTCATACCGGGCAAATTATATTTTGTCTGTGTTTACGTTAAAGAAAGGGGAAATAATACCTTCTTGAATTAATTCAAACAAACGCCGTGTTAATAAATGTCGTTATAATGTATTAATATATTGTACAATTGAATGATTGAAATAACTAACAGACACTATTGCTAACAATCTCAAATAAGAAATACAGATTTCTGAGTACTCTGGACAAAACACAACAAGACTATTTGTTTGCAGATGAGTTTAAATATATATTAATGTATTGTGCAATTAATTCATTTGAATAAACGAGGCACCAGCACACATTAATGCCGGGTGCTAGCGATAAGACTGCCACTAAAACGTTTTTGTAATTACACCGGCTCCGAGATGCTGCAATGCAGTCGGAAGTAATTCCTACTAATATTCTTAAGTGTAAGTACCTGCTATTGCGCAACAATGTTTCTGTATTTACATTTGTATTTAAGAGGCTTACGGTTGAGTTTTGAGGTAACTTTTGCCGTATACCGCCATTTTATACAATTCAGAAGTTAATTGTATAGCGATTGTACAGTCACGAGATTAAATTTGGTACCCACCTTCAAAGACCCAGGTCCAAAGTCAATCTGACATTCTACAAAAATATGGTTGAGTTTCCTAAAAGTTACAAATGACTTGACATCTCTAATGACACGACTTCAAGAATGTGTTTTAACCAACTTCAAAAAAAGGAGGAGGTTCTCAATTCGTCTGTATTTTTTTTCTTGGAATGGTTTCCAAATTAACGCTCGTGACTGTACGTCTAATTTGTCGGACTTGACAGAAGCGCGTGGAGCTAACCCCACGTGCTTCTGTTTAAGTAGTTTATTAGAGAGAATACTCTTTTACCGAACAAATATCTTCGCGTGTGATGTCCATGGACTTATTTCTTCATGGTGAAAGCTTACCATAGTGTATGTAGGATGCTGATTATACTGGTTGTGGCCAATGATGTGATGCGACCTTGTTGCGTCGAAAAAAATACAAAATCTGACTGAAACAAATTTTAGTCTACACTAATAATATAATATTATAATATTATTAATATAAAGAGGAAAGATTTGATTTTTTGTTTGTTTGTTTGAATTGAATAGGCTCCGAAACTACTGGACGGATTTGGAAAATTCTTTCACCATTAGAATCCTACATTAACCCTGAGTAACATAGGCTATGTTTTGTTTTTCTGCGTGGACGGAGTCGCGAGCAACAGCAGCTAGGTAGTAAAAGTCGATGCGTAGGTTGACTAGCAAATAGCCGATCTTTTAAATTTAAGCGGTTAAGGTTTTGCTTTGGATTAAAAAAAGCAAAAAAAACTCCTCAACTTTGCATGGTCACGGTATAGTCTAGTAGGTATGTACTTATGTACCTTTTACCCGAAAAATTTGCTGGTGTTCTTACAGTACAATGTGTACCTATAATAAACTGATTATGTTCATCTTAATCCGAAAGCATAGCGTATCAACAACGAAATAAACAAATATTTGCTAGTCAATCTTGATGTTGGGCACACAACGCTAAGCCTATGAGCAGGCGTATGTACTTGTAGACTAAACTAACCTAACACAATTACTCATCGGTTATCTACACGTGCTTTGTTAACTCCTGTTTATTGTACTTATTATAGTAACGTAAAAATATAAACAGATTTTGTGAAATTATATTATTTAATTTATTTATTTATTCGTGACTACAAACCATTACAATCAGAAATAATGCACATTATTATGATGAAAATATATGGATCTAGACGATGTATGCACAAAATGGTTATAATGTGTAAATGTTTGATGGTTGGTGGTAATAGTTAGGTATCTTATACAAAGTCATGCTATTTGAGTAACGGGAGCGGCGTCGTGAATTAAAAGTTACTTATTTACTACATATATCATTGTAATGTTATGTCAAAGATTTGTAATTGAATTAAACATTAAATATTGTTTTTATATGGTTACCTAACAATACATAAGAGTCATATACTTAGTGCAGATGCACTAAATAAATTGTTTTCTTGGAAAACATAAAGACTGGTTTTTCTATAATTTATACTTTATTCAAGGTTTTTACAAAATTGGATGCTCACAGCCATGTTGGTAAAGAAGAAGAGAACGCTTTTTTCGATTCGCTCTATCGACAGAGCCAGTGCTCGATCGGTAAAGCGGGGGAGAAGCGACATCTGACGGAGAGAAGCAGTACTAACTAGTTTTCAAATTGTGGCTGCCGTCAGATGTCGCCGTCCTTCGGACTACCACTTGTGTCGCTGTTGCGACATAAATGAAGACAACACAATGTTAAAATCCAGTATACTATAACGGTAAATTAATTAGACTTCAATTAATTAGGTACATTTAGTCACAAAGCATATTTATTTTATACTCAAATATAAAAGTGAAGTTTAAAGGCTTACTTAGACAGAAATACTATTGTAACCTATTGTTAGCTATGAAAGATTAAGGTGGGGTAACAGTGTCAATGTCAAAGGACCATAATATTTTTTAGGAGATATAGTTGGTTAGACGGACTTGCCCCGTTAGGTGGGGTAAGAGCGTCAACGGGGTACGTGCGACAAATTATATATTCCCACCGCCAAGCAGTAGTCATCGCATTGCTGTGTTCCGGGGGATAAGACAGCCGGTGAAATTACTAGCATAGAGGCATCCCATCTTAGTCCTCAGGGTTGGCAACGCATTTGAAGTCTTAGGATTGCAGTTTTGAGATTGTAGTCTTGAGGTTTCAAATGTCTATGGGTCTCAGATCCCACCTACGATCAGGTGGCCTGAGTGCTAGCGTGCCTTCCCCTTGCCATAAAAAAAAGTGTGCGTCTCGGGACACCCGACAGAAGTGATAACTTAAACTAATCTAAGTTGAACTATACCCTCCCATATAAGAAGTTATCACTTCAAAATGTTCAAAATGGCGGCCATTTTTTTTAAATCTGATTACGGTTTCGCATTTGAAGTCCCAAGTGGCCCTCAGATATCGATTTTAAAGACAATCGAACCAGTAACAAAAAAAATCAAAATGGCCTCCAGTTTTTTTATCTGAGTACGGGTTCGCATTTGTAGTCCCGACGGATCCTCAGATATCGATTTTCAAGACAATCGAACCAGTAACAAAAAAGTTCAAAATGGCGGCCACTTTTTTTAAATCTGAGTACGAGTTCTCATTTGTAGTCCCCATGGATCCTCGGATATCGATTTTCAAGACAATCGAACCAGTAGCAAAAAAGTTCAAAATGGCGGCCACTTTTATAAATCAAATTACGCGTTCGCATTTGTAGGCTCCACGGATCCAAAGATATCGATTTTCGAGATAATCGAACCAGTAACAAAAAAGTTCGCATTTGTATTTTATGCTTAGGAACGCCATACGGGGTGACGTCAGCAGTTAAGATCAAATACCGTTTACCATTTTCGACCATGCCTGTAACTTACGATTGGCCTAGCGGC
The DNA here is from genome assembly GCA_946894065.1 of Acleris literana. Lineage (NCBI taxonomy): Eukaryota > Metazoa > Arthropoda > Insecta > Lepidoptera > Tortricidae > Acleris > Acleris literana. The sequence goes on from OX335683.1 coordinate 8,524,001, forward strand.
TGGGAGGTAGGTCTATGACGCCATGGTGCCGCGGTTCAAATCCCATTCGATACCAGGGTCTTCTTGTATTTTAAAAATTGTTTAAAAATTAGTACTATACCGCTGCCGTATGCGTGAGAGAAAGGGAAGCCAGACAGGCTGTCTAGCAGCATGCGTTACGTAACGAAATGGTTTACCCTCCGTAAAGAAGTTATCACTTCAAACATTTTTTAAGAGATATTGTTGGTTAGACGGACTTGGCCCGTAGACGCACTTGCCCCTCCTTACCTTACACAATGTCATTCACAGAATGCACAAAAAACATGGGATAAATTGAATCTCAAGATTTATCAAGCTTTATCTTCCTGATCAAATCCTTATACTAACAGCCTAAGATCAGTGTCCCATCAGATGAGGAAGTTGGCACGGAGTCTCGGAAACAAGCTGAATAAATTTTAACACCAACCTTATTAAACTTTTATCGGTAAAATCTGATAGAATTGAATGGGAAAACAACGAGAGCTTGTTCAGTTTTCCGATAATAGCGTTATCGCTGTTGATGTAGTTAAAATGTTGAAAATGTTTTACCGGGAATAGATAAATGTAGGTGTTGTCGCTTTTATTTTTGGCTTTTGTTTTATATGTCGTTTCAATAGCATATACGAAATAAGTATTAAATCGTTATTTAATATCATCAAAAGGCATTGTTAGCTTTAAATGCTTCTCATAATCGAACTTGTTTTAATTGGATTATATCTGTATACACACCTTTTACTGTTTTAAAACTTAGTCACAGTTTTATTTGATAGATGAAGTGAGTTGCACTCATTTGCGCAAACGTTAATTAGTGCAATAGACGGGGATCTGAATTAAATCAAACTAATAGTTGTGTATGGCAAACCCGCTTTTGTGAGATAAAACTACTGAAGTAGTGAAGAGGAACTCATACGAATCATGCGTATGCTCCGGCGGACGCCGTTGCGCCGCGTGAGACGCCACGGTAGCGAGCGATCTGCTGTCTCTCTCTCTCTTCCCCCCACCGACGCGTGGGCTGGCTGTGAGGCGGCGGGATTATCAACAGAGCGAAGCCACAGCTAATCGGAGCAGGACTACGTCACGTTCGTGCCATATACGCGCGCGTGCCTTTTTTCCACATTTGTTGTAATTAATGTTGCTTAAATAATAAACTGTTTTTAGTATTTTGCGTTTTCTATCAGTAGGTACTTAAAATATTGGCGATTGCGTTTCTTTCTCGTTATTTAGGATCTCGACTAAGTTAAATAAATAAATATGAAGCGATAATTGTGATCAAAAAGCAGCGGTTTTTTTTTTAATTTAAAAATCAATGCATTTTTTTGTAAAAAAATTCAATCGCAATCCTGTTTTCAATATACGTAATCCGTAACTGTAAAGCCTGACCCAGTTCCGGAGGTTTTACCGAAAATAATTGTCTTTTTTTAAGCAAAATAATAAATCCGCCGTCGTCGTAAACGTAACTCATATCCCGAAAGCGATGAGGGGTGAACTCAAACTTCCACATTCCTCGTCCTTTGACCGGGTCACAGTAACTTGGAGCCCATATTGCGAGTGTCTCCATGAAAAAAAGAAATGAAACTTTACCCTCTTCGCTAAACTTATTAAATGTCGCAGAAAGATATTTGATGGTTTCGGATACTTTATGGTGATTAAAATGTTAAGTACGAGTACGGAGAAAGTTTTACTTTATATTCGAGTTGAAATAATTTGTTTCAAGCGAAGCTTATAAAAGGAGTTAGATTCGCATTTATAGAGATAAAACGAATACTTTTGGAGCTGTTAGTCAACTCAAATATCTTAAAACCGTGTGAAGTGGTAGGTATTACTTAAAAAGCTTTATCATGGCGAAACAAAAACGGAAGTTATCATTATAGTTAGCACGGTCTAAATTAAAATTACCTACATAAAAGGTTTTTTGGATAAAGCTGTCATTTGAGGTCAGGCTGCGAATATGTATGTTTTTATTTGAGCGGCCATTCGTAAAAGTGGTATATTATGATAGATATATTCGACACAAACCAAGTTTGTTATATAATTGATGGTTAAACAAACTTACCTGAGTGAAGTTTGACCATAATTATACGAAGCGCTGCATCCGAAGACATTTGTATATTCACACTAGGTAGTCCACTGTCAATGTACTAGGCATCACACGATTATTTAGAGAATTCAAAGAAAAAAGAATAAAATATTTAAAAGTACTATGGTATCCCTACTACTGTGGCAACCCTCGGCTCAAGTGTCATTTCTTTCAGAGCTGAAAAATTAAAACCTATTTCGTATTTTAAGTAACCGGGATTCATGTATTTAACATAGGGTCAGGGTGGGAGTAGAAATGTCTTCGGATGCAGCGCTTCGTATAATTATGGTCAAACTTCACTCAGGTAAGTTTGTTTAACCATCAATTATACTTCAGCGCTGCATCCTCGACATTTGTATATTCACACTAGGTAGATGTTTAGAGATAATCTTTCGAAATAGGTATGAGTAAAAATGCAAAAATAAATCAATATAACAGAAAAGATTTATAAATCAATTTAATCGATTGCCATACATACTAACGGTATCGACTAATTACTGCCTATCGTAAATCATTTGTTAACATTAGGTTACTCGTCTGCATCATTATTACAAACAGCCTGAGCAAATAGGTTGCCGTCTTCTACACAAAGGGGTCTATTATAGAATTTAGCAAAAACTAATGAGTTTCCGGACCAACCGGCTGTTCTTCTTATAATATCAATAGGCACACCTCTTCGACCAGCCGCCGAGGTAGATGCGTGGCGGGTGCTATGTGCCGAAAAAATGCTGGTATCGATACCGCTGTCTGCGAGGACTCGTTTGATCCAGCGGCTGATCGTAGAGGGGCTTGCGTTGCGAAGTGGCTTCCGGGTCGTCAAGATGAGATGCCCAGTTTGGGGCGACCCTCTGTGGGCGTTAGTAGATTCGATATAATCCAGTAATGTTTTCGCGGGGCATATTTGTTCACGGTGAGGAAAAAATGGTATCGATAACCTGGGTATTTGACGACCTGGAGCGGATGTCTTAATCAAGTCTGTTATGACTATTTCTATGCATGTGGCGTTTACTTTAATATTAGCTAAACGTATCATCGATAGCGTCTGCACCCGTTGTCCAGTTGACAATGCAAGGAGAGCTACCAGTTTTTGCGTGAGACTATCTAACGGAAGTCCCAAGTTAGGATATAAATTAGAGACATATTCGAGAACGATATTCGGATCCCAAGTCGATTGATATCGAGGGAGACATGGCTTAATTCTAAACACGCCTTTAATAAACCTACCGATTCGTTCATCATTACCAAAAGGTTTACCTAATATTAAACTAAGCGCTGATCTATGAGTGTTAAGCGTGGAATAATTAGCTCCAGCTTCAAATTGCAAAGTTAAAAAATCAAGCGCAGTTGGAATGTCGCTGCTGTAGCAGTCGATGTTATGAGTTTGACAATATTGCCACCATTTTTTATAAGTACAATTATATTGTTTGACTGAACTGCTTGATAGTGAAGAGATCATAATATCAATAGCCTTAAATGGTATGCATTCTTTTAGGAACGCCCCCCTGATAATTTGGATACAACCAGGGTAAGTCGTTTCCAGAGCGGGTGCACCGTCCTGAAAGGGGAAACAAGTAATTCAGAGTCAGGTTTTAGATACAGGGGTTCACCCTGAGACAATGACACAAAAAAGTGGATACCAGGGCTGGCTAGGCCAATATGGTACAACCATTACGCCAGTAGCCTTGTCGTTAACAATTTTACGAAGGCTTTTCAAAATTAATGAAAAAGGTGGAAAGGCGTAGAAGAAATAGTTGTTCCAATCTAAAGTGAATGCATCTATATTGTACGCGCCGGGGTCTCGTTTCCATGAAACATATTTACGACATTTAGCATTTAGCCTAGTGGCGAAAAGGTCTATTTGTGGTTGACTGAAATGATGCACAATTTTGTTGAATGCAAATGAGGATAAATTCCACTCAGTGTCGATGTTCGACCGCCTTGATTCTAAGTCGGCCTCAACGTTTTCCTTTGATTTAATATAGGAAGCATAGATAAACAAATGACGTTGTTCGCACCATTTCCAGATATCCCGTGACATATCGTTTAAGTGTACAAATTGTACTCCTCCCGCCCTGTTTATGTACGACAAGGCAGTTGTGTTATCTATGCGTAGTAATATTTCCTTGTTCCTTAAATCACGGGCAAAACACTTAAGACCGAAGAAGGCCGCTTTAAGTTCGAGCAGGTTTATATGATTGTGAACCTCAGCTTCATCCCAGAAACCACTAGCACGTTCACCTTTACAAGAAACGCCCCATCCCGTAGTAGAAGCGTCCGAAAAAATCTCAAGGCAGTAATGTCCGGTACGAATGGGGTTACTAGTCAACATAATATTATTTTTCCACCAAAGTAAGTCAGCGTCTAAATGGGATGGTAGTGACATTAAACTTTCATAGTTTTCGTTAGAATGAAGTAGCGCTAAATACTTCTCGCGTTCTAGTCGTTTAGTATAGCCCCAGCCATATGCTACTGCTGGGCAACTTGAACATAAAAGACCGAGGAATCTAGCGAAGTCTCTAATAGACATTACTCTTGTATGACACACTTTATTTATATAACCAAGGATCCGTTCGCGTTTACTGTTTGGCAAACGTACGCACATTTTAGATGAATCCAGCTCAAAGCCCAAAAAAGTTTGTACTTGGCTAGGTATTAAGCAACATTTGGTATAATTTATTACGAAGCCAAGATATTCGAGTAGTTTGATTGTTTCTGTGACGCAATTGAGACAGTCGTCATAGGAATTGCCTATGCAAATTAAATCATCGAGATATATACTAATTAATAACCCCTTCTTTCTTAGAAAAGACATAACTGGTTTTAAAAGCTTTGTAAAAACATAGGGAGCAAGCGATAGGCCGAATGGAAGACATTGAAACTCATAAATTTGCTCTAGAAACCTAAATCGCAGGTACTTTTTACTATCATCGTGCATGCTTATGAGAAAATAGGCCTCTTTTAGGTCTAACGTAGCCATGAAGCAATTAACAGACATAAGCTTTATAGTTGTGCGTATGTCCTCCATTTTAAAATGCTGAGGAGCAATAAACTGATTCAGTTTCTTTAAATTTAGAATAAACCTAAATGAACCATCTTTTTTGGGCGTAAGAAAAATGTTTGAAATAAACTGACCCGGTGTGTATTCGCATTTGACTATAGATCCGGAGTGTATTAATTTTGAAATTTCTAGATTTAAATGTTTAGTTTCAGATTCACTATAAAAGTTATTTGAAGGTTCTGTAGACTGACTTATTGGGCATTCGAAAGGTATTTTAAAACCAGTTATGTATCCCAGTACAATAGGATCCGTGGTGATTGATTTCCACTGGTTCAAAAAATAACGCAGTCTACCCGCGTGCTTTACCTTTACTGAGGTCTGCGCGGCTTCAGGCCCGGCTTCGTCGACCCTGCAGGTCGCTCCGCGATCGGAAGTTGTCTCCTGTTCGTCTGAGACCAGTAGCGGTTCTTCGGCCCCCCCCGCCTGGGTTTGCTGGATCCATGGTGTCGGGGTGGGCCTCTCCAGTTTCCCGAATGATGATATGGCTGCCTCCTTGAAGGTCCTGGGTCTGATCGTCGAACTTGTAGCCCAGACCGTTCCGCGGTCTTAGAAGCTTTTATTTTGTCACCAAGATTGGATCCGAACAGAAATTTGTCTCTTTTAACATCGGAGATCATACCCGTAAACTTTTTATCCAACGACGACATTATTAATTTTCTTCTCGTTTTAGTATTTTCGTTGTGTAAATCCAGGAATACTTGGTTCACTTCCGAGAGCTTCCTTATTATTTCAACTTTATCGGTGTCACCAACAATGACAGACGAAGTTAAGTTAGTAATTCCGGAAATTCCGCGCCCGAGAACGTTTTGGGATTTTTCCATATACCTATCTCGATTTCTCACTGATTCGCCCAAGACAAGAGCAATTTCAGGGTTCAAAACTGGTGCTTTGGCTAGTTTAAAATTTTCTGGGATAAGAAATTTCTCTTGTATAGCCTGCTTTTGCTCCTTGGTGAGGCCATCTACCAGTACGCGACCCCAACGTTTAGAGATCTCGTCCGGAATTTTGGGGCCAAATAATTCGTCCTTGGCCTTTGGATCCCCTAAAGCTTCTAAAATCAGGGTTGGTAAGGGCGCTGGCTCCGTAGTGGTGCTTGTGCCCGGCACCGGGTCTGCAGTTGCTTGCGCTGACCTCACGGGGGCCACGGCACCTGCGTTGGGTATTGCGGGGGCTGTATGAAGGCCGACGGCCGCTATGTTGCAGTCCGTGGTTGTAGGCGTGAGACCGCACTCATTTGGGGTTAGGTCGGTGGGGACTGCCGGGGTTATTTTGTTCGCCACGGACTTAATACGTTCGTCATCCGACTCATCCCAATCCGAAGGGTACAGCGGTTCGTAATCGGACACTGGGGAAGCCGATCTGTGATGGTGATCCTCTGAAAAAAAATACCGTAACCGCTTTGAGTACCCTTCGTGTAGGTATAACTTGCAAACCATGTAAACAAACCCTTTAATAAACCTCTGAATTTTCACATTAACTCTAATTTAGTATTTAGTCGTTTGTTATCTTAAAGCAACACAGACTATAAAAAATTGACCACCTAAATATGGATAGGCAATATCCGTATAGCGGTTTGATTACATAGTGCTTAGTTTTAACCCAACAAAGTATAATAATACCGCGCATGAGCGATATTTTAATACTGCGGTTGCAGTGATATAGTTTAAAGTCATGAATTGTAATCACGTTACAATATGAGACTAGGTGTTATCTAACGTGATCACGTCACGCAGTATAACCCATGGCATTAACTAGATATAAGGATCACCACCATAATCTGGAATAAAACATTAGTGACACTGGTTCGCCTTAACGAATGGAGATGTAACGGCGTATATTTGACAACGACAGCTTATAGTTTACCAATGGTGATTCTAGGTATTTAAAATTACAATATGTACAACCGTTGAGCAGTTTTTATACTATTTTTTAGTTTTATAAAGCATTTCATGAGAACAAAGAAAAGAACGAGTAATTGTTACTCGAAAAAAAAATATATATATGCGGGTATGCCGATAATATTGCTTACGTACGTTCGGCTTTGATTTGATTTCTAGATAAAGATAGAAACGATTTAAGCGTCAGGTTTATAAGATAACAAAGGTATTTAAACTAACCGTCGTTGCTCGAGGAATAGTACTCGTTGTGAAGTTGGTTTTCCAGACGTCGTATTTTCCTCCTTAAACGATCTTCTTCTTCGTATCTGTGTTTTCGTTTTCGTCCCATTTTTACGATTAATATTACGCAACACTACTAATCCAACAATATTATTATAACGTCGAATAAGTCGAATTTAAGATGCCGTGAATGTCGTGATGCCTGCACACGGAAAGCGAAATGACACTTGAGCCGAGGGTTGCCACAGTAGTAGGGATACCATAGTACTTTTAAATATTTTATTCTTTTTTCTTTGAATTCTCTAAATAATCGTGTGATGCCTAGTACATTGACAGTGGACTACCTAGTGTGAATATACAAATGTCGAGGATGCAGCGCTGAAGTATAATTAAGTGTAAACACGCCTACACTCTTAAGTGTAGGTAGGCGTGTTTATAGTAGGTATATTCACCAGCATTAATATATTATCCAACATTGAGCGCAAAAATATCTGACACGCTCATATACCTCTAGTAATAAAGACGTGGCAGATATTTCTGCGCCCAATGTTGGATAATATATAATTGCTGGTGACTGTACCAAATACTGAAATCTTAAATTTCTTCAAATTCAGAGAGGACCTAAGCAACCATTATAAATAAATCATCCGTGGCCGCTAAAACTATTCGCTTTAAGCAAATGTATGATACAGTCGAGTTCATAAATATGAATACACTATAGTACCTTGTCACTTTAATCGCTGTGAAAATTCGAATATGGCAGTTTGAACGTGACATTAAATAGACAAGGTATTAAAATATATACATATTTATGAACTCGACTGTACCTACATGAGAATAAGTCTATAAGCTAATTATTGAATCGGATTATTAAATTATTATACATATATGAATAAATATATCAGGAGACAATGTCACACCAATTGACCTAGTCCCAAACTAAGCTCTAGGCTTGTACTATGGGTACTAGACAACGATATAAATACTTATATAGAGAAATATATACTTAAATACATAGAAAACATCCATGGCTCAGAAACAAATATTCGCGCTCATCACACAAATATCTGCCCTTACCGGGATTTGAACCCAGGACCGCTAGCTTCGTAGGCAGGGTCACTACCAACTAGGCCACCGTGTCGTCAAAAGTTGAATGTAAGATTATCACATATAAAAAATTTAAGATCTGTTCATTACTTTTGATTAAAAACTATGTACCTAAGCACATACTTAAAACAATTATATAATAGGAAAAAAAGGCCACAGATGTACTAAAACGAATTTCGTTAAATCGTTTGCTATCAGATTTAAGCTCCCAATACCACATCGTAAAATTAACACTGTTTAATTTGCAGTACATCTCTGTAACGATGCATTTTTAATAAGTCCATTTTACGGTCTTCTGAGTTACCTACATAGAATAATGTAGTAGGTAAATATCAAACGTATTGAATTAAATTTGCCTGCCAACTCGTTTTACGAGGTGCTGCTCGTAATAGCGAAATGTCAACGCGTAAAAATGTCGTAATATTGTATGCAACATATACGAGCCGCACTTTATGACTACGAAGCAATGCTCCGATGCTTTACTTGAGGTATAAACTGGGATGCAGATGCGTCCGCTAATGGCGTCTGATGTGCCGAAGGTAATGTGATCTAGAGAGTGTTGAATGACACCTCTAAACTGCTATTTTATACTTACGACTAGAAGACGTCATAAGCATAAAATTTGCTTCCCGCTTCTCCCCCATTTCTTCCTTTTATGGGTTGAATTTCGAGAAATAATTTCTTAGTTTACCTACCCACATTACTACTGGAGTAGGTACGAGTCTATATTCCATATTTTATGTTTCTAAATTTAGTAGATTGCACATCCTGCGTTGTCCGCCTGTTCTCGTAAGAACATAGACAACAAAATTGACTTCTTTATCAACAAACCTAACTTCCCTAACTTTCACAACAATCTTCCGCTTCTAAAAGTTACCTATATCTTTCAGACGATAACATCAGAAAATAGTATAGACATGTCCCAGATTAAATCTAACGACATAATTTCTCGCCTGAAACTTGACACCGGCACGCCTCGAAGTTCGAGATGGTGCCGAGGTTAGAGAAAAATTAAAACTTTCGCAATATGACGCCTTAGCGAGAAGTTTGGTATGAACAGTTTCCAGGTGATGTGTGGTAACTTACTGGAGGAATAATATTAACGAACGGCAGACAGCGTGCAGTGGGTGTTTCAATGTAATCTACTTATAGTAACTTGATGATTGGGCCATTCTACTTTTCGTTGTACATAAGTTTTTGCCACGTTCTCACTAAACTATTTATAATTCAAAAAACGGTAAAGTGCTGCGTTTTCTAAGTTGAAACATAGAAAAGGGATGTAAATAAGCTTATATTTAGAATTATCCTAATTCATAAAAAGTTATTTGTAATAACTATAAAGTGAGTAACACAGTGGACGATGTCCCGGCCTTTCCTATGGAAAAAGTGCAGTTTACCACTGAGTTACCAAGATTCTTCAACGATAATTGAGTAATTAAAGAGTTGTTTTTTTGAAAACCGTTAAACTTAAACATTCTAGGTTCATGCCATTTATTTATACGCGGATTCATAATTTGGTATACTTTTTATCGGACGAAAACAAAAGTGTACGCTGGAAAGTAGAATGGCCCGATTACCAAAATTAGCACTTTACACTTTTCAAACTATCACGGTTTTTATTCACGACACGAATTAATAACATTAAGCAACCGCAGAACTTTAGTTATCTCGTGATCATACCTGGCGATTACAACATCGTTGATTTCGGGGATTGATGTTGATTTAAACCACGATAAGAACCCGTTTATTATTAGGTAATTAGTGTCATTGTCCATTAAAGCCGAAGTACCCTCCACCTTTGTTCACCTTTGTTGTAAGTTTTGAAATTTGCGTAATTTAATCCATACTAATATTATAAATGTGAAAGTGTGTATGTTTGTCCGTCTTTCACGCTTCAACCACTGAACGGATCGAGATGAAACTTGGCACACATATTGGTTAGGTCCTGGAATATGACATAGGGTAGTTTTTATCCCGGAAAATTGCATAGTTACCGAGGGAGCCGCGATAAACGACTTCTACGCGGACGGAGTCGCGGGCGAAAGCTAGTTAAACTATATTTAAGAATTACATCGTATCTGTTTCGTCAAAAATAACATTTTACAACCTTTTTCAAGCGTAAAATAGAGTCGAGCCGATGCCATAGGAGCCAGGTCATGGATTCAATAATATAGAACTATTTGCCAGGAAGAGCTTCTAATAAGTTAATTACGCTTTATAATATTAAGTATTTAGATTGTAGTCTCGACATCGGAACCTACTTACTATCAGTTCCGTTCGCCTACCTAATAATAGTTATTTATGTAACTGGTGCATAATTTAGCTTCTTAACGTACGACTGCCGAGGTTAGAGCGCGGGCGACAGCGGAGCGAGCGCTCTAATGACAGGCACGAGTATCTTAAGAGCTAATTATGTACCGTTGCATACATAAGTTTTTCTGCAAGCTTAAAATGATAATGACAAAAATAAACAATGGCTTACTTTTCTTGTCTAATTTCCTTGATATTTCTGCTAACAAATGACTTGTCAGCGAAGTTTATTCGTTCGTTCATTTTCATTAATATTTCGATTGGCGTTTTCATCAAAATTTTAATAGTTACTAAAAAAGTTCTAAGAATTTATCATATAAGGGACGGGGAATTCCAAACGAAACGCCATTTTGTTCATATCCATTTTGAGCGTAACCATGGTAACCAAATAATATCCGGAATGACCGTAACCATGTTGATAACAATGCTATAATAATGATTATAGAACTATTATTAGCATGGCAACGCTCATTATAGAATTGGTTTCACGCTTTGGTTGCGCTATAGGTGGCATTCTGATACCGTTAACGATATCAATATTGGCGGTTTATAGTACAGAATTAAAAAAAGATATTTAAAGTACTTACTAAAAAAAAATGTTTTAAATACAAAAAACCGCCTTCCAAAACGCAAAAACTTAGGTACTTCTTTTAAAATGGTCAGCCCAACTGAAGTCGGCTTTTGGGTAAAAGGCGATTTTTTGTTTTTTAAAACATTTATTTTATTTTATAATTTTTAGTGATGTTAATTAATAAGCTGTTATGTACTTAGTTCCACTTCGTAGTTGATATGAAACTTTAAGACATTTCAAGCTCGGCGCAAGCAACGCCGCGGGAGAGTCATAGTCATATTTAATAGTACATTGTGTATTAAGGGTGGTAAAGACAGAAATACAAACGAGAATCTGTTAGAAGCCCGAAGCCGAAGGCTGAGGGCTTTAATGATTCGAGCTTTGTATTTCCTTTACCACCCATGTAACATACAATGTTTTTCATCACATTTGCGAGGAAATTAAATAAAATCAGACAGTAGATCATATTTTTAACTTACGATTCTCACTAATAATGTTCGTTGGAGTCGCATTATCCCTTTCTTCTGATGACGACATGTATTTTACTGATATATAAATTTTAATATGAGCACAAAGACACCCTTTTAATTATTATTTTGGAATCACACAGTTTATAATCAGTATTTATAAATTAGCGGCAGACTACATCATTGTCTATGACTTACCACAGATACAGTCAATCGTGTTCAGTCCGATTCTAGTGACAGTCGAGATCAATAGTTTATAGGTACGAGTATGCGACATTTTTAGAAAATTGTATGCAACTGACATTTCCTCTCGAATGAAACTTCATATCGAATGGCACAAGAATTGGGGTCCTGACGTATTATGATAGTTTGAGTCCACGTATTATATTAAAAAAAAAAAGCTATAACCCACGATAGGGCGTAATGGTAAAAAAAAAGGCCCGCGGGTATTATTTTGGATTTACGGTCGATTTTTCTAGCATGTTAGGACACTATTTACGAGCAAGTGTGATGAAAACAATTAAATGTTCTTCGTTACAATTGCTCAGCTATCTTATTCGAGATATCTTAACGCCACCCTTGAAATCGGTACCGTTGAGCAGTTCCGGTAGCCATTTGTGATCTTCATCATCAGTTCCACTTCACCAAAACATACATTCTGAATGCAAATGCTGGACTTGTTACTAAAAATACTAAAATCGCTGTATCTATGCCTATAATATTTGAGGAGTTCCCTCATTTCCTCACGGATCAGATTCAGATTTGGTGACAATGGGACCACCTCGAAAGTATACTCTATCTAACCAAAACGAGATTTTAAAAAAAATCGGACAACCTCTGCAAAAAGTTGTGCGTGATCATGATCATACATAAAATTAACTGAGTCGGTTAAAATACACAAAACCTTCTCCTAAGAGTAACAAATACTTTTCTGAAAATCGCATCAAAATCGGTTCAGCCAAACGCGAGATAATCGCGGACAAACATACATACATAGGTACATAGAGTCATGTGGGATGTGGGGCAACTGTGCGTACTTTACTTTGAAACTAGTATCAAAATTAAAAGATAAGCATGAAACGAAAATGAAAATATGTATCCGGCAAAGCATTTATTAAGGTAATAATTAAATCAAAAAATTATCAATAAAACGTTGCCACCTCGAAGAAAAATCGCCTTAATTCAACCAGCTCAAAATGCGCACACTTACCCATACTGCGGGTAAGTGTGCGCAGTCAAGCGAAGTTTGAGGATTTTTTATAATACTAAGCAGACTGATTTTGATCAAACTTACCTCACTTTATTGAGACATAACATAGCTTCAAATAGTTCAAATGTTATGCAAAATTGAAGGCTTAAATACATTACTAACAGAAATAAAATTCATTTACTCGTCTCGATTTTCGCCATGACAGCAAATTTTACCTTTACGGCACCAGATTCTGAATATTTTCTTTTTCTAGTAAATGAATGGGCATCTGGGTTTTTCTTGCATAAACTAACTCTCCACCAACATATCTTTAATTCGCTTACACATATCACAAACTACTCCCTCCCCATTCCTAAATAAAGGGGTTGCGCACACTTACCCGCTGCGCACAGTTACCCCACATGACCCCACAGGTCAAACTGAGAACCTCCTTTTTTTTGAAGTCGGTGAAAGACTACGAAACACTGTCTTCTTAGATAAATGTCGTCCAATATCGACTATATCAGTTAATTAAAAACTGTTCAAAATATTATGTTTTATTTAATTATAATTAAGAATCATTCATATTATTAAACCTCTTCAAACAAACCGTTATATTTATATTACTTTCTATCATAGGAAATCTGTTTAGTTAAAGTTTATTCAAACTAACTAATCCTCACGTGAAAACAAAATGTCGCCTGCATCCAATGGAGCACTTTAATCAACAGCTGTTTGCTTAATGAGATGACATTCAAAATGGTCTCTCACACCTTCGTAGAGCTAATACAATTTAACTTGGAACGAATGGAGACTGTAGTTACTGGACGCATTGCGGGAACTTGGAATTGTAGAGGTTTCTAGAGGTAGTTTGCCCAGGGATTGGCAGTGTTGTTGCTGATTGCTTTACCAAGGGTTTGATTTTTAGGATTACCAAAATGATGTTAAAAGATGATGAGAGGCTGAAATCACCGTTATCTAGAGATGTGTGAAGCTGTGAATGGGAGGCCTAATCCAGCAGTCGGACAAAATAATAGGTTATTTAGGAGATTATATAGGAACCCTCTTATTCATAAACGCACAATTGCTAAAATGTGCTTAAAATATACTCTGTCCTTATCTGCCATTATACTATTTGAATTTGACAGAATGGGACAAAGAATTCTTTAACTAAATGAGGTTTAATGTGTGTTTATGAGAAAGGGGGTAAGTTTTTAAATAAACGAGTGTTATGAAGACCACAGACTATAAAAAATTAAGGGATCAAGTCACAAAAAAGCTAGCGAGCTAACTAACATTAGACAGTGGACAGTGGTACGGTTTTACGGATGCAAATGATAGGAAGAATTTAACACATATTTGAACGATTGTACACAAGTAAATTGAGGAGGTGACCTACTAAAAATTAAATATATACAATTATTTCGATTAATACCTCCAGACTATACGAATCTAATACATAATATCAACATCTTGTTTACTCTTTTTATTCAATACGACCCGTGAAAATAAGTTCTGAATGAAAATTTATCATTTAAAAACATACGTAAATAATACGAATTTAAGATTAATTGTTTCTTAAAAAGAATTCATTTATAAAACGAAAGTTTAAGTTCAACTGTATAATGTTTTTGGTAGGCGGTAAAATAAACTACCACTAAAACATCGCGTTTGCAATAAGCAGAGGTGTTATTTTCTTTAAAACGGCTCTCTGTCGAACGGTCGATCGAGTGAGTGAAGTCATACAAGCGGGCTCACTCGACGGGTTAAGCGGGTAAGTTAAAAATGCACCCGTTTAAATGTTGTTTTTACGCTCTGTCGGGACAACTTAAACCCGCCGCGCCGTTTCATTTACTAACCGTCGAGTCCAAGTCAGAGTTGTTTAAGATAATTACCTGCCAGTTTCTGACACTCTTTGGATAAATACTAGTTTTACGTACAGTCACGAGATTATATTTGGTACCTACTCACCTTAGGTCCAAAGTCAATCTGACATTCTATAACAATAAGGTTGAGTTTCCGAAAAGTTACAAATGACTTGACATCTCTAATGACATTGACGACTTCAAGCGTATTTTTCTTGAAATGGATCCCAAATTAACGCTCGTGACCGTACCTATGTATAATTCAAGTACCTACGTATTTTAAAATCCGTCAAGCCTTTTTGTTCACAGAAGATCGCAAACAACCATGCTGCCCTCATAAGCCAATAGGCGGTATCTCCAAGTCAATAGCCAACGCAGATTAAATCCTTTCCCGATAGAAACAAGGTTGCACATGGTACAGGGATTTGGTCTGCAATACCGTCATTTTGTCTTGGCAGGGTAGCATGGCTTCTATTTAGCTCATTAAAACCATATTGTGGACATTACGATAGCTCTTATTTACTAGATAGTAATGGCGGCTGAGCTGAAAAATAATACCAAAACATGTCAAAGGCAATATCGTTTTAGCCTGTAGAATAGAATCCCAGACGTAGATACTTGTATAATTTTCACATTCATACGCCTAAAGCATTATCCTATTTAATTTCACTCAAGTGTAATGCTTGGTCTCCACATACAAGCTTGCTCGATATTTTTACGTATATGCGAGCAAGTTCGAGCATGTGTACCAGTATATGACTTAAGCTTTAGCCTGAACATTAAGTCATTTACTGGTACACATGTTAGAACTTGCTCCAATAAACGTAAAAACGACGAGGAAGCTTGAACATGGAGATTAAGCATTAGTGAGTTTTAGGGTCAAATTGTATAATTTAACAAAACCTCGTCAACTAACAACTCATAAAATCTTAATTTTATAGTCTCAATGTCCAAAGTAAACTAATTATAATAAGACAGTGGACTGCGGCACAAAGGAATGATAATATAAATGCTGACAGATTATTTACACAATTTTTATGCGATTTTTTACAAAGTTAATATGTACCGACTTTGTACTTTAGCGAATTAAATAATCCCAGTCCACTTCATTTCTTTTGATGTATATTTTATAAAAGAAATTAGAAACGCTGTGAGTTTTAAAAAGGTTCCTTTTTTGCCTGAGGCAAGTTGACCTAGCTTTTCTGGCGACTTGACACTCGGAAATCTAAAAATGATTGTACTAAAATACCTTTATTCATTTATGAGCATGAGTATTATAGTGTCCCAATTATAGGGTAGGTAGGATATGAATGTAAAGTAAACATTGGCGAAGATCTAATAAATAAAATACTATTTTTCTGCGATCTTTTTAAATGTGTTAAAAATAAATAATATTATAAATACGAGTACCTTATCTAATATAGATTATTATAGATAGGTGCATCATATCGCCGTAGCATTTTTTCTATTGAATGTTTTTACGAAAACAAACGACATGCCATACACTATCGAGTTTAATTTAGGTATGATAGGTAGGTATGCATGCGAATGTATTTTTTTTATTGCTATTGACGGACAAATAGGCAGACGGCCCAACGGACCACCGCCGCCTATAGACATTTGCAACGCCGGAGGCGTCACCAATGCGTTGCTAATCTAGAAGAAATTGAATGACACCTTTTTAAAAATATTATGTGACTCGAGAAAATGGGAATGATTATCCTGGCGATGACGAGAAGTGCAATGGTAGAATGAAGCCGTTGGCACCAGTCGAGACAAATTCATAGTCCGGTCCCGGAAATAGGTTAGGTACTTTTTGTCCTTGAAATTTGAAGAGTTCCTGAGGGAATATCGGTGAAAAACTGTTGCGTGGATATAGTCACGGGCAAACGTTAGTACTGCTTATATAAATACAATATTTGAATTGCTTAAGAACATCACGAAACCTTTTTAAATTTCAGAATTTACACACTTCGCAATAAACGCAAACCTTATTTCTCTTTTGCCCGACTTCCTGTAGGTACACGATTGGAAATTGAAAATATTTTCAATCTTTCCTAGAATTTTGTTCTATTCAAAGGTGTGTGCGAAACATGCTCTATTCAAACGGTATCAAATGCTTTCATGCGGACGTATTGCATCTGAGACGTTTTCATTTGGGTGAGTGAATTTCACATCGACAAAAAATCTACAATCGACTTTAACTGCTGCAAAACATTATGACCAAGTTTACACTCTACAAACTAACTGTAACATACATACATACATACATACATTAAATCACGCCTGTTTCCCAGAGGGGTAGGCAGAGACCACTTCTTTCCACCTGCTACGATCTTAACTGTAACATAATAAAATAATTGTCCACAATCGCGTTCATATTTACACAAATAAAAACATTCCCTCAAGACACCATTTATCAAACCCCACCCCCGTGTAAAAGGTATCGGCTATTCCGTATTCCACTTAAAGAGTTGTTTCGCTAGGCGAAACCCATGAATAGCAGTCTTTTGATGGAAATTTAATGAGAAAGAGGGAGCTGACCATTACCGAGACAAGAGCGCGGCTGAATGCACTGTCCGCGCGGGGACGCTCCGAAACGAAACGTTGTTGTTCAAAATTAATGTTTTTCGCTTGTTTCTGTTTACCGTTGTTTAGAGTAGCCAGAGGCCTTTGCGCTTAAATGTAGATATTTGACTGTTCGACTTTTTAGTTTTAGTTTTGTGAGATGATAATAAAAGTACAAATTAACAACTTTATTTGATTCAATTATAACATGATTTTTTTACTAAGGAATTCTGAAAAAAATACAATATCGCCTTTTATAAATAATAGGACAGCTATGAAATTAGTACCGTAGTATTTGGCCGACGTAAAGGGCATTGGGTAAATTTGTTTGAAGAATATTGTTTTTTTTTCAGCGGCCACGGATGATTTTTACATAGTTATTTAGAGGACCTCTAAATACACAGAGTTATATATAATTTATGGCGTTAAATAATATCGGAGCGGAGATTTTAAAGATTTAAGTATTCAGTTTTTAGTACAAAAGTATGTATATTTAAATATCTCGGCTCCGACGCACTTAAAAGTAATACATTACACAACAAAAAATGTTAATTTTTAATAATTCTATCATAATTTACCACTTTTACGAATGGCCGCTCACCTTGTATGAATTTTACAAATAACAAAACACTTTTACCGCAAGAATAAGTAAATACTTCAACTAAGTAAATCATGTTTCAAGACTTCGATAGGCAAATAATTAAAAAAATCGTATCTCTAAGTACGTAAAAGAAGCCTTTTCAAATTAAAACCTGTATTCGCTTTCATATCCTAACTGGGTATTAAGACATCCGCGGGCTAACAAGGTGCTTAACTATTTGATGAATGGCAAGCCTTTCAGGTTTAACTCGTTAGGTAAAAAACAAACATTCACGTACCGGTAAACGAGAGCTATTTCATACGAGCCAAAGAAAACTGTAATAAGGCCGCTATTGCGTATAAACATAAAAAGCCAAGGTGTTGATTTGTTTTTATTACGTTATTTTTACCTTAGTCCTTGACGTGGTCAGAACACAACGAAAGAATAATGGAGTTCATCGATGCATTTTTGACCAATTTAATATATTTAAACATCTAAAATAACCTTTTCTTTTTTTAAATTCTTAGAAATTGAAAGGGGTTACTATAATTATACTTACATTAAATAGAACATCAATATATTATCTGTTTTTCATTCTTTCTTTGACCTAATAGCTGTATTAATTGCAATTTTTAAGTTTCACCGAAGAACGCCGCTATAAATGTTTTAGTTTCAATGATTAATTAAGAAATACGTAGATACATTGCGTAAAAATATTAGTATTTGATAGTTGTATTGTTGTGAAGAATTTAAGATGTTGCCAGCTTGACAAAGAGAAGCGTGCACAAATGAACGCTTTTAAGAACATCACATGCAGTGCCAAAATTAAGAATTGATTTAAAAAAATAACGTTTCCCTCAATTGTTGCCTGTTACCTAATTCCGCGTATACATTTATCGATTTTTCCTTATTCGACTGCAGGCCGTTTTCGGTCACCGACAAGTGAAAACGGTTGTTCCAAGGAATGGTTAAACCGAATGCGGCCGACACATTCGGTCACCGACCTAAAAGCATCCTAAAAGTAAACGCGCCATGACTGGCCAAAGAAGGGTTATGTTTTCGGATTTAGGTAGATACGAGAATGTATCTGGGTGGGTATGCATCTATGACTTAAATACTTATTTCCATCCTCAATATTCAAATCAAGGATAGATAAGGTAGAAATTTGACATTTGCTACGTACAAAATGTGTCAAATGTTAACCCGAAGTAACCTTACTATTCGTGGTTTGAACATTGGGACTGAACATTAGTGTGTAATTGGCCTTGACAGAGTTTAAAGTGCGAAATGTCGATAGGTTTTTCTTTAATTACTATAGGTACTATAATTATTTTCTGCCGTACCTGACAATATCGCATCTAATTTTACCCATTCAAATTCAAAATTCAAAAATCCTTAATATTTATTCAGTAAATTGGCCATGTGAGGGCTCTTTTGCACGTCGGTAATATACAATGACTCTACCATACATATATTATAATATTCTTAAATGTTTGTGATCATACACGGGTTACATAGGTATACGATTTTTCATGCATATTTCTTGTCTACGTCTTGAGTGACTTTCCAACGGTTTACCCCACAAGCGGAACTGCACAAGGTTTTGCGCAGCCATCTTTACAAAAAGGGCGTATCTTTTACAGAAATTGTATTTGACTTAACGTGTAACCATAGAGAGCTATTATGCTTAGCTGTAAATGCTGTAATGCAGACGTGTCCTTTTTACTTAGAAGGGCAGTGTACCATGATCGAGTGCTTAGACGCGAGCGCAGCCGCTGTCTACCAGAGCGAGGGAAAGAACCACACAGGTTTAGAATACTGCTTTCCTTAGAAAAAAGGGCGTATGTCTCATAGAACCGCTGATTTATTAGTGACCTTATTTCTTAAAATGGGGGGCTCAATTTGCTTTGAGTATCAAATTGCGCAAACGTCCGTTTTATTTACAAGGGCAGAATACTCCTTTCTACGCTCTTTGTAGAATCATAGATGCATCCTTTAAGAGCTTTGGATGTTGAATAAATTCAAAGAAATGGAATTGTTTTTAATTGGTTGTAGTTGTTGGCTGGATGATCTTTTTAATCCTTTTCAAATTGATGCTTTTATACATTTAAAGCTGTCTTAATTGGGTTCTCGTTTTTGCACAGGGTGTTATTATTATAACTTTATTATGCTTAATGAATAAATATTTGTATGTCAATTTATTTCTAATAAATGATGATTCTTTCTTCCTTCCTTTACTTCAAAAACGAGCTTTTTCTAAATCGTTAAAAAGCTAAAGCGTAAAATAAATAATTGTGGATATTTTGTATGTTGAACAGTTGTTATTTTACATATTTTATTATATTTGATTTTAAAGACGAACCCGTTATGAGAACCAAGATGACACTTAATACTTAACGATAAGTTCAAATACAAAAACATTTTTTTCCCTAATATACGCACGTAAACTATTTTATTACTTTTCTTCACCAACGGTACTGCATTTTTCGACGTCCATCCCGTAAACAAAGATCTAAATCTACGCAGAGCCTAAGCAAAAAAAACTGCCAGACCATCCTTCACTTTTCCTCCCAGCGTGGCGGCCTATACATTATTCATTGTGCAGCGTAGGTATGTAGGTAACCAGACGGTGGGCGTGTGCAGAACAACGGGAGAAAAATCTGCTTTTAATTACCGGTGGCGGTGTACTACAGCGGTTTAGAATTTTCTTTTGAAAACGCCACCCTTTTGCGGCCAATCGATAGCGAAGATGAGCAAGGGCTACTGCTGCATGAAATTAATAAATTTGTTGTAATTTTGTAAAAAACAGAATATAGGATTTGAGGTAGTAATAACGAAGGGTGTCCCTCGCAATCCCTAACAACGTTTGTCCTAACACATCGTTGGTCCGAATTTTCATTTGCCCTAAACTGGTTTTCAGATGAGTCAGGCAACTTTTTAAGATTTCCAATTATATCTGCGGTTTGGTTAGGTTAGGGTTGTATTATAACAATACTAAAAAGTTTTAAAATGTAAGCAGAAATGGCGGTAGGATAAATGAAAATTCGGTCAAACGATGCATTAGGACAAATGACGATTAGGGCTTCCATAGGAGAACCAATAATGAAAGATTTACACGCTGGCTTTATATACACCTGTCTACAAGAAAGGTCGTAAAAATAGGGCTACCTAATCATAATTATGGTGGTTTTATACAATGTAGCTATATTTCGGTTTGTAGTGAGGTCACCAATGTAACACCTGATACAGCTGATGTAGTTAGGTCTTATCAGATCATTACTGTAACGATGCTATAAACCTTGATATGTACAACAAGTTAATATTGCGATCCATTATCGTAAGTTCCACACCATTAACCCTAAGCCTAGGTAATGAATAGAAACCCTAGTATAACCAGAACATTATTCGAATAAATCATCAGTATTCTCCTCGACTCTTGAGTTGCCATTTCAACCTTAGTCACCCTACACTTCAGGTTCTTACCAAAAAGGCTGTCCGAAATTAATAATTGTGTACCTGAAAAAAACGAAAAAAGTATTAGTTAATATAGACAAACCACTAATAACTATGTTTTTTTACTAAAGTCTAAACTTATCTGACTGAAAATTCATCGTTACTTATGTAACCTTATCTCATTAATAATTATCATCATAAATAGGCACATGATAACTTATGCACCTTGTCGTTGTCAATCATCAACACCAAAAAACACAACAACTGAAACAATGAATCAAGTTTAGTGTAATATTGTGATGTCTCCAGTAAATATTTGATGTACTGCAAACACTTCACGCTTTGACGACTTTCTTAACCCATTTACCTATACCTACAATGTGTTTAACAAGTTAAACACGCTGTAAACACTGCCCAAACAAAACGGATTACAGCATTTTCCCGTGAGATAAACTAAAGTAGAAACTGCATCAACAGATTGAAATTCTGTTAAACTGCAAAACAAGTTAAAAGTTTGTAGCTAATTGAAATTTAGATACGGGCTCTCTGCGCGGTCAAAGTAATGAATATATATACAGGGTGAAAAAACAAACGGGATATGAAGGGAAATAATGCAATAAGAGATATTTTTAAACCGCAAAATAAATAATAGCTAACGTGATAAACAAAATAAACAATAAAAAAATACAACATGAGCCGGCAATCAAACTAACTAAAAGACACTCACTATTTTATGAAATTTATCAATCGATAGGGTCGATAATACTCGCACAAATAAAATCACAACATTATCAAACGCGTCATCCTTGAACTTACAAAGGGGTTTGGGTAAAAGTGTTATACATTTTCAAGTTGAGCAGCCATTCGTAAAAGTGATAAATTATGGTAGAATTATAAAAAATAAAAATATTTTGTTATGTAATGTAATACTCTTAAGTGCATCGGAGCCGAGATATTTAAATATTCATACTTGGGCGTACTTTTTGTACTAAAAACAGAATACTTAAATCTTTAAAATCTCCGCTCCGATATTTTTTAACGCCATAAATTATATGTATCTATGTGTATTTAGAGGTCCTCTAAATAACTATATAAAAATAACGCGTGGCCGCTGAAAAAAAAAAAATACAATATTCTTCAAACAAATTTACCCAATGCCCTTTGACATTCTTTATTCTTGCAAAGAATGAAAAAAAACTGATTCGATAACTTCTTTCAAATCGAGGTCATTAACTATTTTTGAAAACTTTATTTTAAATATGTCCATAAAAATCTCTGTAAGTAGGACTTAAGATCAATTTGTCGTGTAGTTATGCGTCTATCAGCGCTTCCCAAGAAGGAGGCCATACGTAGGTACTATCGCCATAAATGTTAAGAAGAATCGCCGCAATAAACACTTGTAACCCTAGACACAGTTTTTTTTAAAAAAAATATTTATTTCGGTCATGTTGTTAAAAAAATCTTAACCTATAATTTAAAGGTGAGTGAGATCTAAACTTGTAAACATAGGTTAAGTAGTAAATCCCTTGTAAACCAGTATAGTAAACTTGTAATCTCATCGGCACTAGCAGTTCAATTTCATTAGATTAGGGAAAGCTCTGCCGAGGCTGTCCGGGGCTGATTTAATTATTTTGGAATCCAGTAAAATCGATGCACCTAAAACTGGTAAGCTGGTAAGTAGATATCTTATCGGCTCTTAATCAAAACGGAATACTATCCCTACAATACCCATCGTCGTAATGTTTCTATTTTGAAAATGATTAAAAGTAGCTTAGCGAATCTCTACATGGTATAAACCAAAGTCGCTTCCCGCTGTCTGTACGCTTAGATCTCCTTGTAAGGCCCACCATACTACAAACAGGGAGTTTTTTGTGATTGGGACTTTGAATCTACCATCAAGGGAATAAAGTTCAATTACGTTTGTTCGATAATGCTATTTTTCGTTTATGAAGATAGGAAAATAAACCTTATTCCCATTGCAAGACAGTTCAAATTAAATTGCCTTGATTATGTACATTGTATTGCTCACTGGGCCTTACGAGGTTATAACTACGCAACGGATTTTAATGCAGTTGTCATCAATAGATAGAGTTGTTATAGAAAACTCACATAAACCGAAGCGAAGCGAGCGAGGGTCGATAGTAGATAATACAATAATCAATACTAATATCATAAATGCGAAAGTAACTAAGTGCGGCTGTATCATGACTAAACAACGGAATAAATTTCGATCTTCTATCCCGCTTTGTTTTAGTCTACCATCTTCTATATCGTAATCATATCGTTGACGTTATTATAGTTATTATTCTCTTGACAGTAAAGGCGGCGACGTAAAAGTGTAGCTGTTAAGTAAATTGGCCAAATTAAAAAAAAGATCGTTGTTTTTCCTTTAAAGGAAACTCGAAAGCCGAAAATAAAGCTGATTCATGAAAATCATGAATAACCGCTGGCAAAGATTGTGCAAATAAATCTACCTTTTAATATCTTAGGGGTGTAACTTAATTGGTTTTGGATTCTACGCAATTCGAGTATAATTGGACGAGCTGTCACCGGGATCGCATTAATTGAGTTTCTGTGACTAAACCCTAATACACAGGTGTTGTCGGGATCGCCAGCCGTGTTCAGAACTGGGATTAAGGAGTAGCTAGATACGTTAAAGGTTTGCCTACATGCGGTGTAACCTAAAGATAAATTCTTGTACTCACAAAATAAATAAGGCAGATTAGAAACGCAATTCTGTTCTATTATCTTAGACGAGTGATGATAACCTGATATTATTACTTTCTTAACATTGATTTTATTTAAATACTAGAGTAAAAGATCAAGTACTGTTTTAACTGTAGTTTTATATTTATTTTGTTTTAGAACCAAATTTACCATATTTATTACAAAAATAAATTTGACCTATTTTTGCTCGTTACTTATTAGAAATGCTCACATACATTTCACATTATAGAAGTCGACACATATCCGGTCCTGAAAAGCAGCGTCAAGGCTAGTAAACCTGGCACCATGCTTAGTGGTAGTGAGTAGCAACCATTTCGGTGTTAATTTTAGATAAGCTGTCTACTATAAGTTTGCATTTTTTGTTTTTGTTTTTGCTTTGGTTTTTTATTTATTTTATTTAAGCACCGAATTAACACTAAATTTATTTTCAAATTTACAAAAAGAAACAAAAATGTTTGCTCTTTATTCGTTACAAATGCTCATGGAATCTTTATTTACATTTCACATTTTAAAAGTCAACACACATTCTTTTTAATCCTAACTATAAATAAATAAATACTATGTAGTAAACCCCGAACAGTTTGTGTTGCTGTTTGCCTGTGTGTCACAGTAATCGAGCAGCTCTATGCAAAGCGTGAAAATTCAAGGCCTCCGTTTCTAATTAGACTCCAAGACAAACAGTCGGCAGGTGAGGCATTTGAAATGGATAGGAATGCCCCAATTAGCGGAGTTTAGATCGTACGTCGTGTAGATCTAATGAAGCATTAATGATACGAGTTATAGTTAATACTCTCCAATTTATTTTGAGCTCAATGATAGCCAAACCAAAAGGATACATTTACCCATTTGAAACCCCGACGCCAATGCCCCCGAGGCGACTAGCTGCTAAATCTAGATCTGAGGTCTTTTTAGGATTACGCATTACAATTAACTGTTTCTATTCGTTTATATTTTCTCTTAATTGTCTACCAATGTTTAATGCCACTCAGTCAGCTTAACGCCTAATAGTGTTAATAACTTACAATTAGGGTGTGTTTCCACCAGAGATGCGCATTCATGTGTTTTCATACATTTGACACCTCGCGACACGTCGCTCCAATTGTCAAATGTATGAAAACACATTAATGCGAATCTCTGATGGAAACGCACCCTTAAGGTTGCAATTGAAACCCAGCCCTGTGGCCCCGCTGCAGCACATGCTGAACTGCAACCTTTCTAACGCCGCAAAATAACTCACCCAATGTTGTATGTACCTTTATCTAAGTTTGTTGGATTGTTTGTTATATTTCCCCACATTTTTTACATCAAAAATCTGGGGTCCTAGTGAAAAAGTGTATAAGTCTTCTGAAGATCAAGTGAAAAAGAGTTTAAGTCTTGTATACTCCGTTCATGTATATACCCTTTTTTATTTCGAGTTAAGTCGACTTGTACCCTTTTTCACTAGGACCCCAGAAATATTCTTTGTTGTTTTTTCTTTCCAATTCATTTCAAAAGAGGGGTCTTCTATGTTTAAAATGCGCATGTAAACCGCGGTTTGAAATTGTTACTCAAATGAAACAAAAATAAAAACTGGATTAAATACGAGCCTAGTGCAGTTTTTCAATTTGTGAAAACGTTCAAAGGGCTCGTCAAAAAACCGTTTCGTCTCTGAATATGACACTTTGACAGTTTCATTCGCATCCCACCACATTCGCTAAAGTTTAAAATAGAATATATTCAACCCTTACGTTGTGTAGGATGGATTCAAACAATAAATACTCTTTGTATAAGTTTTGCTTGCGTTTTTTGTGTTGGCACGTTTTATAATTGCACTTTATCTCCCAGCGCGCTCATGCCAAGCTAACCTGTTGAGCCAACATGTTCTTCAGATCCGTCGGTGTCGGTACATTAGACAGAAAGCAAACACTAATGACGACATTTATCACCTCGTCTGACGCAGGTAGCTTTATCTCGCAGTAAATGTATCTCCATGGTAGTGTGGTTCAAGCTTTACGGAGGATTCAAGTAGTATTTTCTGATGTCTAAACATTATGTTTGTCCTTTACACCATGTTATGTGATTGATTTTCCAAGTGCACCTAATGTCGAGTGACATTGCCGAAATCTTGCTAAAAACACCTAAAACACATAAAAATAATAATTGTCATGAGTTTCAGATTCAGAGTACGTATAAACTACATTGGCAATTTTTTTTTAACTTGATTTATCGTAGAAACTAAAAGTTCAATATTTTTCTGTAATAATTTCTTTTTTAGGGTTCCGTACCTCAAAAGGAAAAAAGGAACCCTTATTGGATCACTCGTGCGTCTGTCTGTCTGTCCGTCTGTCACAGCCGATTGGCTCCAAAATTACTGGACCGATCGAGTTGAAATTTGGTACACATATGTAAGTCAGTGACTCAAAGACGGACGCGTAACTTAAATGAAAATGCCCCCACTTTTCCTAATTTATCCCCCAAAAGTAGCCCCCTTGATCAAAATTCATTTATTTACTTTACGCATCCGTCTTTGAGTCACCGACTTACATATTTGGACCAAATTCCAACACGATCGGTCCGGTAGTTTTGGAGCAAATCTGCTGGGACAGATGGACAGATAGACAGACAGACTAACAGACAGGCATATGGTGTGGAGACGGAACCCTCTCCACGCGAGTCGAACTCGCACTTGGCCGGTTTTTTCAAATTAGGGACATTCAGGCAAATAAGGTAAAATAATTACCAGTCTTAAGTTCTAGCTAGAAAATATAAAACGACACCCGGTTTGAATCAGCAAAAAGTTAAGACAACATTGTAACATACTCGTATAATTTACTTCGAGACTGGCTCAGCTTCGTCGCAAGTTCTGTTCACAATTTACGGTTTCATCACTTTGCAACATTGCTATTATAACCCTACTTAATTCCGACACGTAAAGCGTCCCACTTAATTTCTGGAGCCCTAGTGAAAACTAATATAAGTCAACTAAGTTTGCATTAAATAGTAGTTTATGTGGCTGGTGCATAATAAGAGGCATTAAAGCATGAGTTTTTTAATGCCTAATTATGTATAGCCGCATACATAACTTTATCTACATGCATATCATAAGTTTTCTATAATATGTTCAGATATGGCCTGTATTTTTATTACGTTAGTGTTACTGTTAACTTATGAGTAGTACCAAAGTTTAAATTAAAAAAAAAGTTTATTTATAATGTACAGATATGGCTTGCATTTCAAGTTAGTGGTACAGTATTAGCGATACTTTAATGTAGGATTAGATACGACCATAGACATATGGATGTAGATAAAAGAATATAAATCATAAATCATACACAGTACTAGACGTATACCCTTTTTAACCTCCGACAAAAAAGAGGCAAGTTAAGTAAGTTTAACGTATGTGTCCATATATCTGTGTTTGTGTGTGTCTATCTGTCGGACACCGTAGCGCCCAAACGGAAAAACCCATTTGAACGCGTATTTTTTTTATTAGAATGCTAACTTAATCGGTATGGTTATTACGCAGAGCCCGGAATTTTCGTAGCAATTTTGAGCTGTCATAGGGACTTCTCGTCTATCGACTTCCGATATACATGTGTATATCGATAAATACAGAATACATTTTTTTAACTATGATTACTAGTGAAGTATACAACATGCAGCCTTATCGCGAATGAGCGATCTCTTCGAGATAACCTTTGGATACCTGATTTTAAGAAATTATGACTATCTATTTCTTTTATTGAGAAACGAATGATGAAACACTTGTTAGCACTAAAACTGACTTAAACATGAAATTGATAAATGTTAAAACACTGAAATGAACTGATTAAATGTAAAATTGTTAACTATTAACTTTTCATTGCAAATCTCTATTTAACATTTTCAGCCACTCAAAAGTTATCTAAAAGAGATCGCTCTTTAGCTATAAGACCGCCTGTTGTTTACCTTTACTTTTAATCTTCATTAATATGTTGTGTTGTGTTCTATAATGTATCGGTAAAATATATATATAGGAAGTCGATAAACAAGAAGTCCCTATGACAGCTCAAAATTGCTACGAAAATTCCGGGCTCTGGTTAGCTAGGTATTGGCAATTGTTAACTATTAACTTTTCATTGCAAATCTCAATTTAACATTTTCAGCCACTCAATAGTTATCTAAAAGAGATCGCTCTTTAGCGATAAGACCGCCTGTTGTTTACCTTTACTTTTAATCTTCATTGATATGTAGTGTTGTGTTCTATAATGTATCGATAAAATATATATATCGGAAGTCGATAAACGAGAAGTCCCTATGACAGCTCAAAATTGCTACAAAAATTCCGGGCTCTGCGCCTCTATTCTAGGCGGAAAAAACGATATCGTAGTTTGCCTATTATGGTATTGTTATGACGTCAGTCGCCATTACTGTCAAGAAAATAAGAGCTATCAAAACGTTGACAATACGATAACAGATCAAAATGCGATATTGTTTTTACCGTGTTGAATAGAAGCGCTGGACTTATTAGCTAGGTGTTATGAAAATCAAATGGGCCGTTTAAGAGATATCAGCTCTCAAAGAAGGGAGTGCCATAGTATCAGGGCTCTTTATCTTTGAAATTGTTTTTTACTACTGACTGACTTGACTTTCACTATTGAGGACCACAGATTTTCCGTTAACGCAACTTCAACAGGCCTAGAAAGAACTAAATTAATTCAACTCCATATTATACTCGTTACACTCAGTGCCTTATTTTCTTCGATAGATAAAGAAAGAAGTACTGCAAGATCCCATGCTCAATCCATGTATCAATCTTGCTGGGGTCGCAGAATGTATTAACATCGCGACGGCAGTACAAAGTGAGCCGCTCGTTCCTTAGCGCAGACCAAGTTGCAGCTTAGTCCCCGATCTCGTTCCAGATAGTTCCATCAATCCTACGACAATGTATCGGCGTCTACTTCGCGAGACGAGAACTAGGTTTCTAAAGTCCGTACCGTTTTGAAAAGTAAATACAGTTTCTTGAGTAGGAAAGTGTGAGGAAGTTGCCTAACAAAATGCAATGTTTACAACATTGTCACCCGGGCGTAAATGATACGAAAGATTTTCAGGTATATATTTAAAATGTTGGTTACATGTTGGCAAATATATAGAAATGGCGAGTATTTACTGGCGTCTATGGATTTAGGTTAGGTCGTTGCCAACTCATTATTTCTAGCATCATTGTCGTTCGAGTAAAGATAATTGTTGGTTTCGATCATGGCTAGTATTAAGTGTGAACTTAAAAAGACCCGCATAATAGTATGGTAACACATCGATGTTGAGAAGATAAGTAAGAATTACTGTAAATTCATATGACGTAGTATTCATCTTTCCCAATTATAATCCCTTTCGTTGGTGAAACCCAACTCTTTTGCTGTGAGCCGCAACGTTTCATATAACTTTTTCTTGTAACAAGCAATTACATTAGCAGTTTTAGTTGTCAAACTCCGTCGGTTTTACATTCGTTTTCAACAAGTTAGTCCTGGAAAGTTCTGGAGCGCAACACGAGACACGCAAAGGACAAACGTCTCTAATAACCAAACAAGCGCGCAACTCAATCCGGAGGTAACTCATTGAAGTGGATCGAGCGACTAAAAGCAAATAAGTTCCACTGGTAACGAATGTATTGTTCCCGGACCTACAGAAATAAAAGCAGAAAGAGTGGCAATAGCTGCTCAGTTGAACGGTGGAATTGCTCTGATGAACGAGCAATGTGCCTCTAATAGCAATATCTTTTTCTCGTGTTGTTACACGGGGCGGGGCAACAAGAATGCGACTGGATTTTCTTATTTTTAATTAATGCTAGTCATCTAACGATGCTGTGGGATTGTCGAATTGCATGTTGCATTCTTTGAGAAGGTTTTATAAGCACAATAGGTTTTTACGTTCAATATCTATTATGTAAACTCCCATTTACGCATTAAAATTCACATAAACAACATAATATAACTGCAATTCCCATAATTAGGTACAGACCGTCAGCATCTCAATTTACTTTTTAAAGTAGCTGATTACGATTGCGTAATGCTGGCTATTGTTATTTAATGGGCATGTTGCGGTTATGCATGATCAGTTTGCCCTTGATCAGTTTGTTAGTTTAACGGCAGGTCTACCTAAGTTCCTACGGTTACCTATTATTTTATCGAAACATCTTTCAACAAACATTATGATTACACAGAATTTAAATTTTTCATCGAACGGCATTTTTGGCAGTCACAAGTAACCTAAGCTAGATATAGTTCAGGAAATATGGTTTGGCCGTTTGTTATATACTTTGCGATCTTTTTTTATGCGTTAAGAACTTACCGGACCTAACCTTAACCTTTTAACCCACTGTGCTGTTTGAAAAACGAGGGTAGTTTTATATTATTACCTTTGGTTTGATATTAAAAAAAGATCTTAGTGAAGATTACCTGCAGACTGCCCATTATTTCCTGGAAACATCATGGTTTCAGCAGAAAATAGCGTTCGACAAAATGATACGATCGATGAAGTGAAATTCGATATAATTATGGTCAACTAATTTGATTCTTAGACCACCATGGAACTAAGTAAAAATGAGATAATCAATCAAATTGTAAGAGACTTTCAAAGATTTGATTTATAAGGCCACTTTGATATACTTCCATTGTGGCTTGTGAATCAAATTGGTTTATTGTATCTCCACATATAGCGAGGGCGCTGCGCACATTAAATCGCGTAACGTAACGGTCGGGGTTGACCTATTCTGTTTTTCTCTGAATTAATTCACAAAAATAACTTTGTATATTTTATCCTACCATACGAGGAGGATTAATAGGTAGTAAGTATTGTAATATTGAATCCACACTGTCGAATTAGATTAGCCTGTAAAGATAGTTGTGTGTATGTAAATAAATAAATAAATAAAACTCTTCGTTGACTAACTAAAAACGAAGAGCCTAAACCGCTGAACCTACATACTTACTTGGGAGGGAATATTTCTCTACGTAAGGATTTTTGGAAAATCATCTCCCAACGGGAAGAATTAAGGGGAATAGCGGGAAATTAACCCTACGCGTAACCATTCACGGGTGTCCTCTAGTTTTAAGTTAAAGATAAATAGATATAACTAGGATCAGCGGATCTATTAATAGATATAACTAGGATCAGCGGATCTATTCGGCACTTACGCCCCACCGATTTACTCGCACTCTTTTAATCCGATTGTCGGATTGATCGGAACGGATTGAATCACGATTTTTATTAACCGTCATTATTATTGATTGCGCCGGAACTGCACGCGAGTACTGCACTGAAATCTGCATTTTGCCTTTTACAGTGCAAGTTTTTAAATAACAACCAATTTTGGTTTATTTGCCGCGGGTGATTGTAGGAAATTGGTTTTGTTCGTTATACTTGCCTTTGTTGTGTGATTTACTGATTTATTGATGTGACGAATATGTAACAATTTCGTTCCGTACAGCATGTGTACTTGTCGTTTCACTCGGCTACATTAGTTAAATGCTTAACTTTGAAATTTGTTTAGTATAATTCATTAAATATGTTTCACACGTTGCACTCCAGAGTCCCAAGATACAGGCCCAGCCTAGTTTGAGGTCCGCCAGATGTCTTTTTATGTATACTCGTGTGTTATTAAGTAAATTAAGTTTGTATTTTTGAAGATATTACCTATTTAAAAATAACAAACTGTTCTATTTTTAAAGAATCAGAGGTCCCATTACCCTAGGGAGGTTCTATTTAACCCAAAACTGAATGCGCAGCAGCGGAATGAATTTGAAATCACAATCGATTCTAAATTAGCCAAATAATGAACTCCTAAACCGTGTCCAAATCAAAACGTAGTTAACACGAGTTTTGTTGTATCAGGACCATAATCCGCGTATTCAATCCCGTAAACAACTCGCATCGGACCCGATAACCGCATTAGCGAGCGACGTGTCGCAAACAGATTGAATGCGTTGTCCATTACGACCTGTCTGTTGCATGATGGGACATGATTGATCATGAATTGAGCAATTCCGATGCCATTTTTGCTATTTCATTCCAACCCCAAAAATAACCCAATAGCGTACCCTACAGAGGTCATAGTACTCAAGATTTTCATAATGAAAAATGAGACATGACTAAACATATTTTAAACTGGTGATGTTGCTCTCGCAATCTTTAATGCTAAAGAGCAATGATTGTTGCCAATTTTAATTATGTTTAAATAGAGGAGAGCTTTTCCTTGTTGACTTTGTGTTTGTCATTGTTTCCCGAACTACCTAGTTTATATTTTTAAATCCATTTGAGGGTCAAAATAATCATTATCAAAAAAACAATCATGAAAAGGGCGACTGGTGCAAACAATGAAATAGTTCTATTTGAATATACAGTTGCGCAAAAAAAATAAAGAAGGTCTAATATAACTAAAACCCACACTAGAACTTTGTATATTTCAAAGCATCGGAAAAGCAATTTAAATGAAGGTATTCTTTCACTTTTAAACTTGTAGTCAAATTCAACTAAATAATCGACCAAACGTTTCCACAAAGACCGTTAAAAAGAAGCTACCTACCAAATTAATGAGCGTTGGACGTTGAATAATATTCAATTGAGTCCTTCACGAGCAGTCATTTATGGTCCCGAATCCATTCCACTTCGCGCGATTCCATCATTTATCATTAAAGTTAATTACCTTTAACATCTCAGTCCATTCGGCTAATTAGTTGGCTCCAAAAAATCGAGGATAATTGCGAAGAGCGATTGCCAGGATTTCCTCACTCGAGGGCCACTTGCTGATAAATAGGGTACTTGCGAATAGTCTGATTTGATGACACGTTTTATTCAGGCTCAACGCTGTTTAGGCTTCGTTTGAGGTATTTATTGCTACTGGTCTACTAATGTTTCGACGAAAATTATTTAGCAAATTCTTAACTCCTCAGACTACGTAAGTATCCCATATTTTTATTTGGGCAAATTTTTATTTCCCAACTCAACGTTTCGCACTGATATCATTTCCCAACGAATGGTTTGATAAATTATTGTTAGACAAATGATTACCTGGGATTATTTTAAGATGTCAATTATGTTTTCTTCAAATGTATTGATTGGCATACCTTAATTTAAAAATAACCCTAACCTAGCTCTGGGAGCAGTTCCGTTTTTAGGGTCAAAAAAAAAGTTATTTGCCTTAGCAAATCATGTGCTACCCAATTTTTTACCACATAAAATTTGACGTAATAAAATATTGTAATATAAGAATGTAGTGAAATAAAAAAAATACGAAGTAAAATTATGCCAAGGATTGGTATGCCAAATAAAACAACGGCGAAAAGTTGGTAGCCAAATGAACTTTGACGAAACATAATTCGGCAAAAAGGCAGTACACCATTGCTACTACTAGGACTCTATTCTTTGCGGTGAAACAATATTGCGTTTGGCGTGTTATGGTATTGTCAACGTTATGATAGCTCTTATTTACTTGACAGTAAGGGCGGCTGATTTGTATACAATACCATAATACGACAAAAGCAATATTATTACCCAGTATAATAGAGGCCCTATTTTATTCGATGCGTATTGTCGCTACTGGTTACGAAATGCATCAAAACTATCAATCGCATAATGATATTGACAACAAAAAAACAACATCCTGTTAAAATGATTTCTTATAAGTCTTATAACGAATAAAATAAATTTTGAACTTATTAGATGATTGCAAGTCAGCTAAATTGAATCATCACCAACAATTTTTTATCCTCTAGCTAGCTAGATACAAGATTAAAAAAATAAATGTTTAAAAAAACAAAAACCCGCCTTCAAAAAGCAAAAAATAACTCCTTTAAAATGGTAGGTAAATAGGTCAGTCCAACTGAAGTCTGCTTTTGGTTAAAATATTGTTGGACGACGACTTCAGTTGGACTGACCTATTTACCTACCATTTTAAAGGAGTTATTTTTTGCTTTTTGAAGGCGGGTTTTTGTTTTTTTAAACATTTATTTTATTTTATACTTTTTAGTGATCCTATTTATGCTGTTACGTAGCTCCACTTCTAAATATTAATGAGAAACTATAGAACATTTCAAGCTCGCCGCAGACAACGCCGCGGGAATGTCATAGTCATATTTAAACCTAAATGTGCTTCGGCATAGTCGCTCAACTACCTTAATCGAAATATCTTATCGCCACCCTTGAAATAGGTACCGTTAAGGAGTTCCGGTCGCCATCTGTGGTCTTCATCATCAGTTCCACTTCACCATATAGTACTTTTCAAAAGCAAATGCACGAGTTACAGTGAAAAATACCGAAATCGCTATAGGTGTGCCTATAATATTTGAGGAGTTCTCTTGATTTCTCCAAGATCCCATCATCAGATCCTGACGTCTTGACAATGGGACCAACTAAAAAGTATACCCATTCAAACAACGAAAAAATTTTTCAAATCGGTCCAGTGGTCTTCGAGTATTCGGGGAACATACATAAAAAAAAAAAACCCGACGAATTGAGAACCTCCTCCTTTTTTTGAAGTCGGTTAATAAAGATTAAGTAATCGTTGTAAACGAAACAAATGGTACTACACCTTTTACAGCACAGTAGGTACCTACTTCGAAGGTAGTAATACTTTCTAAAATTTAAACCAGGCTATTGAAACAGGTAGAGTACAGTTCTGTTTGGTATCGGTCCAATCAATCGATTAAACACGAATCAGTTAGCTATAATTCGATGTAATTTATTGGGTCCGAGCATAATATCGGAAATCTAATTTCATAAGTACGAAATTCTTAAAAACAAAACTTCGAATATCAAAATGTATAATGTACGAAATTCCTAAAGATGCAGGTCCTATGTTTAATTAGCCTGTTTTAAAATGTCTAAAGTACAATACCACTAGTGCACGAAAATACTAACGACATTTTTCCTACGCCCAGTTGACCTAAGTTTAAAATGTATAAAGTGAAATACTTCTAACGACATTAATTGTCCTACGTTCAGCTGACCTTAGTTTAAGGGGTACAAAACGTTATTTTTTTAACCTGTTCTTATAGTTTTTAGCATAAAATGTATTGATTTTCGAATAATTTTCACTAAGCTCTTTGTACGTAGCGATTTTGAGCATTAGAAATATTGAGTTTCAAGTATTGTCATTAGGTATTTTGTACAAAGGAATATTGATTTTTGATAAAAAGTTAAAAAAAAACAAAAACCCGCCTTCAAAAAGCAAAAAATAACTTCTTTAAAATGGTAGGTAAGTAATAGGTAAGAAAAACTGAAGTCTGCTTTTGGTTAAAATATTGTAGGACGCCGACTTCAGTTGGTCTGACAAGTTATTTTTTGCTTTGTGAAGGAGGGTTTTTGTTTAAAAAAAAAGTTATACTTTTTAGTGATCATAATTATGCTGTTATTCTCCCACTTCTCATTTAATAAGAAACTATAGAACATTTCAATTCGTGGGAAAGTCATAGTCATATATTTAAACCTAAATATGCTTCGTCATAGTCGCTCAACTATCTTGTCGCCACCCTTGAAATATATACCGTTGAAGAGTTCCGGTGGTCATCTGTGGTCTTCATCATCAGTTCCACTTCACCAAATAGTGCTCTACAAGAGCAAATACACGAGTTACAATAAAAAATACCAAAATCGCTATAGGTGTACCTATAAATTTTGAAGAGTTCCGTCGATTTCTCATGGATAACATCATCAGATCTTCATTTTAATAAGAATGAGAACAAACAGGAAACACCAGCTTTGAAATAAAACAAGAATCATCAAAATCGGTTCACCCAATCATTTTTTTAAAAACAGCCGAATTGAGAACCTCCTCCTTTTTTTGAACTCGGTTAAAAATGGGTTCATTCGATTAAAAGTGCATTAGGACATGCATCTTTAGGAATTTCGTACATTAGACATTTTGATATTCGAAGTTTTGTGTTAGGAATTTCGTACTTATGAAATTAGTTTTTCAATATTATGCTACGGAACCAATAAATTACATCGAATTATAGCTAACTGATTCGTGTATTAGGTTTAATAAACAAAGGTGTTCCCTCGGGGCAACCTGCAGACACGATCCCGATAAACGGTTCATACAGCCCCTAATTATTCTATTGTGCCTGATGTTATATTCAAAGCTAAGACAGTAAGCTAACTTAATTTATACATATTAAAATGTGATTAGCTGTTATTTGGTTAAAGCATCATTCTTGCGAAATTGCACGAAAGTTCCCGCAATATAAATAGTGAAACCTTACTTAGATTAAAAAGTTCCAGCACATAAAATAGCAAAGTAAAAATCTGTGTAAAAACTTCAAGGCTCATTCGTAGCCGTTAAGAACTAAAAAGCTTACACTTTAGCTAAAGTACACATAAATGAAAGTCACTTCAACGCGAGAGCTGCCTTTTTGGACAAAAACTATTCGGTACTTTCAACCTCTGAAAATCCCTCTTTCCTTATCACACTTATTTTCACTTGAGACAGCAATCTTTGGTCATAGCGAGAAATGAAAATTAATGATGTTCTTGAGTATATTTTCGTGTCGGTTTGAGTACACACCATTATTTCCGTTTTTGGCTCGAGACCCTCATTTATTATGTAAGTTTCACGAATATACCCACCCAAGATGCAGATGGTGTTGTGAATCAGGCTTATTTCAAGACAAACGTTAAGTCCCTCGTTACCTCCTCGTTTTTATCTTCAAAGTAAAATCAATTATTCAAATTGATTGCAACACAAAGGAACGAAATATTACCCCAGCTAACGTATTCTATAACATGATTCAGTTAGATTCTGTGCTCAAGTTTTAATAAGAATTCCTTTTGAAAATAAATTTATTTTTTGAACGCTATTATCCTACGATCAATTTTAACTTTTAAAAAATCCACCAAATAATTGGTAAGTATACACAAATTAAATGACAAAATAATCACTAAGATCAACTATTGTTTTTGTATAAAAAGGCGCCAAGGGACATCGTTTGAGAAAAAACTCCGCGATTCGATTTTTCTTGATTCCACCTAATTGGATTGATGGAGTAGCTTGGGCAAATCTGTCGGGCAAAGATAATGAATGAGGCTACTAGGACAAAGTTTTTCGAAGGGGAACTACTCTGTGTGAAAACAGCAAGAGGCAACCCCGCTTTCTCTTACCCGCTGAATAGATTCTTCGTTACGAGGGGAGCTTTAAACATTATGGAAGTTTGTGACAGTTTGATGTACTTTGAGAATCCGAATTACAAGATTGCATCATAATAAATTGTTCTGTAGCCCCGAGTTACTCTTTATCTAAGTAGGGGTAAACATTTCGTAACAGTTTTGGGAATCTCGATGGTGATTGGATGAAATTAAGGGATTGTAAACACGTGATCTAGCGCGGTGTTTGCGCATCCTCGCCTGAATGGACTTGGGGCCTTTCATGGCTTGATGAAATACAAACTGTGTCACCAGGTGCCTGCCAAAATTTTGGGCAACGTTTAAGCGCAAACACTGTATAATGCAAGATCTGTATGTGACGTAAAATGAACGGTTGTTTAACAGTTTGTTCAATTTTTAAATAACTCTCCTGTAAATAAAATGTGAAATAAACTTTGTAGGTGTCATGGATATTTTTATAAGTTGTGAGGCAAAGCTGTGCAGCGCGTTCAGACAGGAGACTTTGTCTAGAAGGAGCATCGCCAAAAGTCAACGGCCAGTCATGTTTTAAATGAAATATTTTACAATATAGCAATTTTATGAAGCTATTACTATAAATACTATGCATAGTTCTGCAAAAAATATGTCAAAACTTATAATAAATATAAAATAGGAAACGGGACGGTGCAGGATAACACATAAAGATATATGGATGTTTTGTAACATTAACCATGTCCTCAATGTTGTATGTAACACAATAAAAAAATATCATTAATTTCATAAAAATTTCATAAAAATTTCTTAAAAATGTGTATCAAATAAAGTAAAAAAAACTTTAGTTAAACATAAACTATAATAAAAACTATTAAAACTAAAATAAATACAAAATAAAACAATGTGGTAATGCTACTCTGGCATAGCACTACAGACGCTGCGCCGGCAGCATTTTCTCGTGCAGTCCAACTTAGTATTAGCTTAAATGTCGCAGTAACATATTAAATTTAGTGTCTTGAATATAATATATCAATAGCTGCGATAAGGCACCCTAAAATCTATAGCTACTTACCTCCCACGCGCCCGCGTCCCGCTCGTTTTCTTGTATTCGTTCCGTGTTTGTACCTTTTACTTTGATTATAGAGTTAATAATTGACTAAAAAGTAGATATCATTCTAGTAACCTTCGCTACATTCTCCTACCTTTGAGTTCGACCGTAACTATTGCAATGCTTATGCCTCGCCCAAGGAAGCTAGGTACTATTTGCCCAATGGAACCCTTACCCACCATATAACGGTGTGTTATAAAACAATTTGTTTGACACTTCTTACGACTTTAATCATAACGTCACTGTGACACAGTTCTATGGTGGGTTTGGGTTCCATTGGGCTGAGAGTAGGTACACAAGGCTATAAAAGGGAATAACAAAGAATTATACAATAATAAAGTAATCACTATCTAAAAATATCCTGGGCTAGCCAGCAGCTCTTAAATCAGGAGTATGGCGAAATTTCATTTATCATAATTTGCCTCTCAAGTAAAGGGAACTAGGTAACGTCGCGGCACTTCCGCAGCGCATGATTTGCATAATAACGGAACTAAGTGTTCCACATCCCGGTAAGGGTCGAATTTGAACCATAAACACGGAATTCTACGACTCATTTTGCATAATCTCGGACAGCCGAAATTGCTCTCAGTTCGATCAATTCTCACATGTAGATTCAAGGAATTTGAATATGTTAGTTAAGTTAGGGGAATGTTCGAGTACATTCGGTGCCGGACTTATCTACTTTGGACGCTAGTTTATCTGAACGACTTTGTGAGGAACGGATCTCTTAAAAAAATATTATTATACTTCTAAAATCATTTGTATTTTTATAAATACAATTTATAATAAATAATGCTACAGCCGTGCTACATTTAGGGCCTGTTGCTTGATCAGTAGTTAAACTAACTAATTGTTAACATTCGAAAAAGGAATGGAAAATGTGACACATTACCTTGAGATTTTAACCATTAGTATCGTTTTTTGACCATTAGATAGTTTAACTACCGATCAAACAACATTCCATTAGAGTTATCTTTCAGAGCGTGGCTTTCTTATCACTCATTCTCTATGATACTATGTTTAATAGAGACGCACTTTAGAATAGATTATCCTTATGTAACTCTTGATTGTACATTGTACAAAAAAAAACACGAACCACGCATTAAAAAATAAAATAATTGCAAAGGCGAACTTAGTCCAGTCATGTAAATCATGTAGGTAACGTTAAGGTAGCTACATCTTTGTTTTCGTACTTAACGTAACTAGATAACATATTCCACCTTGGTCGTCAGGCTGCCAACGCATTTGCCATCTTGTGATTGCATTTGTCCATTAGGCTTCAAAGCCCACTTACTAGGTGGCCTATACACGTTTATAGTTCTAGTAGGTACCTAATTTCTTAATAGCGGTCGGCTATTTTTTTAAGGGGACCATACCCAGAGGGGTCCGATAAGACCCTATTACTAAGCCTCCACCGTCTTTCGGTCATCTCATGAACAGTAAAAGGTAGATAGTTGAAATTATTAAGAGGAGGCCCCATTGTATGGGACTCTTCATGTGCACAAAAAATAACAAGTATGAGCAAATTTTCTTTTTAAAGTGATAAAGACAGCACGTCTTAGCTTAGATGATTATTACCATGTATAAATAATTTAGCCGTCTGTGTCTCAGGAACCAATCAAGTTTAATTAGTCGTGATATTTTTTATTTTATGTTCGTTATAAGTTCTCTCATTTAAGATATTTTTTACTTGTAGTTTTGAAATCGAACCTTTCGGTTCCTCAAGCCGACGAAAAAATCTAGGTCGACTCTGACAGCGTTGCGATAGGCAAATACCCGATGACCTAGAATAGGCAATTTATCACGACAGACCTCCGCGCCTCGCCATCAATCTTGGATCCTCAACACTCTGCTAATTATTGTCGATCAGCCCTTGACGGTTTCCTTGTGCATTTCGACAAGATTTTTTCGCAAACGACAGGATTGTTGGGCGGAAAATTAATGGTTTCACTAGGTTTGGGAAAGTAGCAGGTTAAGTACGGTTAACTTCCATTTGTTTCTTATGTCATTTTAGATCTTTTAAATACAGCCTTGGCAAAAAGTCTTGAGCACCCATGCGTTTTTCATATAAAAGTCAAACTTTAAAAGGTGCATTTATATCTTATATTATAGAAAGTTGTATATCTATCGGAAAATATAGTCATATTTATTGATATTAAGAGTAATTCCGTGTAAAAAAATACAATTAAACATTTTGCTGTAAAACCCGATTTTTTCTAATTTCAGATTTCACACGAAAATAGTTACTTCAAAATGATAATCTACTAATAATTTGCACATGTACAAATACATTTTATATTTTACATCTTTGTGTATTAATGAAATTAGAAAGATTATACTTTATATATAAGTTACAAAGGAAAAAGTGGGGTGCTCAATACTTTTGGCCAAGGCTGTATAGTTTACGAGTATTGTGGTATCTTTAAAGGAATGGGTTATCAGTGCAACACTTTGGCTACAGGAAGAATAGGAAGATACTTTATTATTAGTCATGTCCAAAGACGGTTTACCCGTTTTAGAACTCAAAAAATTCAAAAGTATCTGCAAAAAAACTCAATTATCATCGTAAATATGCATCAACTTATAAATCGGTTAAT
Source organism: Acleris literana (assembly GCA_946894065.1). Classification (NCBI taxonomy): domain Eukaryota; kingdom Metazoa; phylum Arthropoda; class Insecta; order Lepidoptera; family Tortricidae; genus Acleris; species Acleris literana. The sequence goes on from OX335683.1 coordinate 8,564,899, forward strand.
TCCGAGAGGTTTTTTACATTAACGATGTCCAAGTTTTGATTAAAAGCAGCAATGGCGACATATCAAAGAGACCTGAGCCAGATTACATTTCAATATCCATCGACTTAAGGCATGATTAATATTTAGTTTGTAAGTTTTATTTCAGTATTTTACCACTCCGAAAATCAATAAATAAATGATATTCAGTCAGTACAATCACACATTTTAATGAAGTTCTCTTCATGTAAATTAGTTTTGTGATAGGAAACAATACATTACCATAATTAGGTTCGTGATTAATAGATCGTTCCAATTTACCTATGAATTTACAATTCTATATTGTATTTCACTCATTAAAAACACCGTTTACATTAACACATTAAAAATTTAATTTCCATCACCTCTAAACGTACACCAAAATATTTCGTCCCAATGTAAAAATAACGCAGGCGTAATATTCGCCGGTAAGGGATGAGGAGGCATACACGGGTGGTTGAGGACCATTACGTTTATTACATTTGCATCATGAGCAGTGAACTGAAATAAATGTTTGTGAAATGACATTGTATTATGGAGGCGTCGCTTTATGGCGGCCGAAATTAAGGGTGCTGAACTCTGATGGGTATCATATGTATAAACTACTCAGGGAAGTGTTATGCGCCGTGAAAGAAAAGGACAGGGTATGCTAACGTAATGTTACCTAACAACTTTGAACAAAACAATGCTATACGAAGTCGAAATATCATTTTAACTAGATTGTTTCTGGCCTAAGCTCCATAACTTCACTCCACGATGATTTAATTGCCTTTTCTTTCTTTTTTTATCCGGAGCACCTTTTTCTTTTAGAGCCGTCTTAAAAAGAATGTGCTGGGAACGATTTTTTCGAATGATTTTCTCAAATGTAACCTATCTTAGCATACCTAAATAGCTTTTGTACAAGGCACAATGCAGTAATGGTATGTTAATCATCACGATAGACGAAAACCAATCCAATTGGACCTCTCGCCTCACAAGTAATGTGTCGCCAGCTACCCGTTTTTAGGGTTCCGTATATATGTATAGTCAAACTAGGAACCCTTATAAATAGTTTCGCCATGTCCGTCCGTCCGTCCGTCTGTCCGCAGCCTGGCTCAGAGACTCTTAGTACTAGAAAGCTGTAATTTGGCATGAATATACATATTAGTCACGCCAACAAAGTGGTAAAATAAAATCTTGAAAAAAATTTTTTGTTTGTGTACCTCCCCTACACGTAACGTCGGGATGTATTTCTTTTTATCGTTTTTATTTTTTTTATCGCCCATAGTGTGGGGTGTCGTTGCATAGGTCTTTCAAAAATATTGCGGGTTCGGGGAAACAATTTTTCGATTAAGGTATCCGTTTATGAAATATTAAGCTTTAAAGCGCTAATTTTTGTTAGAGTCAAGTGTAGGGCCCTACAGCCAAAACTACAAATACTAAAAATCTGAAAAATATCTTAAATGAAAGCACATATAATGAATTTAATAGGAAAACTATCACGACTAAGTAGACTTCATTGGTTCTTGAGTTACAAACGGTTTAAATGTTACCTACCACCATACCTACCGAAAACTTATTTGCGGTGTTGGTAAACTGACCGCGACCTATGTCGATGTATCGGGATAACAGTTTTCCAACGGCAAAGTTAAGTTTGTCGCGAGGTCTAATTTGTTTGTAGTAACCGCTTGGGAACCCTACACTGAGCATGGTCCGACATGCTCTTGCCCGGTTTAGATTACATCTGGTTTAGCACAAGCAACGGCTGATAAATAGTATTGTGTACAATTAAATTTCAAACTGCACTTTGCCATTAATATCCCCATCCTATAACTATGTCAGTACGCTTCAAAGGCCGGCAATTCCACCATCACTTTGTCACTGGTCCGACTCGATTCCCGCTAGCTTAAAGCTTAAACGAAAGGGTGAAAAAATACTGCACATTCACCATTCGCACCCAATACTGCCGGGACTTACAAGCGCAAATAAAAATTGTAAAATCTGCGCAAATCCCTAGTTGCGGGACGCACGTTTCGCACATTCCGCACGCACACTGTCGCTCAAAATATCTTGAATAATGGACATTATGTATGTAGTATATCATTTTATTAGTTAGAAAGGACGACGAGAACGCTAGATGGCTTTTACGTTGTTGTAAAGCGATGTACTGGTGTTTTTACAAAGGTTTTATGTCCTTTATAAGTAACGCTTAATTTAACAAATATATTCATTCAAACACGCACCTAATTTTGTATGTGTCGGTTTATTCAATAAATAACTCCTTACTTAATTGAAATTAGCTCATTACTTTGGAAAGATCGTTTGTGACATACAGTAAAAGAGTAACAAGGTCTAGTTTAACTTAAATTATTTTAACTGTAGGTATACTTTATCATATTTTAACTGTAAGATTGCAAAGTTACCAGAAATTATTGTTGAAATAGAATTGAATTTATTCGTTTACAAGGAAATATTCGTTCCGCCTTAATGTGTATTAAATATTGAATTTGAATGTGCCAAATCAATTAATATGAAATATAGTATGGGCGATATTCTCAAACTAATATATGAACTACGGTTCAAAATGAGGGTTAATAGTAACGCATGTGTTTTAATAAAGTGATACATTGTAATGTAGCGCAAGTTATCACGTCATCTGTTCTTACACCCGGCCGTGTGTTATTCCTCATTTGCGTCCACCGTACGGTGAGCTTTATGCAGGGCCACGATGTTTCCGCCATTCGGAATGAAGACTAATACCCTTAGAAACATGAACTAAATTAGCAAGGCAGCGTTACTTGTCAGCCTATTTATGTTGGGCTTTATTTCCTGCCTTACACGCGTTCATTCTTGTAAGGTTCTTACCGTCTAGCCTCTGCTCGGAACAGTATTTATGTTTCAGCGAGTAAGACCTTAAGTTAGTAGGAAAATTAATTTATTAACCTTACACTGGCGGGTAAAGTTTATAGGTTGGCGATAAAATAAACGAGATACAGAAGTATATTACGTATAATTTTACTTAAAAATGGAACTAGAGTCCGACAAGGCTCATTATGAATGCGGGTCACATAAGCGCGAGGGTGCCGCTGTAGTTATGTTGCTTGTTAGTTTAAGAGAATATCTTACTTCAGAGAAATAATATTGCTACAATACTATACTAATGTGAGATAATGTGAATGTGATGCCTTATAATTGAAAAGCCGATAAATATCTTCGTTTAATGAATGAAAGCGCTTTATATATATTTTTTATTTGGTCGCACGTGCACTCTTTCGTCGTTCAAAATCGTTATATGTCTCGTTCAATCTTTTGCTATCCTTCTTACACACTTACGTTCTATGACACGTTAATTCATTCTATCTTACATTCCATCCCAACAATAATGACTAACAGCTGTGTAGACGATTAGTCATTCCTTAGTGACAAATTTTCATTATGGGTACCACAGAGGTTTGAAAAAATAACGAGTTAATTGTCTCTAAAATGTATCTAACTTCGGTGGTAAGTCATGAACATTCTGGGACTTATTTCTTGTAAGGACTGGAAAATCTCTTTTTGTGACTTTCTGATACACAGATGCAGGAAATAGTAACAATTATGTCAAAGTAACATTTTATTGTCAAATCACAATTTCGAGATAACTGCTCCAAGTCCAGGCAAGTTCCTATTTTGGCCACTTGTACTGAATGAGATGCTTAATAATATTGAAAATGTATAGATTTCATCGACACATTTTATTTCGTTCGTTCGTTCGTTTCGTTGTAGCTGAATAGTACCTATGCTTATCTAAAACTCTAAGAATACACTTTAACAAATCAACTGCACCCATAAAATAGTATCACGTATCACATCAATGTTTCGCCATTATCTATTACGTAAATGGCACCGGTGATACTGCGCGCGCGATTGCTCGCCAGATAAACAATCAGGTCAGCAACCTCTTCGCTCTCTCCCATTTTACCCAATGGATAATTCTCATCGCGGGCCTTATACAGTTCTTCCACTTCAGCTTTAGAGAATCCTGCGTTTTCCGCAAACGACGTCCTTGTTCCTCCAGGATTAACAGAACACACTCTTACCCCGTCACGAGCAAGCTCCAATGCAACACATTTCGTCAATTGGTCAAGGGCCGCTTTAGAAATGCAGTAAGGTAAATAATCTGCGTCTTTGATTGGCTTGAAGGCTGCAACACTCGATACGTTCACAATGCAACCCTTAGTCTTCACTAAATGGGGTGTAGCTAGACTAGTCAGAAGATAAATCGATCGAACATTCACAGCCATTACAGTATCATATGGTTCAACACCATCACGGATGCTACCACGCATACCAACAGCTGCATTGTTCACTAACACGTTAATTTTCTCAAAGGTTTCAACAGTTTTTCTAACAATGTTTCGTACGTCTTCGTCGTTGCTTAATTCAGCTCTGATAATTAAGGGTTTAATTCCGTTTTCGGCTTCACATTTTGCTGCTACTTCGTTGAGTTTTTGTTCATTTCTTGCAACTAGGACGAGCGTTGCAGATTGTTTGGCAAACAGGAAGGCAGCAGCTGCCCCGATGCCGGAACTTGCGCCAGTGATCACAACTACCTTGTTCTTGAAGTCCATCGTCGCTGCCGCCGGAGTTTAGACTGACGATAACTCCCGGACGCCGAATGTTATGAACAAACAACTTTGACCTCGAAACCGAACGTCGAAGTCACCGATGCGTAACAGATTAGATAATGCTGTTGAATATTTTTTTGTCCCTCTAATTGCTTTCGTAATGGTATGTTTACCGAGTTGATTCGAAAGAATGCTATTAGCGGAATAAGATACTCGTAGAGACTTCATTTTAAAAGTTAGGTTAGCTAAATACATTAGAGCAATGTTTTTTTAAAACAATGCAATCTTGTGGAATTCAACAAAGGACTCTTAAATGAAAATGCATAAACATCCATCGAATTTAAGGTAAGAACAACATCCTACATTCTTCAACATATATTGACATGAATTACGTCTAAGGTTAAGGGTAAGGGTATTCGTAGTTATACTTTATAACTGTCACGTCACTAAACTCGCATCATTTAAGAAAAAAAAAAGTATTTTTCTCATTATTAATGTTCCGACATTAACGGTGATTTTAACAATCTTTATAATGCAGTTCTGCAGCAGTTTTAATAACTTTATAGAATTAAAAAATATGGAAAATATGTAATGAAGATGCACCACACACGAGGTTTTTCATCATGCTACAGTCAGCTGATGTTTTCATTACTCCTCTGGGCCCAGGGGAACTCCATCCCGTTAATACCGTGTTTAAGATATGAGTAACAATCATGATGTCGCGACTTTTACACCTTATTTTTTATGTTTTAATGCATATCGAAATAACTTACCTACCTATTCGTATTTAGTTGACATGCTACTGGCTGGTTGGGTTAATTATTCGTTTTTTAGTTAAAAACTAAAGTGATATCGAATGTTTTTTTTGGTTTGAGTTTCTACAGTCGAATACAAATATATTTATATACTTTTAGTGAGTTAAGATGTAAAAATAATTATCTTTGTACTTCAATGTACTTACTATACATAGATAGATGTAGAGATGGCTCAGGACAAATCAGCTTAAAAGATGATTGCCTGAACCAAAACGTAGACATTATTTATAGTCAAATTTGAACAAAACACCATCCACCATAATTTACAGTTTCCGAAAAAAAAAAAAAATATCACGCCCTACTAGTAAAAATATGGAAAATTTGATAAATATGTCTTTTTAAAGTAATTCATTTAAATATTTAGATATTACTCGTAGAAACAACTACGAACGCTTATGTCGATCCATACATCCTGTCAGTTTTCTAAAATCGGTTACTTTAACGTTAAGCATCTTGTCTAAGGGCCCAGTGTCGTTAATCTTGTTAACGAATAAGCAAGCAAATAAGTGCAGCAAACTAAGAACATAAACAAACGCTCAATTGACGAACATAGTAACAATACACACAAATATGTATTTTAAAGCGAATTAACTATTCAGGATTCGGATAATCCGTTCCCGACTCACTCCATCGGAGGCAAAACTACGTAATGTTGCTCCCGAGTCATGCCATTTACATGAATGATTATTCAGGCATACACCCCGCTGCATGCAGTTTAGAACTCTAATGCTATTGGGTAAAGTTAAGAACTGTATGGGACGTTGTCGAGACCATTTCAAAGTTTATCTGGGCAGCCCGCATGGAAAGCATTGTTCGGAACCGTCAGCCTATGTTAACACTCCTTGGTCCTATAGCACATGGTAAACATAAAATCGAATTCAATCTTTCATGCGTAATTTGAGATTATTACCGAAATGATTCACGGGTGTCTTGATTAATGAAAACTGGGAATAGGAAGGCAATAGGGCTCAAAATATCCCAATTTCTTGAAGTATCTGCGCTCGCTTACGCAACTGTTTTCAAGGACGTCTCCTTTCTATTCTCTACTGCGATTTTGTTTGAGTTTGTTGAGAAGTCTTGTTTTTTTTAGACTGTCTACGTATTTCTGCGGGGCATTGTGTCAAATAGTATTTATTGCCTTTTAAATAAACAAATGCATACATGTATGTATATACATTTAAATAATAATGCACGTTTATTAGTTTTTACAACAAGTTTCTAGTTGCTAATTAGTTAACACCATTAAATTTTAATTAAACATAGGTACCCGATAAAGCTAAAACGCTTAATTATGTTCGAAATTAACTTTTTAATTAAACCGCGCTCCGCAGAGCCAGCAAGAAATGGTTAAAATGAAATTAAGAGCTAGTAAACAACATCTCCGGAAAAACTAAGGAGGTTGCATCTTTGTATTACCACAATAAAATGAAAATGTAAAGAATATTAAACTACTGTAATTTAGTAATACTTTAACCCTTTATACGGTAAAAAAAAAACATAGGGGCCTTGATAAAATGCATTTACGTTACCGTCAGCGTTTTTCGAAAAGTGACAAAATGTATGGAATTCACATAAGCGGCCGACGCGATACATCGCCTGGAGCCGTAACCAAGATGCAAACGCTACTGACGTTATTCTTTTCTATTACTCAAAATGTATAGGGTGACAGTTGACCACGTGGTTTATCGCTACGCACGAGAATGTTATCCCATATATCTTGACTAAGTAAAACGTTAGTAGAGTTTGCATTTTGGCTAAGGCTTCAGGAAACCTATTAAGGTTAAGTTAGCAATTTGCGAAAACCGACATTAACGTAAGATAACAGATCGACCGCTTATGTCAACTCCATACATTTCGAGTTGATAGAAAACAGAAACGTTAGCAGGGTTCGCATCTTGGCTACCCTCTCAGCTTACGTATAGGTCGTTTCCAACAAAATGGATTCCAAAATGGTAAATCCACCTCATTAGCGGCATTCAAGCTCGTTAGCGAGGTAACAAAAAATATAGACAAAAAAATATCAACAACAGCTATATTTTTCGATATGAGCAAAGCCTTTGATTTTGTTTCACATGACCTGCTTCTACATAAGTGCGAAGGTTATGGCATACGAGGATTGGCTCATGACTGGATAAAAAGCTACTTAAATAAAAGACAACAGTATGTTGAAATATCAAATACAACTCAATCCGGGCAAGAAATGGTATACAAGTCTAGCGTCAAACAAAATAATGTAGGGGTCCCCCAAGGCAGCATTTTGGGGCCGTTACTGATTTTACTATATATAAATGATCTGCCAAATGTCACAAACCATCACTGTACCCTTTTTGCAGACGACATCTCAGTAGTTATCCCAAAACAAAAAAAAGAATCTTATATTGACGACATAAACAAAACCGTAAAGGACATTATAAACTGGCTCAATGCAAATAACTTAAAAGTAAACATAGAAAAAACCACATACATGCAATTTTACAACAAAAATGGTACGAAAGAAGACCTAAACGTGTCTTACAACGGTGAAGTAATAAAAGAGTCAGAAGACGTTAAATTTCTCGGAATCTATTTAGATAATAAGTGCACATGGAAAAAACACATAAATACAGTTTGCAGCAGAATAAACAGATTTGCGTATGCACTTTGGCGGCTTACTAGAATGACGAGTCGAAAAACCGCATTACTAGCATACCACGGCTTTGTTCATTCTAGTCTCCGCTATGGAATACTTATATGGGGAAACTCGGTTGATTTTAATAAGGCGTTTGTAGCGCAAAAACAATGCATTAGAGGGATATGTAACGTTCAACAGACAACATCTTGCAAACCGCTCTTTGAAAATTTGGGCCTCTTGACATTACCATGCATATACATATTAGAAATGGGTATTTTTGTCAAACTTAATCAAGATCTCTTTATTCATAATGAACAAATTTGCAACTTCAACACAAGATACCCTCACAGACTCATTTGCCCCAAAGCTAGAACTGCATTATATCGCAGAAACTGCTACTCAATGGCTATACGCATTTATAATAAGATCCCTAGTAATATTAAAGAATTGCCTGTAAATAGATTTAAAAATAAGTTATTTCATTGGTTGAAGGAAAAAAGGTTCTATAGTATTAAGGATTATTTAGGATAAATAAAGTATGTGAAGGGTCCACGGAAAGAACATGTCTAGTCACTTTTTTTTTGAAAATGAGTTTTGAATCTCAAAAGCTAGAGGACGAAATGAACTATTACCTACCTTTCAGTTTAAGATATAAATCTTCATATTTCTTGTGTTTTTTCACTCTTAAAAAACCTCTACACGAAAATTACGTACAAAATATGATGGTTCCTAACTTTCAAATCGCGATATCTCAAAAAGTTACTAATGTGACTAGACATGTTCTTTCCGTGGACCCTTCATGTAGTAACGACATCAGCAGTAAAATACATAGAGTAATTAGTTCATTCGACATCATAAATATATAGTTATAAGACATTTTTGCATGCCAGTTATGGTTAAACATGTGATTCTCTATTTATATATTGCATAACAACTTTTTTTGTAACCGTGTTTTAAAGCAAATAAATATTTTGAATTTTGAATTTTTTTTGAATTTTGAATTTTTAAAAGAGCTGCCACGAATAAATCGCATGGGTGAATAAAACTATACATGTGTGTTTAATAAATACAGGATTTTGGTTTGAAATTTGAACTCCGTTAGAAAAAACACGATACAATAATGGCGACATTATTTTCGTTCGTCGCATCGCAGCTCTATCGACACGACCTGTAATGAAATATCAACTTACAGGTGACTATTTTTTGTAAGCGAAGATTAATAATAAAGTCCAGGAACAAAAAGATTATCCCTATTCTTTAAAACATTACAAAGTTGCCGGTGTATTTGGCTGGCGCCGCGGGCAGCCGGCGACATTCGCAAGTTAGGATTTTATCATAAATCTCCGCGCCCCGCGATGGATCACTCCTTGAGAAGCACCCTTCTGCCCTCATCATTTATACTTTATTATTGGGGGCTTATATACACCCTTTCCTAATAGCCAGCTTTATGCTTATATACGGTTATGCTTATCTATTCTAAAGGCATAGTTACTTATTGTAACCGGCTTTTATTTCGTTTTGTCTTTCAGCGTAATGGTAACTTTATGGTACCTACTAGCTTTTGCCCGCGACTTTGTCTGCGTAGAATTAGTAATTTGGGTAGCTTATTTTTTATCCAAGCTGTTTTTTTATAATTGCCTACTTTTAAATAATAAAAGAAAATGATGGTTTTGATTTGTAATCATCAATAATGCGTACAACCAGAATTTAATGAACAGGTAAATAAATTATTAGTAACTGCGACATATAATTTAGTTTATCACGTTTCTGTAAACTACGTTTTTTGTTTTCCCGTCCTTTGCTAACACGTGAAGATTTTGTGGACTTGAGACTTGTGAGCACGCCACATATAGTTGTCCATGGGAAAAACAGTTTTTAACTAAATGTACACCTGCAACTTTCAGTGTTTGTCCTTGTGCCTTATTAATAAATAAGGCACAAGGAAATAAGGGACAACTGTTGTCATCGCGAATGCTGCTTTTAGGGGGAACTGGACTCTTTTAAACTGGAATGGTAAATCGATCGGGATTATTGGAATACGGGGAATTAGTACACCTTCTCCCTTTGCTGTTCCTGTCATAATGATTGCTTTTACAATATTGCGTCCCAGGTGTGTAATTTGCAGTCGTGTGCCATTACAGAGTCTCGGTGCGTCAAGATTTCGCATCAACAGGACTGTAACGCCAACTTTAAGTCTCAACTTATGGGAAGGCACTAACCAGCTTGAATAAATATTACCGTAGTAGGTTTGATGGACATTTATGAATAAGGGGGTACATATTTAAAATGTTGACTCCATCTTAAAAACTTCCTATAAGTGATGAAAACGGAATTACGGATTCAAAATATCTCTAGACCAAATTTTATTTGAATTTTATCGGGAATGATGATTTCCCGGATAAAGACTGCCCTATCATCTTCCATGGGCCACAAACTATCTCTATACCAAATTTCATGAAAGTTAATCGGAAAAAGTAGACCATAAAAAAATATTGAACCTCGGATCCCCTCCACCCATCACTCACCAGTAAGGGGATGATATTCGGGATAAAAATTATCGTATGCCCCTCCTCGGAACTACATATAAATATCGCTATATCAAATTTCATTTAAATCGATTCAGCGGTTTTAATAGCTCCATGCAAATTTTAACCCTCCATTTCAACCCCTTAGAGGATTAATATCGGAAAAAAAACTATCCTTTATCCTTTCCCGGGATTCAAACTATCTTTGCACCAAATTTCATCTAAATCGGTTCAGCGGTTTAAGTAGCTCCATACAAATTTTAACACCCCATTTCACCCCTTAGGGCATGAATTTCGGGAAAAACCTATCTTGTGCCCGTTCCCAGAATTCAAACTATCTCTGCAGTATCGAAAAAAAAACCATGGTATGGTATTCATCATCATCATCATTTCAGCCGAAAGACGTCCACTGCTGGACATAGGCCTCCCCCAAGGCTCTCCACTCAGACCAGTCTTTTGCTTTTCGCATCCATGGTATTAGACAATATAATTTAATTAAGTGGATGCCTTTTGGCCTAACTTTATATTTTGTAAAATAATGTAATTACAGATGTAGTTCATCAATGATGGAAATCCTGTTTCGAGTAAGGTAAATACATAGCTATCGGACAAAATACGATGACCTGTTTATAACTGGATATTTTTTGCATAATTAATATGTAATGTACAAGGCTTACAAATCAAAATATTGTAACTAAAAACTTATTTAGAAAACTCATAATACAGTTAAAAACTGTTACAGAATGGAAAGGCCCACTGGGTAAAAGCAACAAAGGGAGACCGTACGCATGCTGGGAAGATGATATCAAAATAAATAGCAGGACCAAAATGGCGCCAGATAGCCGAAAACCGAGAAAAATGGCAATCGTTGGAAGAGGCCTTCACCTGAGAGGGGTTGCTGATAATAAAGGAAAAAAAATATATATTAAAATTAAACAATGTACATCGATACTATAAACTTAACTCATTTTTTGTATTTTTTATTGGGAAATAAAGAGCTTTTTTATTTTATTTATAGTACAGTTAAATTAATTAAAGTATTTATGAAATTAACAGTTACAAAAAATTTCATTATTAAAACTTACTTAATTCTATTTTAAAACTAAAAAGCTATATCTAAAAAAGGGCCCTGCGGCATTGTCCCGAAGATGCTGGCATTTCCTCGCTAGATAGTAAAACTTATTGTTGAGCGAGGAATCTGCCAGCTCTTTGGTCTCCCGTGACGTCAATGAGTCTCTTCGAAATTTCTTTGAGAATTAAATTATAACATAGTTTTCTTTAAAGTTACGTATAATTTAATAGTTATATCTAAAAGCAGAAACTGACTGGCTGATTGATCAACGCACAGCCAAAACCGCTAGACCTAGGAACTTAAAAGTTGGAGGGAATATTCCTCGGATATCCTAGGGGGATTACCCTTGTTTGGTCAAAAAACGTTTCGTCAACTGATTCATTTCGTCGAACATATAATTTGGGCGAACGCTTTTTTTTCCGAAACTGTAAATATTTCAGAATTTTTATAAAACTAACCTATAGGGTTCTTCACGATGGTCCTGAAATAAATCCTGAAATATTTAGTTTCGGAAAAAAAAGCGTTCGCCCAAATGATATGTTCGACGAAATGAATCAGTTGACGAAACATAATTCGGCGAAAAGGCAGTACACCATCCTAGAGTGCACTAAGAAGGGATTTTTGGAAATTCATTCTACGCGTACGAAGTCGCTGGCATCCTCTACCTAGTTTAATATAAATTCTTAAAGTCAAAACACATCCAAAATTGCAATTAAAACACGCTGCAAATTAGTGACAGCCACAAAGATTTGCATATTTAAATTGAGCTTAAAAGTGTTCGTCGGAAGCCTCAGCTGCCGCAGAAATCAATCAGTAAGCCTTTGGTCGCAGCTTGAGGCGGACGTCTGGAGTAAAAATTTACAAGAACGTACTTAAACAAGTTGGAAAGTTTCAAGATCCTTTTGGTATTAAGAAAGATTTCTTTAGACTTTTTTTAGACTTGTTGGGATGTTTAAACAAGAACAAAGGTGTATGGAAAGCAAGGTAGAAATAGGTACGTAATAGTGTTAAACGGTTAAAACGATGGTCCCATACGTAGTTTTTATATGAATAAGTATTCAGATGAAAGAAAATCTGACCCTCAAAATATATAAAACACACAATACTCCGACTTCATTCTTCACAGCAAAAAACCTCTGATTCTTTTAGTAAATAAGTCTTACCTACTACTCGCGGCCCGTAAAGTTAGTTAAAGGTATTCCAGAACATAAATAGCGCAGCTGAAATAAACCTTTATCTTCAAAATACGTACTAAAACTGTATTGATACGGGTGTACATAGATTTAACGTAATATTTTTGATCTGTTATTACACGGATTGCCATTAGATACATTTACGATCAATAGTCATTCAAAAATGAACCAAAGTGTAAGCTGTGTGACCTTTTTAACTTTGATTTTGTCTTTGATATTTGACTGGCCTTGAAATATTTAAAATGATTTACATGCGTTCTAACGATGCAAGTTGCATAAAATTTTTACTAGGTGATAAGAAAAAAAAAACAGGGTACTGGGCCCGTATTCGTATTTTCCATTATCGCGGTAGCTAAAACATCCGTCTCCCTCGCACATACATGCTGGTCAGAAAGTGACGGATGTTTTATTCACGTTAATCCACATCCATAAACACGACCAGAATAGGCCCGCAGCACCAGCTTCTTTTCTTAATAGCAATCGGCATCATCGTTTGTCTATGAAACACAAGTGACAAAATTATATATCACTGACGAGCGCAATTAAGATAGCGATAGCCAGCCCGAATGATATTGAGTACGTTAGGATTTTACGATTAAACTGACTTCTAAAAAAGTTAGGAATATGTTATGATTTGACGAAGATATTCGGTTGTTAGTTTAATAGAAACAGGATGTTCTAAAATTTGAAATATTATTTTCAGCTGTACGGTCCGAGTATTTTATAAAGAGTAGTAAACGAGTTTAAAATGCCATACCGAAAGAATTCATCAAATATTCTTGCCCCACATACGTCAGCAGCGGGAGCGGCATACCGGCTTCCGCCCCACTTCGGGCGGAACGCAGGAAATCTTTGCGGAAATCTCCCGCACCCGATAACATTGAGAAACTTTTTGTGTTTATCTGTTTTGCGGCGTATTAGGATGAAATAGACGATAACGCGGTGCCAAATGTTCTGGGTTTTTAGTAAACGCTGAATGTGAAACAACGTTGACTGTTTTAAACTGACCACTAACGAATGAATTCGGTTAAAGCATTGATTATATTTAACAAAACTTTAAATTACATTATTGTTAGAAATCTCTTAAAAACTTCAACGTTTATTACTGTTGTTAAACACTGTACCTATTAAATTTATCCCTCGTAACACGTTATTAGGAAAGTAAGGTTTAGTATACTTATTATATAAAAATACGCAGTAGTATTTATGATATTCAAGTGGAGTATAATTACCACATGCATTTTTTTTAAAGTACCATCTGTTAGGGATAGGCCTCTTCCTTATCATGCCACTCTTCTCGATCCTGCGCTTATCGCATCCATTGTCTTCCCGCCGGGTAACGGATGTTATTCAATTAGTGTTTTATAAATAAATAACTTCCTGTGTTTTATAAACTGGAAGAACGACCATAGAAGAGCGTGGACCTAATTCCATGTACCTACTGTACTGTGTAGTCCACCCGAGAAAATACTATTTAACAGAACAATTGTCCGCACTTATTAACGAGTATCCATGGACTTGTTTCTTTAATAGGTTCATGGGTATTGTCTCAAACCAGACATTGGCGAAATACACCTTGATATTGGGGAAATACACAAGGAGTGAAAGCCATTAATTAAGAAAAAAACTGGAAGAAAATCTTTGACAAAGATTATCAAACCTGCTTGAATAACAAACCAAAGTGTTACGGTCGCGGTCGGTTAAAATATTTAATGCTTATTATGTCATGAAATAATGCAAAGCAAGACGGCAAAGCACAACTCTATCCATCAGGCTCTCAAGCTCTATGACAAGAAGGCTTACTTCCCTCATGAATATTTATAGCGCTGTTTATTCCCAAAACCGAGTTCTTTCAGAAAAAATATGTCTTAACTCGATTCGCTTTTCCACTTTGCGAAGAACTGAAATATTAATAGCTTCCGAGAACCATTTGTTGTTAGTATAACAGTTAAGTGAAGCTTATGTCAAACAAATGATGCCATATTCAAAATACCTCAGGCAGTAGAAAATAATCTCCAATTAAGTGAAATGTAACTTGAGAAACAATAAAGTTACTCACAGTTACATTTGTGAGGCACTAACACTTTTAAGGAAAGACATTGACATTTGAGAACAAATATAAATCCACCTCCATCGCAACTAAAGGACAAGTCTCACATTTTCCTGAGAGCCGTCAATATGTTTACCAAAAATTCTTTGACAATAGACAGCCTTTGTTACTCTGCCCTTTTTGTTTCGCCCAACTTCTTTGATCAATCATGACAAATTGTATTTTGTTTTAAGAGCACCCCGTAATGTAGCTTGACAGTTGTGGACTCAAAGTTTGCTTTGAGGAAAAAAGTTTAAGTTAATGAAGGTCCTTTTTATTGATGTCTTTTTTATAAATAAGTATCTATCGTGGATATTAAATTGACTGCTTTAAGTTTGCAGCCAAAATATCTATTATGTCATGTTTTATCATCATCGTAATTTGTCATAGTCGTTTTGTTGGTAGAGAGTTAGGGATCATTTAAACCCACCAGTTGATTGAACTCAAATAAATTTCTACTATTATAATCTAAAAGCGAAAACGCAACGAGAATCTAATACATTCCGAATCCATAGAAGCCTGTCAATAGCATGCGATTTTCATCACACTCACACAAACCAAATCCGAGATTGTGCAACGGAAGCCTATTACCAATTATAGCCGCACCCGCCGTGTATTGTCTAAGCCGAAACGATCATATCTGTCCGGCGGATCTCAAGTTAAACAATATTTTACGAGAAACGGCGAACGTCTCGGAGGCCGCGCAGAAAAATATGGCGCGCAATAAAAATGTCAAGTCAAGTCATCAGAATGGAAAGCCTGAGGCGTTTTGTCGCCAGATGCGGCACTGAATCAATGAAAAACTGTTTTCTTGCGTGCCCCACACAGGCGATATATCAGGACGCGCTGGCCGAACCTTCCCAAAGGTAGAAAAACTTTGCGCGAACGTAATAATGGCTTTTGTTATGTTTGTTGACGGGACAAATGCTGATCCGCGCACCTGCTTGCCTTGACATGAGAGACGGGTATTTCGTTGTGAGTTCATTCTTTAGCGAATCAACCCGACCCTACTTACTTATATTAAAATGAAAACGTGAAGTTTGGTTGTAGATACTGCGTACACATACTTATGTACGTGCAATGGAATTCAATAGCAGAGTGTATTTAGTTGGTTGCATAGGTCGATACGTTTTGGCTTTTTCGTGGGCGTATTGTCCAACATTTCTAAAGCGTTAACTGTCAGAACTCGACAGTAAAACAAGGAAACGAGTTACTTCCTATCGGCTGCCATGTTTGCCACACACAATATTTTAAAGAGGCGCCTTTGTACAGAACAATGAGTTCAGAACAGTTTTCATGTCGGAAGTGGCATTACACTGAACATTAGCCGAGCCGATAAGGCGCCGACACAAATTGGAGTCAGCACGCGACCGCTGCCATCGCATTAGACGAAAGCCGCGATCATGGCTTTATGAAAACTATTTTTGTGTGATTGGATGCGGAGCCTTTAATTAATATGCACTTAGTGAACCCAAAGTCAGAACTCCTTAAACTCTTCAGCTTAGTCGAGCTTTACTTCAATCGTCGATAAAATATCTTTCAGGAATTTCCCATAATTAGCTGGATACGATGAAAAAAGAAAATTAAGCGCTTTTACGAGTATTAATACCAGTACCTCGAGCATAAACTTTTTCCATCTATTGAGCATGAAATGTTAACATAAATTCAACTTTACATTGTATAGCGATTGGAATCAGAGCTCCCTATTTGTAATTAGTATTAAAATTATCGTAGCACATCGACATTGACATTGACATTGACATACGTATCGTCATCGAGAAGTGGGTTCGTGCTACGGATATATTCCTTAAAAATATAGTATCCGTTTTCGAATAGTAAAAGTGATTAAAAAACGTGACTTATAATTGAAATGTTCGTTCTAGAGGTACAGTTCTTCATATAGGCAAATTATTATGGAATAGTTGAATAATTTAACATCACCAAAGCAGAAATCGTCCGTTGCTGGACATAGGCCTCCCATAACAATCGCCATGAAGATCTACCTTGATCGTTTAGAAAAAGTAAATGACCAAAACCTTTACTTAGATGAGGTCATAATTCAAAATGTAACATTTATCCATGTAAGAGTTGTGTTATATCAATAATCCTGCTCATGAAATAACGGTGTATAAACCTACAAAGCGACAAATGCATAGCGCGTTGCAATTTATGTTCGTCTGCATCGGTGGGCTATAAACAAGGATCTTACACCGTAAATTCACTAAGCAAATTTAGCTTACAGTATCTGGTTAATGCTTGCAAGGACTTATAGTGTGAATAACTATAATTTAGTAAATAATTTAGGGGTAATTTAGTCAAATTCATCATTCAAATTTCAAATTCAATTTTTTTTATTTCTGAAAAACTTTCCATATTGCACTTACAGTAAGACACAAATATAACATAGATGACACAAAATAATAATAATAATAATTAGCTCTTTGCTGACGGATTCCGGGCTTGGCTATCAACCTATCGACTTCGTAGAGAGGCTGAAGTCATTTCTCATTTATTGTTCATGGATGACCTCAAATCATTTGCATCGAAGCGCCAAGATCTTATCGCACTATCGAAAATCACACAAGACTTCAGTAGTGCGATCAAGATGGGATTCAGTGTAGATAAGTGTGCGGTCATGCATGTTCAACGAGGGAAACTTATAAATTCATTGAATTTGCAGCTTTCTGAGACAATAACTCTCAGATCTCTCTCCGAAGTTGAAACCTACAAATACCTTGGTATGTCACAGTCTTGAGTATTATGGGCGGCGAAGTCAAGCAGTCAGTGAAGGAGCGCTTCTTCTGCCGCTTGACAAAAATTCTTAACAGTCTTTTGTCGGGTGGCAATAAGGTACTGCTTAAATCACATCGCATGTTGCACCCACGGTCATCTGTTATGACATTGTATATCCCGAGGAAATGTGGAGGTCGAGGCATTTTAAATGCTAAGAATCTCCACAACCGCGAGGTGTGCAATCTCAGGGATTATTTCCTTAGAAATGAGTGTGGGATGCATCGTGATATGGTTGCAGTAAATAAAAGCCTCACGCCTATCTCCTTGGCAAACCAGAACTGGTGCCAACCAACAGTGTTGAGCATTGAAGACCCCAAGAACGTATGGAAGAGCAAGGAGCTACACGGACGCTTCTACCGGGCCTTAACAAGGCTCGATGTAGACTTTTTAGCGTCCGTGAACTGGCTGCGGCTTGGTGACCTCTTTGGGGAAGCCGAAGGTTTTGTCTGTGCAATTGCTGACGAGGTCATAATGACGAACAATTACCGGAAATATATTCTGAGGGATGGCACGGTCGACATTTGTCGAGCGTGCCGTTGCCCCGGCGAGTCCCTCAGATATATAATTTCCGGTTGTTCGCATTTGGCCAACGGTGAGTACTTGCACAGACATAACCAGCGATAATGATCGTAGCCAGGATCATCCATCAGCAACTCGCTCTTCAGTATGGTCTTGTTGAGTCTGAAGTGCCGTACTATAAGTAGGTACACACCGGCACCAGTTGTCGAAAATGGTCGTGCTACGCTCTATTGGGATCAATCTGTCATCACAACAGGACTAATGTCGCCAATAAGCCTGATATCGTGTTGATAGATCGATCTCAACGCCGGGCAGTGCTCGTCGATGTCACCATACTGCTTGACGAGAACCTCGTTAAGGCCGAGAAGGACAAGCTCAGAAAGTACGTTGACTTGGCTCACGAGATGACCGCCATGTGAGATGTTGACTCGACGATCATTGTCCCGATAAATGTTTTGGCAAACGGTCTTATAGCGAAGAGTCTCGACCAACACCACAAGAGACTCTCGCTAGATGGCTAGATCAAGGGCCAGATACAGAAGGCAGTACTTCTCGACACGGCACGAATTGTGAGGAGGTTACTCTCTCTGCAGCCCTAACCACCGGTAGCTTGAGCCCTGCCCCGCAGCCGGCAGCACTCGTAGGTTAGGTTTTTTATGTTGTTTATTTTTTGTTATTAGTATTGTTATTTTACTTTATAGAAAACTCAATAAATAGGTATCTATAATAATAATTAAAATACAAAAAGTTATATTTGGCAGAAGGCCTGTGGAGAAAACTAATAAGACTAGATTTTCGTAATTTTACGTTAACGGTTTTTGTAAAAATCATCAGGTTTCTTTTACAAGCGTTTTTTAAGAAACTTAAAAGGTGTACTCGTATGTATTTATGTACTTTTTACAGCTGAAAAGTGTGCCAGTTAGGCCGGCGACAGCTTCGCTAACATCTGTGGGGTCCCTTGAGAAATTCTCTGAAACGCCGGAGGCTTATTCCCTCCACGTTTATCTGTAAGCAATCAAACAAACGGCACGATAATAACATTACCAGATAAGTCAGCTTTCTATATATCTTGGCAAATTACCCCAAGTGTTAATCCCAGTTTATTGCTGCGGGTTCTGAATTTTTGCTATTTGGGTGGCATACAAAAGTAAAAGGTTTTTAGGTCAGCTAGATTCTGTCCTAAAGTTATCTAGTTAGTTAGTTGTCCACTATTTTCAAATTTTCGGCGAGTTCAAGTATTTTTTTACTTTCATAATAACTTGATGAATTAAGTACCTAATTTTGAAATAGTACAGATCAGAATTGGGTTTGATTTAAGTTTTGCATTGTAACAGAATCCATTTCGAGATTTAAGAATTGCGATTTAAAAACACTCAAGTAGGTTGGCCTTTGCCTGGGAAACTAACACAGGCTAAAAAAGGGAGGTGTTACGAATATGCTTGAAGCTTTCTTCGGTGTTTTCCTTAGGTAAGATGGACCGTTTGGTAAGTTTCTTCGTTTGGTAAATTTCTTGGCATTAATATGCTTTACCAACCCCTTCCTTATTATTCGATTTTATTTTATTGTAACGACTATTTAATTGTAACCAAACAACCAATTCATATCTTTAAATTGTGATTTCTTTCCCATAAAAAAATATAAAGTGTTAGATTTTGCTTTTCCCAATTATTTTCTGTAAGGCCAAGCTCAATCAATATTTCGCAATTAATAAGTACATTTGTTACATAAAAATATACGTCTCAAGTTTGAAATGTCGCAATGACATCACTCCAATAAGGCCTAAAATGCTGAACTCGAAGACTTTAAAATTTTACGAGTTGCCCTCCCTTACGATGTGAGGGTGCGAGGGACAGATAAGGAGGAATCCGTGCCATAAAGGGGTTAAAAGTAAAGCATACGAGAACCAGTTTTATAGAGTTCGTGACTTCTATTGAATGTAAATTAAATAATTTAGTTATTATCTTTACAGCTTCAAAAGGCACAATATCTTATCACGCCACGAGAAAATGATAAAAGCTCTTTTAGATTTGGACGCCAAAAAAAATCGAGCCAAACGCGATATCGTTGGCCTTTCCAGAGTTCTGTACTCTAAGTCAGAATACCTCAAAACAAATTATAAAGAAATACTTCTCTGACAATTACAACGTGGTAGTAATACTTGACCGGTTTTTATAATGATAGTCAAGTAATGAAATGCAAGTAGGGCAACGACGACATGCAAATTTTTGATGCTTGTATTCCCTTTGAACAAGTAAGTAATAAACAAAGGTTGTACTTCAGTTCACAGGGCAAAGCTTCCATTCGATTGTCGAGTCTGAAACTACACAGTGAATCATTAAATTTCCCGAAACATGTAACACAAGTTTAGTATCCAAACTATACATTCAATCCAAGCGTATATCAAACAGAGATTCTCATCATCCTATGCAAACTGTGCAGCATTTCAAATCAAGCATTATGCTTGTTCGTTTAGCCCGTCTTGGCAGGCGTACGCTGTCATAATAGTAATGTGGACACAGTCCAAACAGTGTGACGAACCAAGAGAAATTGGGGCACTCACATAACATAACGGGAAATGTCGAAAAACACTTCCATTAACAAATAGTTTGTTTTAACAAATAAGGACAACAAGATTAAGAATATAAGAAGCAGACTGAGGAAGAAAGGGTAGAAGGTACGGAACTAAGAAGTAAAAATGCAATATGAGAGCGATTTTGGTATGATTTTTTACCTAGAATTTTATCGACGTTTTTTCGTATTACCCCCGATTACTTCTACAAAATAACGTCAACGAAACAATGACCATGCATGCGTATCTTGAAAAGTGCTAGCTCTTGTTTGTCAAAATCCGTAATGTTTTCTTGTTCTTTTTAAACTTTCACCAAAACAGAGTGTATTGTTCGGAACTCGTGTTCGTCTAGTGATTTTGATTTTTTTCTCTATTTCAAATGTGTGTGCGTTGCATACTCTTCCCACTAACAATACCTGTTTCTGGTCAGCCTATACTAGTAAATACGTAAAACATGAGTATATTGCTGTTACGGTATTCATTAGCAATTCAAATTCATTATCGACCTTATATTTTTAGGACACATTTCTAATTACATGCCAAACCATTCTCCGCATTACCATCGACTTTGGTGAAATTAATATTCCGTGATGATGACTTTGCTCACACCTTATCTCTTCGTCATAAAGCCTATTTCGTCGTTATTGGCCCATCGCACAATAAAAGCCCGATATCATTAGAGCACGAGGCTCTGATGTCACGCTCCAGAACGCGATCAATAGCTCAACATTTTTGTTCCACCGACAATCCGGTAAATATCGCATCTATGACAGCCGATATTAGTTTTCTTGACTGCTGTAATGAAATCGTTTACAATGTCAATAAACAACTTCTTGTTTGCCAAGGACTGATTGGTTGAAATACCGGGAATATTTCTGCAAGCTTTTGGGAAATAGTGGTATATCGATCTTGTCCGGACACAGTATGCCGTATGTCTAGAACTATATTGAAGACGTCCATAAGAAAGTTTTTGATTTAGATGAGTGGTTTTATAGAAGTTGATAACATATTAACAGTTCCTTTCTAGAAACACACATTAAACTGCCTTATCTTACCTAGTCACTGTTCCTCACATATCGGAATAAATATACGGTAAAGCAAACTCATTCTACATCATTCAGTCGCTGTAAAGATGCTTATATATTTTGCAACCCCTATTTTGTCATGCCTCTTAAATTGACCGCCCCGCTCGCTGTCCGGTTATATTTCATCTTTTTAAAGTTTATCGCTTGACGTTCGAGGGAGCACGGACAATTGAATGAGCAGTTTCACACCGGTAATAACGTGGAAAAAATGCTAAGTGACGGATGAGGGTCGTTTGAAAGTGTATGTGACAGTCACTTGCTTGTCACTTGTCACCCTTACCAGCAAATTTAGTTATTATCACTGTGTTTTACGAAAATAAGTAACGTTATGCGGTAACAAATTGTTTTTTAAAGAATAACTGAGGTCATCAAAAACATTAATGAATTTTAATGTTCTAACGATAATAACATGGTGTATTCATTTAAGTAGTACTAAATATGACGCAGATGGAAAGGAAATACAATCGTGTGATGTAATGAGCCTTTGTATTCACGTTGACGGCGAAAAACCACAAAAAAGAAACGAAAATAAACGAAGGCTATCAGTCTTAATAAATTAAAAGAGCGCTTCGTGATTTTTTTAAATCCCTATTGTCTTTTAAATCACTATCGTAATCTGTTAACCTGTCCACAAAACCGACAGAGACACAGCTTAAGAAAAGACTTTTTTTTTAATAGGTATACACTCTTTAAAATATTATTATGTAACTGGCTAATTATGGTTTACGAAAATAAATAAAACCTAAAACTTCAGTGGCACACTTTAGAATTATAGTGAACTAATTCAACATTAATTTTCAGCTTTCGAAATCGAGTCATTATTGTTATAGAAACCTAACTCGAAATCCAAAACTTGTTAATAAAGTCATTATAATTCTAAATATGCGATATATATAAACTTAGCCTCTTTAAGAGAATGCGAAACATAAATAATTATATTTAATATCATACCTAGCAAAATCACTTAACTAAAACGACGTTGAATACATCGTTTACCTAACGTCACCGTACCCTCCGGCATACCTGATAAGGTAGCTACAGCTAGGTAGAGTCTGGCCGGTTTTCTGCTCAGTTGCCCCTCGTGCGGCACTCAATGATCTACATGAATGGAGTGTCCGGTAGGTCTTTTCAGAGTTTATCGCACTCTACGGCTGAGGGAGCCGGCACAATCGCAGGCCTTGAATACCTGAGGTAAATGTGCCTCGCTATCTAAATTCGAAGTGTTATATGGTAATTTTGCAACCCTGGAAGCTAATAAATAACGTTCACCTATCTCGAGGCGCGTTTGGTTACTATTAACTGCAGAATAAAATTTTAATTCTTAATATTTTAAAGCTGCACGACCGACATGTACAATTTAATCTTTTTTCTGTATTATTTATTCGGCGGGTATTAGCTATAAGGGCTATTTTTAAATTTCAATCATTATTTACCTGCTCCAATTGCTCAAGGCTTACGTTATTCTTGAGTCCTTATCAAAAGAATCTTAATATAAAACGTTCTACAGCATTTTACCTTGCGTTTTTCCTTCTCGCGTCATTTCTGAAGCTATCTACGTAAGTGTAATAACCGCCAGATAACAGTGTTCTAACCGCCTTCTCCCTTGACTTTGTACGTAAATCTAATTTGGGTGTACATTTTGATGGTAATGTTTAACATTTTTCAATGTAACATTGTATCTCAAGACTTTATTAGTTCGAATTTGTATTATGAACATCGAAACTGAAAAATATTAGCAAAGTTGTTCAGGATAATATATCTGTAATAATGGTTTAAATACCTACTCTATAATATCGGTTTGATATTGTAAGCTACAATATTATTTTTGTATTCACTTAAATACTGCGTATTTATACAATTTTTTCGTCTAAAACCCTGCGTGAAGGGGGCCTGGTCAACACACCGATACATCAAAACCAACACGCCTATAGTCAAGGTAAATCCACAGACTCTGCCCTGCACGCAGTGGTCTCCAGGCTTGAGGAAGCCATCAAGAACAAATCACTATGTCTGGGCGTCTTCATCGACATAGAAGGAGCATTCGACAAGACCAACTTCAGCAGCATAACAGTGGCACTGGAAAGGCACGGTGAAAACGCAGTTATGACGCAGTGGATAGATAACATGCTCAGCAAAAGGATTATCAAACTAGAAGCGGATAAGGCCCAACAAGCACTAGTGGCGAAAGGATGGCCCCAAGGGGGCGTTCTCTCGCCACTGCTATGGAACCTGGTCGTGAACGAGCTGATCACCAAACTGAACGACTGTCACTACTACACGGTGGGTTACGCTGACGACATAGTAATCCTCACGAGCGGTAACGTCACCGGTACGGTATGTGACATCACCCGTTCAGCCCTGCAAATCGTGGAACGCTGGTGCATGCACAACGAACTATCCGTCAACCCAAAAAAGACGGAGATGGTAATGTTCACAAACAAACGAAACCTAGGCAATTACAAACTCCCCAAGATATTTGGCACAGAGCTGCAACTCTCGACTGAGGTAAAGTATCTGGGAGTAATATTGGACAACAAACTGAACTGGAGCAACCACCTGAACAGCAAAATTGACAAAGCCACGATAGCATTCTGGCAATGCCGCAGAATGGTAGGTAAAACCTGGGGACTTACCCCCCAGATCACCCTATGGCTGTACACGTCAATTATAAGACCCATCATTAGCTACGGCGCGGTGGTCTGGTGGCCACGCACCAAACTATCGACCCTCGAGGCCAAACTACAAAGACTACAGAGGTTGGCCGGCATGGCAGTTACAGGATGCATGCGGACAACACCGACAGCATCGCTGGAAGTCATACTCGACCTGCCACCCCTACACCTCTTTATAAAACAGGAGGCAGCCTCGACCGCTGTACGTCTCAAAAAACTAAACCTATGGAAAACTACAAAGGTGCCACACACCGAAATCCTATGTGAGTTGGTAAGTAACGACCCACTAATAGAAGCGGTGACCGACAGAGTGCCGAAGACGTTTGTCTTCGACAAGAAGTACAAAATACAGCTCCACGAAGATCCCTGGGAGGGCCTGAACCCAAGGGAGGTTAGAATCTTCACAGATGGATCCAAAACAAGGTCAAGCTCCGGCTCCGGTACATTCTCGGAGGACCTAAACATACACATCTCAACACCATTAGGGGCCCACGGCACAGTCTTCCAGGCAGAATGCATGGGCATCATAGTGGCTACGACAGCAATAGAGGCACGGAAGGTAATAGATCTCCCGATCCGAATACTCTCCGACAGCCGATCAGTGCTCCAGGCCCTACAGAGCCACACCGTTACCTCAGGGCTGGTACTTGAGTGCCACAATGCCCTGACGAAGGTAAGTAAAAACAATCCCATCACACTACAATGGATAAAGGGGCACAGCAACTCACGTGGTAACGACGCAGCCGACGAGCTGGCGAGGAAGGGCTCAGAGATGGTAGCAGTGGGTCCTGAGCCCATATTGCCTCTCCCGTTCGGATGGCTGCGTAACAAACTGCGACACTTAACCAAGATAGAACACCAACGATACTGGAACAACCTAAGCACCTGCAGGCAGGCCAAAGAAGCCCTCCCGACAATAAATCCCGGATTGCCACGGAAACTACGGAAGTTGAAAAGGACTCAACTTAGACTAGTAACTGGGGCAATAACCGGCCATGCCCTATTCAACAAACACTTACACACTTTAGGTGTTACAGACAGCCCCCTGTGCAGAGCCTGCATGACAGCGGAAGAAACCGCTGCCCACGTCATCATGGAGTGCTCAGAGGTGGCAACATACCGGGCGCGACACCTCGGACTGGTACCGAGGTCGCTACCAGAAGTCGTCGGCAACGTCAAGGGTCTGCTAGGCTTCCTGGTGGAACTGGGTTGGCAGGAGTAGTGTCACCAACCCTCTCACCCTTTAAGGTTTGCGAGTTGCGGAAAACAGCCCGCCACAACCTATAACCTATATATATATATATTGGGTGTACATTTTGATGGTAATGTTTAACATTTTTCAATGTAACATTGTATCTCAAGACTTTATTAGTTCCAATTTGTATTATGAACATCGAAACTGAAAAATATTAGCAAAGTTGTTCAGGATAATATATCTGTAATAATGGTTTAAATACCTACTCTATAATATCGGTTTGATATTGTAAGCTACAATATTATTTTTGTATTCACTTAAATACTGCGTATTTATGCCATTTTTTCGTCTAAAACCACTTTAATAACTCAATATCTCGAACTAAGAGTTGATTACGATTTAGATCTTTATTTGATCTGTTATCCTCCTACATTACATAAAGATTTATTATTTACCTTGTGCTTTAGTTATGTAATCGTTTGCAACCAATTCATAATTCATATATGCGGCACATGATTCTGGTGAAACTCCAGTTCTAAATTAATTCAAGCTCCTTAACCATCTAAACGTTAAAGTAATAAAGTAGGTACTTTGCATCGCCCAGCATTACGCTTGCAAATTGTTCGATGCAGGTAGGGAATATCGCGTTACGTCGCCGATGCATCCACATTAGCATATCGATGGGCTGCAAATTTGAAGCGAAATAAAAATGCGCTGTAAAACGCTGTTAACGATCAAATTTTATATCCATTTAAAATCCCATTGTGTTTGATGCTGTCGCGCAACTCGTGCTATGAAAGGCAGATTTAAATTTATGGGTCAAAAGATGTCAAAAGATTGATTTGTAATTTAATTAGCTGGCTTTTTTTACTTTGGGTTTATATAGGACTTAATTTTTTAGTGCCTGTATTTTAAATGCTCAATAGAGCAAAATGCCTAAAACTCAAAAACGACGAAATTAAAAAAGTAGGTTCTTGATCGGAAAGTTTTATGAAAACAACTTTTTAACCTTCGTTAGAATCCTGCAAATAAATAAACGGAAAGGTCACGTGTCAATTTTTCATTATTTTCCCTACTTTTGACATTCCCGCGCTCAAAGAAAGAAAGTGAACCCACGTTCATCCGCTATAAGGAAAAACGTATTCAAGCGAAAATAAAACCTTAGGCAAGTTGTACGTTTATACAGCGGGCCGGGGAGTAGTAAATCATTTTAATAATTGATCCTGGTTGAAATATTCATGAAGTTCCAGTGGAAGGATTCTGGGAAATGGATGAAAAATGTTGCGGCCCCGAGAATATTTTGCTGAGCTGACCGTTTGTTCCGATCGATCTTTTGTTCGTGTTCTTTTACCTATACTAATTAGGTAGGTAAGTACCTGAAAAGGAAACTTTTTGGCCTTTTTGTTGTTCCATAATACAAGATGTGGTTTCAAATTAGACCAGTATAAGTATTATGCTTTATTGATACGAGAATAAGTATCCGGTAGATATAACATGCACGAAAATAAAATCTCAGTAATTAAACTCTAACTTGGATAGCATTAGATTATGTAATGTTCCCATTACTTATACTTAATGTGCTGCGACAAACCTCTCTTTAACTTAATATTTCAACTCTTCTGAGTTGGAAACGTTGAACTACACGTTGTCAGATAAAATACGTGTAACGTGACTCCAGTCTCCAAGGAAATTTGGTAAGGAAACGGCGACCGGGGCGGATACGTGTCTCCGAATAATATGCAGAAACGTTAAGTCAGGTCATTAGGGCAGCGACCTCGAAGGGGTTCGGGTCCCTCGCGATTTTCGCTTATTATACTTATAATACGTGTGATGTTTGCGGTTTACTAATGTTTGGACGAAAATTATTTAGCAAATTCTTAACTCCCCAAACTAAGTATCCCATATTTTTATTTGGGCAAATTTTTATTTCCCAACTCAACATTTCGCACTGATGTCATTTCCCAACGAATGATTTGATAAATTATTGTTAGACAAATCATTACCTGGGATTCTTTTAAGATGTCAATTATGTTTTCGTCAAATGTATTGATGGGCATACCTTAATTTAAAAATAACCCTAACCTACCTATCTCTGGGAGCAGTTCCGTTTTTAGGGTCATAAAAAAATATATTATTTGCTACACAATTATTTACCACATAAAATTTGACGTAATAAAATATTGCAATATAAAAATGTAATGAAATAAAAAAAATACGAAGTAAAATTATGCCAAGGCTTGGTTTGCCAAATAAAACTTCGGCGAAAAGTTGGTTGCTAAATGAAATTTGACGAAATATAATTCGGCGAAAAGGCAATACACCGATGTTTGCATATATCAACGACAGATTTACCATAACAGTGAAAGACAAAAAACAAAATATATTTAATGCGTTAATTATTGAATAAGTTGACCTTTATATTATTTGTTCATTACGCGATTACATAATGGTTACTGATCATTTGGTGCCACTGGCATAAAAGTGACGTAATTTCACGTCCTGTATATTTTTTGTTTTATATTAATTTAATTTTCTTTAACCTATCAATGCATAAAAAACCGGACAAGAGCGTTTAGTGGGTTACAAACACGTTACTACAAAGAGTATGAAGACATTTTCTAAATAAAGTTATTTGGTGATGATTTTTAATGGGTATAAATAAACACTTTAATCGCCTGTATCTCTACTTAGTCTAGTCTACTTACACTTAGTCTTAGTCTAGTGTAAGTCTACTTAGTCGTGATAGTATTTGTCCAGATCTTATTTGTACTTTTGGATGAAGTGGGTGCGGACACGTAACTCTAACCAAAATGGCACTTTTACAGTTCAAGATATCCTTAACGGTCCCCCAAATCTAAAAATGTATGATGAGATACACATGATAGTTTTTTAATAGCTATCCAGCAGTACCTATATCACACGATGTT
This sequence comes from Acleris literana, assembly GCA_946894065.1. Classification (NCBI taxonomy): domain Eukaryota; kingdom Metazoa; phylum Arthropoda; class Insecta; order Lepidoptera; family Tortricidae; genus Acleris; species Acleris literana. The sequence goes on from OX335683.1 coordinate 8,593,565, forward strand.
GTAAAGTAAAATAAACATTATAGTTCAGTAGATATGATTTAGCCGTCTGTTATCTACTTTGCGATCTTTTTTCTGCATTAAGACTTACCGGACAATGTGACTCAAGTATCAAAACCTTTCAACCCACTGTGCTGTTTGATGACGAGGGCAGTTTTACGATTACCTTTTGTTTGATATAAACAAAAAAATCAAGGTTCACTGCCAATTCATGTTTCCTGAACCCTAAATAATATACCCTATTTATTTTTTTCTTAATTTATCTTTGATCTTAGTGATAATATCTATATGTATACAAAATTTCAGTTTTGTATCTTTGATAGTAAGTATTTAGAGATAATATGAGTGTGACATACATACAGATGACGGACAAAGGTGAAGGGTTGTTGACTATGGAACCCTAAAAATTACACGACAACGGTTAACTAAACAGGTTGATTTGCACGTAATAAAGGATTCAGCTTAATACTGATTTGAATCAGACTTTATATGCAGCATGACTCACCCAATCACTGGACTACGTGTAGATGCATAAAATGAAATATTATTGCCAAATACAACCCTTTTGTTTTAATTTTCCACAGACGGGTAACAAAAACCAACTTAACAACTATTGGCTTTATGCCATTTTCAACCTTTCAAAGTAGCTTAACAACAATTTCGTTGTATGGTAAACCAATCACACCTGATTGATGTTGGCACTCGATTAAGAAAGAACTCTTACGGCCGCACTCAGGCAGTAAAAGACGATGAATCGTTCCTTTAGTGATGATTTTTAATGCACAAGTTTGAAAAAGGAACGAGTTAATTGACTGTAAAATTTCTCTATGGACACTTCACTCTTAACTCAAATTTCATACGGTTACGGTGATTGTTGCAAAACAAATGAATAACCCTTATCTTCGGTAAAATAAGAATCAAGTGTCCATTATTGGTGCCTTGTTCATTACTGGTTCCATCACCTTATAAACCTATTTTAGTTAAAGTATTCTTCGTCTCTTTCTGTCTAATTTAAATGTCACAATGACAGATAAGGATAAATCATATAATTGTGATGAACATTATAGCTATTGCGCGTTTACGAGTATGAATAAGAGGTACAAGTATTACTTATATAGTATAGGGTTTAGTGAGTAAACAGAGAACGACGCTTGTATTTCGACAAAAATGATTGAATTTACTTTCTTTCAGGCTCACATTTTCGAGAAGAAAGTTATGTTTACGTTTATTAACTATACTAGAAGGATACACGCGTCTTCGTAAGCGTAGACTTAGTTTTCCGCTACTCTTTTCTTTCCTCTATAAGTGGGTCAAACTGGAGTTGCGAGAGCTACATATTTGACATCAATATTGGTCAGGCAGGTGCAATAGTTTTACCCTAGTGCATTATTATAAAATAGTTTTATACTAACCGTGGAAGCGTAATTTTCTATGGGTGAACACATTTGCCGCTTCAGCCTAGGGCTTCTGCGTATTGGCGTTGTTTGATATATGCCTTCCAAAGCCCCGGGTTATGACCCGGGTTATTCCCTTGCAATCACAAATATATAGAGGTCGTATAGAGGCTGAAACCATTTCAAACTGTTTGCATCTTAACATCCAGATTTCATTGTAGGAAGTAAATATTGAAAATGACAATGAATGAAAGATAATTTTTCTTATCTACAGGGTGTTAGGCAGAAGGTTGGACAAACTTCAGGGAGTAACTCTGTAGGTCATACTCATCAACTTTTATTATAGGACCAACATCCAAATCAGGAAAAAAAAACAGCTGTTCCACACATTTAGGCTGTTTAGCTCTCAAAGTTTGTATGGAACAGCTGTTTTATTATTATTATTATATATATAAAAGGCAAACCTGACTGACTGACTTAGATATCAAAGCACAGTCGAAACTACTGTACAGTCAACAGCATAAATAAGTGATCATTTATGTACCTTGTCGCTTTCAATCGATTCACAATTTTGTATGACATTTCAAAAACGACGTTAAAGTGACAAGGTACATAAATGATCACTTATTTATGCTGTTGACTGTACCTAGAAACTTAAATTTGGTACAGGGATTCCTTTCATAATGTAAGTGAGCACTAAGAAAGGATTTTCCGAAAATCGACTCCCAACGTGAAGAAATAGGGGGTTAGCGGGAAACTAATTCTACGCATAAGAAGTCGCGGGCGTCCTCTAGTATATAATTAACACTGTATAGACCTAATCTGAGAAGTCATCTATGTGTGCTTGAAAATAAATTCACTTTCAAAAAACAAACTTCACAATTATTCTATCGGATGCAAAGTATACCCTTAATAAAATTGTGGTTCGTAGGAGCTGGATATAATTTAAAACCCTGAAAATGACGTGAATGAATCTTTAATATACTGTTTGAATAACAATGGCGAGCAATTTGCTCTAAGTGTAAGAACGTTTGTATTAAGACGGCCGTTGAATAAGTGGGCGTTGAGATGAATGATTTTCCGAATTTTAATTTCTATTTAAGATATGGAAATATAGGCAATTTGCATGGACTTGACTTTGTAATAAGTTTCCTTAATTATAAAGGGTCTATCTACACTAGTCAGAGAGATATATTTTTAAGCTAGTTGTATTTTTAATATTTTTATACGTGGCAAAGTATCTGTTGATAATTTATATTAGTATTTTTCATTCTATTTTTGTTTGCGTCTGTTCTAGGCAATGAAGATGATCGACCTACAGTGATTCTATAAATAGCTTATGTAAATTCGACAGTAAAAACTGATGCAAATAAAGTAAAAAATAGTCACAAGGACGATCTTGCAATTATTCCACGAGAAAACGGAGCCCGCTCAAGTGGCGACATGAAATTCAGCAAAAGCAGGCTTATTTGCGATTGAGTAACCGGGGAAAAATCAATGATTTTGTTTTAATTTAGGTTCTCACACATCCCGAACAGTCGTTCTTTTTTTATAGCATAAACTAAACAAACGGCTGGCTCGGGCTTTATTTTTCTCGGTAAAACCATAATGCCTTTGACATGTATATGTATGAATATGTATGTATGTAAACACTTTATTGTACAAAATATTTTTATTTTTGTTGTATCGTAAAAACGGTAAAACATTACAAACGTCAAATTTTTACAAAATAAAAACAAAAACAATATAATGTAGATGTCAAAAAAATAATGTACAAAGGCGAGCTTGTCCCTTAAAGGGATCTCTTTCAGCTAAACCTTGAGAGATTGAGAAAATTGAGATAGATTGATTGAGATCGATACTTGTTACCGTATCGTCAATGTTGCTATAGCTCTTATTTACTTCACAGTTATGTCGGCCGAGTTAAGAACAATGCGATTACATGCCAAAAGCAATGTGGTTTTATCGAGTAGAATATAGCCCCTGAGCTTCTATTTTGTTGGTTAAACCCATATTCCATTTGACATGTTATCATATTGTCAACGATGCGATAGCTCTTATATAATTGACAGTAATGGCGAGCGACTTAAATGCTATACGATAACAATATGTTTTACCCAATAGAGTAGTAATTTTACATAGTAATTGCGCCATTCTACTTTTCGTTGTACATAAGTTTTAGCCACGTTCTCACTAAACTATATTTTTATTTCAAAAAACGGTAAAGTGCTGCGTTTTCTAACTTGAAACTCGAAAAGGGACGTAAATAAGCTTATATTTATAATTATTTTAATTCATAAAAAGTTATTTGTAAGAACTATAAAGTGAGTAACGGGGACATTGATGTCCCCGCCCTTTCTATGGAAAAAGTGCAATTTACCACTGAGTTACCAAGATTCTTCAACGATAATTGAGTAATTTAAGAGATGTATTTTTGAAAACCGTTAAATTTAAACATTCTAAGTTTATGTTATCTATTTATACGCGGATTTATAATTTGATATACTTTTTATCCGGCGATAACAAAAGTGTACAATGAAAAATAGAATGACCCAACTATTAGGCTTGCACGTAGGCATTTAGCTGGTGTCACCATTTCACCAACCTCGCCTTGGCCCGATTTCTCTGGATACTATTATGTGGGACTTCAAGACTCCAATAAAGTTACTCAGCAAAAACTGTTATGAACATAACCTCCGAACACAGAAGAATATTACACGCGTTGTGGTAAGAAATGTGTCATAGAAAAACAAGATTATATCAAGACATGTAAACGCGTAGGTGTCACCGAAACGGATGTTCTGTTTGGATAGCTAATGGGCGACCCCGCACTTGACAGGAAATGAGCGCCCGAATGTAGGTAAAGCCGCGTTCAAACAGAACTACACACGGAACACCTGCCGTCTTCGCCTTTGGATGTCATGCACAGTAAGATGGTGGTAGTAAATTACATATCTAAATATAACGAAGGAATAAAACCTATATTAATATACATAGACCATGAGGACGAAGACTTGCATTACGAAATTAATTTTAAAATGGTAAAGGCAAGTATTTATAGTATTTATATCTCTAGTCCTTTTTTTAACACGTTAGTCCCTCTCTACAGTGTAAGCCTCCCCTCTTTTTTGCCAATCTTTCCTACTGATTGCATGCTCCCGCCAGTCGTCTTTAAGAATACGTCCCGCGTGACTTCGTCCGCGTGGAAAGTGTTTATCGCTGTTCTCTCAGTAACTGTCGGGCGGGATAAAAAGTAGCCTGTGTGCTATTCCAGACTATAATCTATCTCTGTGCCAAATTTCATCCAGATCTGTTTAGCCGTCTGGGCGTCATATATCTCGGAAACGGCTCCAACGATTTCGATGAAATTTGAAATATAGGGGTTTACGGGGGCGAAGAATCGATCTGTCAAGTTGTCATCTTCGGGAAATTTCGTTTTCAACCCGAGCGACGCTCGGTCTTCCAGGTACTAATATTAATAAGAGGAAGATTTTATCTTTGTTATGCATCAGCTGATGAAATAGTTAAGAATAATTGGATACAAGCATTTAATAATATACTTCCCTACAATATGTTCAGAAACGATAAATGGCCTATATTAAGAAACCTGTATCTGTGGTTGTATTTTAATGTTAACATTAAAGTATTGCATGTCATTAAAGTATCGGTTATCGATGTGGTTGCTACCACAGATACAGGTTTCTCACATATTGTAGAAAACTTATGATATGCATGTAGAAAAGTTATGTATGCGACTGTAGGTACACATAATTAGGCATTATGCAACAGTCACATAAAGTACTAATACACGAAAAAAAGATGTAGGTACGCCTAAAAAAACATTGCAAGTGTACACTCAGTAGAAATTGCAAAATGGGGAAGTCTCATCACGAACGTTAGGGGGTTCAAAGTTGTTTTGTGAAGTTTATAATTCGACGCAGAACAGGCCGCGAGTATTAAACATTTTTGAATGCTTCGCCCTTGTATTTAACATTAAACGTGTCAAGGCAGAGAATATTCCCTAGCTTGTAGGATGCCATAAATATTGTAATTTATTACGTGATCGTGTCCATAGAGGTGTTTTTTATTTTGCTTATATTATTAGAAAACCTCAATTGCAGGGTTTGGATTGTTTATAAAAAATCTTTATCTTTACATAGTATAAAATGAAGTCGCTCCCGCTGTCTGTTCGCTTAGATCTTTTAACACATTCACTGCCACCGACGCTTATATGCGTCACAGTGACTTCCACCCAGTACCCTCAACGCATATGTGCGTTCTTACAGTAGGCAAGCTCGGTATAAAACAAAAGATTTGGCACCTGGCGAAAGTTCAAACAACAGTACTGGCAGTGAATGCGTTAAACTACTCAACGGATTTTAATGCAGTCTTCAGCAATAGATAGAGTGATTCAAGAGGAAGGTTTATATGTATAATAAGTTCTGGTTTATTTACGAGTGTTACAGAAAAAATACATAAACCGAAGCGAAGCGAGGGCGGGTCGCCAGTATAGTATAAAACAACGTCGCTTCCTGCCGTCTGGCCTTCTGTATGTACGTTTAGATGGGAGCCCTTCGTTTCCCATAATTTTATTGGTCATAATGTAATTGTTGACATAATTTTTGATAGTCATAATTTTTTATATCGCTGAAACTGTAGACTTTTCAGAAGTTCTGAAATATCTAACGTGTAGACAAGGCTAGGTTAGGTTAGGTTTGATTTATAAAAATCCTGAAAAAGTAACAGTTTATTTAAAAAAACACTTTATGACTTGCGATGATTATGACCTAAAGCACATTATGACTAAAAATAATTATATAGAACAACGTTTAGATATTTCAAACAATGCAGCGGATTTCAACGCGGTTTTTATCAATAGATAGAGTCGAGTCAAGACTCAAAGAGACTCAAAAGGAAGGTTTTTATGAATTATAAATTCTGCATTATGTACGGGTGGTTACAGAATACTCACATGAACCGATGCGAAGCGAGGGCATCGCTAGCAAGTAATATATTTATTTGTCATTTTTATGTTTCAAATGATCACAGATACAATTGCTTAATCAAATGATAACATTTATATATTAACAAAGAACTTGACAAAGGAGGTTTTGATAACATCAGTATCATTATAATTTCGGTGCTTCCGACAACGCTTTGGATATAGTTTTATTTGTGGAGCCCTAATGGAAGAAAGCACCTCACTCGACACCCACTGACCCAATTTCGATTTTGATTACACACGTCGGGTTAACGATAGGGCTATTAACCCATAATCTGTTTTTAAGGTATAATTACTAAAAATAACGATAGAGACAGGCTAAAAATATTTTGTCTTTGTATGTATAATCATATTAATTATACGACTGTGATTTGTATCGCTACCACCATCTTAACCTTTAACCTAACGGCAATCAGTAGTGTTAACTTTATTGTACCTATTCCGGTGTGGGTACAAAACAACCGGTGAAATTCCAACTTACCTACTCCTAAGGGGTATAAGGCAATTTGCGGTTTTTTGATTGCAGTATTTAGATTGTAGTCTAGAGAATGCAAAAGTGTATGGCTCACAGATGTCACTTACCATCAGGTCGCCTGTGTGCTCATTCGCCTTCTCCGTTCCGTAAAAAAAAAAGTGTTTTTCTACTAAAAAAAAACTACTTATGATATTTTTTTTGTCCGTGAACAATAACCCTTTTTTTATCACCTACATTTTCATCAAGATTAGTTGAACTTTTGATCTTGCCATTATCACTCGAACGCTTGATAAAACAGAGCCAGAGCCTCATAAAACAAAATAAACTCCAAACTACGGTTTTCTATTTTCATCTTGACCTATAAACTTCCACTTTTACAACATAAGTTAGGGCTACGCAAACAATCAACTAAATAGGTCGTAAACTCCTCCTGAGCGAATCTCGAAACTGAGTTATGACTCCTCGAAGATTTACGTCCGAAAGATTGACTTTATTCGTTAGGCCATTCGAGTAAGGGCGGCCATTAAAGCGGCAGTATTCACAAAACGGTGTTATCAGAGCGAGAGATAAACTGTGTCGAAGAATAGGCCTTCGTACTTATCGCGTCCTTCAGGCGTTTCGTTTCCTCTAAATGTTTCAACAACCCTAAGTGACAATAGCATTAAGATATTGGAGTGTTTTGAAATGAAAATTGGGTTAGTGCCAATGTTTGTTGCTTGATTTTGGTAAATAAATAACCGCCTATTTTTTGTAAGACATCATTAATACCTAGTTAATTAATTAATAATAAAGGTATATTTACTTTAAAAAACCGTTCAGTAAAGGAATTACCAACCCTGATCAACCCTATTTTATGAAAAGGAACAAATTGAAATCTTGAAAGATTCTAACAAAAAACGTTTGACAGCAAAACAATTTTAGCGTACTTCTAACAATTACGCTGTTCAAGATAAGAGGGCCCTAATATCAATTAAATCAACTTTAATTTTGAGGCAGATGTCCTCGGAGGAGGAGGAATCACGACTGCCAACACTCGACTGTAATTTGAGGTTCATTGTTATTGAAATCGAAAATTAGATCCAATTTATTCGCTCTGCGGGTGAAGGAATGATCGATCCATTGTCGCTCTGATACTGCTGTGCTCTTGGAATGGACGACCACAGTTGATGGTTTGATTGTCACTGGAATATTATTATTGGAAGAGCATAGTATTATTTTACTACAAGAGCATAGTCATTTTATGGTTTTACTTGTCAATCTCGAGGCTTTTATAGGGGTGCGCTTCAATCAGTCTTAAAACAGCATAATTTATTTAATAATCAGCATAATGATCGTTTAATATAAAAACAAATTGTATACTTTTATCAGGCTTACCACCAAATAACATAAGTTGCCATAATTAAATTTTAAATCAATTTCTTTTTACTTTTTACTGCTAATGTCGTCATAGTTCTAACCTAACCTAACCTAGGTATTATGATTTAAAAATCGTTGGTTTATTATAGAGATCGAAATTATGCAATATGATGTTATGCAAAATAAAAATTAGTACCTACCTACATTAGTTTTTATGCAAATTATTACAGACCCGTTTATAGGTAGCCATGCTCTGTACGTCTCATTACATGATCCATATGCGTAGTACCTATACATACCTGTAGGTCTGAACTTAAAAAAAGCAGTTAGAGCAATGAATAATTTCTGGACGTGCAAAGTTTTAAAATAAACTTTGGTAAACAAAAAAAACATATTGAATTTTAGGTTTGTCTTTTCTTCTGCCCTTTTTTATTACAGTTACTGCTGTGTGTTAAAACGGTACAATAGTCATTAAAACCATTAATATTATATATTTCTTTGTTTTATTATGCTAGAAGAGGCAAACGAGCTAATGAGTCACCTGATGTAAAGTAATCACTGCCGCCAAAGGAGAACTGCAACACCAGAGGGCTCAGACAAGATGCACTACGCTAACTAACGTTTCTATTCGATTCGTTTTTAAACCAATCGCGTCACTGGAAGATGACGTGATACGAAAAGTCACGTGGTCTACCAGTGACGCGATTGGTTTAAAAACGAATCGAATAGAAACGTTAGTTACCGTAGTGCATCTTGTCTGAGCCCTCAGGAGAGGAATCGCAGATGCGTTGCCGTCCTTAGAGAAGATAATGTGCTCGTCTTTAGAACATCCCCAAGTTATAGCCGTCCGGAAATACCGTTATAAAATTGTTCTACGCAGCAAAACTTTCGTCAAATGGTTATCAACAATATATTCAATAGAATATCGCAAAAATATTTAATAAAATAGTTAATTATCGTCCAATGAGCCGCCGCAAGCGCGGGAGCAGAAAGCCTGAAAATTGCGAGGCGGAATCCAGTGTTCTCGCCCGGCCGTGTGTCGGGGCGTTTTGAATATTTCATGCTCGATAATTTATTGCATGATTTAGTGCGCAAGGGCCTGCTTGAGCCGGCGTGGATCTTAACAGCCGGTAAGGAAATATGCACGCGTTTTCGCGCTCACTAATGCAGGGAATTTGACTGGTATCAGGAACATATTGAGTATGTTATGCTAGTAAAATCTATAGATAGCTGTCAGTGGCATATACAATATCCTTAATATAGTAGATCCTCCTATCCTCCTCTTATCACTAAGAATTGGCAACATAGAACCCTGACCCACAAAAAAACCGTATCACAGTGAAGTTTTAAATCAAATCGTAACAAATGTCAAACCAAGATGTCACAGGGGCTCTATCCTACTCGGCAAAACCATATTGCATGTGACAATGTTATAGTTTTGATTTTTGCCATTGCTGTCAAGTAAAAAAGAGCTGACATAATGTTGACAATACGATAAGCCGCCGTATGCTGGCAGTGAGAACCCAAGCATAAGAGACTAAAGTCATTTAAGTACAGTGTCAGACCTCACACTGTTCAAAGCAAAAAGTATACCTACCTGAAAATAATTCATCGTCATAGTACAGTATACTACAAGGATATGAATCCTTTTAACCCTTATTGCAATGCAATAAGGTTAAAAATAGATACCAGATTAGACGAACAAAGAGATTTGTACAGTTGTAATAGAAGCAGTGTGAGGGAGGCCACGGAATTCGGAAGCTATAAGAGTTAGGGTTATCAGCTTTTCTAAGGCCTTTATTTTAAATCTGATAGTTTTGAATATCGCATACTGAACCTTATTGACACAGATTTCCATACCTAAAAATATTTTCACACAAACTAAAACTATAAATCGAGACATAATCGCGCAGTAAAATAAACATTTACCTCGACGTTCCGACTGCGTTATCAGTATGTTCACGAGAAGACTGAAGTGGAGGATGTTTGTCTGCTTGTCTTGCACAGAGGTCTTGGTTGCACAGATTTCCTTGCCATATAAAAAATTGAGTTGCGAAAAATTGTAAAAGCGGGATTCGACCAAATTAAATAATCTGAGATTAATCAATAAAATTATGTAGACTTTTTCTCGGATGGTGGACAGTCTTAGTGAGTAGGCGTATTTACGATGAGTACATTCGAACTCTAAAGTCGCTGTACATTTTAGTGCTTTGCCGCAGTGACGATTAAAGTGAGAGTGGTTTGAATTTAGTAAAACGATAGCTGCGACAAGGTACTAAAAAATATAATTTGACCGTATAACGATTTGTCGTTTGTTGATCGACGTCAATTAAATTTAATGCTTGATTAAAGTTGCTGCTGTCACTTTCTTTGCTATATCAATAGAATATGACAAGACGTCACTAAACAAGCATTAAATTTAATTGACGTCTCTGAGTGCGGCAGTAAGCTTGGTAAGAAACGTTTCCTTTTAAATTGCAAAGCCTCCCCAAAAACAAGGTGACCTACTGCGTTTAACCGTACTGTAGCCTCCGTGATTGCTCGGGTGCCTCCGCCTATCGTTCCTAACTCGACTGCATTTTATGTGAAACGATTCTCTCTTATGGAATTTGCATACGAAAATAGTGTAGTTTACTTTGACAGAGTGAGTACTCCATATCTGTCACTTCGTTGGTTTTGATTGTGGTACTGGTAGGATACAAAAATTACTTATACAGCCTACTCGTAGATGTACGGAAATATTGAACTTTTGCATTGGTTAAGATTTAAATTACCTTTGGATAAATAAAAAGTGAGATAAGGTACAATACCTATGCTTCTACATATTGTCAAATTATATCAGATCATATTAGTTAGTTACATTGCCTATTAAAAAAATAATTGGAAAAAATATCGACTACAGAATATTTTGAAGGTAGCCATGACTTTCCGGAGGGTTAAAAATTCAATTAAATTGAAATCGTCACAGCGTGAAATAAGATTTTTGCATTTAAAAATTGTCAAAATTGATATTTTAATATCGTTATCGAAATAACCACTCGACTAATTACCGCCGACATCGGTTAAAGCACCGCACGCGGCGCTGTGAGGTTTTGTTTACTAATTATGCGCAATACTTAGCTATATCGGTGTTAATTGATAAATTATGTTTACGTAGTTCATTTTCAATCTAAATAGTGTTGTAATTTACTTACTTTTATAATGAAGCATAGTGTTAACGCGTGAAACATAATATAACTGAAAGTTAAGCGGGCAACTTTGTTCTAAATTGAATTTTGGAATGCATCCAATTTAGAAACAAGAAATTCTGTAGCCAGAAATAAGTGTACTACAGAAAGTGTTTCTAAAATGTAGCCCCAAAGGGATAAAATACAATGACAATAATACAAAAATCATTATTGTAAATACAACAAGTTTAACGGACGTACATGTATATTACAGACACAGAAGGAGATATATGACACGTTCATGTACTTAATACATTTCCAAAAAGAGCTTACACTAGCCCCTACACTAACGCGAATTCGCAGTCGACCTTCCTAGTAGTAATTTGGGTAAGAAATAACTTCAAAAATATTTAATAAATACTACACAGGTAAACATACCACCTAGACCTGAAGAAATTCTACATGAGTGTGTGTACCCATTCTGAATCGAGTGAACTAATTGGCAAGCATGCCTGAAACTTTGATCTTGATTGGCCGTCGGGATAAATGAGTTTTCATCGTCAACTGACTGATATAAGTTACCCTTGTTCAACTCGGAACACTATGAAAAAGAAAACCAAACTATACTTACACGTTACACAGTTCTAAGGTATTCAAATAGTTGAACAATCTGATAGGCCCTGATGTACACTGACCCAGTCACGTACTTGTTCCGTGCTGATTTCCAAGCGATTTGTGGCTTATCGTACTATGTTCTTGGAATGGTTTTTTAGAACATTTAGAGGGAATATTTACTTTATCTGAAAACAACAGACTGCGCAAAAAACAACAGATCCGAAGTAGTCATCAAAAACTAACCAAATATTCAAAAGTTAACACCAGTTTATAAGTCTTACACCAAAATTAGGTTATGTCAACCCGTGATCAATATCTCCCGATTAGGGAATGCAATTTAACCGGTTATTAACCGTCTTTGTATAAAAATAACCGGTTATAACCGGTTATTTGCATTCCCTACTCCCCGATCAACACTCAAGCGAATGTGCAGCACTGGCAAAAAGGTGTGGTATGCTTTTGCCAGTAGATTTTCGTTAGTATTCGAGCCAATCAAACGGAGTACGCGTAAGAATAACTCGTGAAAATTCTCTATTCGATTTTTTTAAGTCAGCGCAGGTTTTGGGGGAAAGGGGCGCTTGCCCCCCCAGGGGGAGGCCGGGGCAATAAGTGCCCCCTGCTATTTCACCGGCACTTTAACTTGGGTGCACTGATTTGATAACGCCGTTTGTTTCAAGAGCTACTCGTGGCGGCCATCATTCTAAGAACACTTTTTTGAAATAGATACGAGTAGGCCAATAAAATATGCCCGATATTGGGAAATCAATTTATTATTTTTATTGATTAAACTGATTATATTGCAATTTTGTTTTATTAACACGTTTAATGCGGTATCGGGTCGAATAAGGTCGATATAAAGTAGAGTTATTTACAGTTATAAAAGTTAAACACACATCACCTTATTTATTTATTTATTAGGACCTTCAACAATTTGGCAGACAGAATAACCTAATATTACATGGCCTTGGTATTTTTGACGGAATGTAGAAATTGATTTTTTGTAGCAACTTCGGACAGTTGAAACTACCTATCTATGTACTATCTGTTCATTTATATATTTTATATGTATGTTACTATTTACATAAGTATGAGAATATGCTTATTAGATGTCTGTATGTACGTATATCTATGTTTTATATACTAGGAATCTTGTATATTTAGGTACTGAAGTTTTTTTTTAAAGCTATATTTCTTTGCACCGACCTTACTTTTATTTGTTTCGCCTACTGGTTGACTGGTAGAGAATACCATTGGGAACTAAGTCCACTATTTGTACTTAATTGTGTTTAGTGCAATTAAGTTTAGCTTTAAATAAATAAATATAATCTAATTAAAATTTATAAGATAAAAACTGTCAACACTGTTCTCATTTTTGTTTGAAATTTGCATTAAAGTAGGTAAATAAAACATTTTTATGAAAAATTACACGAATCATTATAATTTACACGTGGTGAGCAAAACCGTGTGACTTTTTTAATTTGCTCCTGTAATTTTTGCATGCTTTAACTACACAAGACGGCATTTTCTTCGGCATAAACCTTAATGTCACTCGTGCTGTGGCTCGGCGCGTAATGGCGGCGGGTTGTCAGGCATGTGTATCTGTGGGACAGTAGCCTGTGTATAACGAACGAAATTGACGACCTTACATGCTATACACCTTTTGAATGCAACGTTACATCCGTATCTTTTTTAGGTCCTTGATTCCCAATGGATGCAGCTGCGGAGGACTAGCCCAGGTTTTAATTTTCTGGTTGACGTCTATAACTTGACATGTTTAATGAAAATAATGATCAAGCGATAGGTACTTACCAAATTGAAATTTAAAAAAAATAAGCTGGCCGGGTTTCAAAATTCAAGGGTAAGTTTAACATGAGTTATCTTATACTTATTAAAATGTTTTGATTCTGACATTTCTCACTGACTGACTAACAATAAACAACCTAAAACATAGAAATGTAACATTTGAAATGAAATTGTTAAAAGAAATTAACTTCTGGCTTTAACACTTAATTGAAGAAATTATGAAAAAAACCTTCTTTACTATAAAGATAAAACTCGCTAATGCTTATCACTTACTATGGACACAAAATACAATCGCGATGAATTGAGAACCTTCTCTTTTTTTCTGTTTTAAAAATAGATTGTAGTCTACAAAGTTGTTCTCTAGTTGACTAATCTATTTGTGTTTGAGATATCGAGTGAAGTACACCGCTTCAAGTGCGAAATGTCAAAAAAATCAAGAGATGATTCAAGTTAAATTAGTTCTTAATTTTATTCACCCAACTTTAATTCCGTCAAAGAGCCTTTTTTCGTTGGTCAAACTAATTCCCATGATAAAAGGAAAAAGTTTAATTATTTCAAAGCTACTTTCTTCAGCTGACAGGGAAGTGTTTCGGAACACTTTAATTACTCTAGCGCTGAGAACCTTGACTATCCTCTATCTACATGAATAAATACTATTAAATCCTGCTTGTTTTTTGCCTTCTTAAGCTTGCTTACTTAAAATCTTTATTAAAAAATACACATATATCGTTGTACAATCATATAATCTTATTAATTTAACCAAGTTTTTTGTTGTTTTTCTTGGTTTAAACTATTTTGAATTTAGGCTTGAGAAAGAAAAAATAACGCACGTTTTATGATGTCATCAGTTGTGTAAAGGGTCTTTTAGACTCTGAAATTGAAGATGGAATGTCATTGAGGCAAGTGATTCCACTGGCTGTCTTATCCCCACACTGAAACACAATAAAGCGAACTCTGCATCAAGTTAGCTGATAAGACGATGGGAGCGATTCAGTGAGGCTAGACAAGACAAATTGCTTAAGGCGTAAACTATTTTCAAAAACTGACAAAATTGTATGCAATTGTCGTAGGCGCTCGACGCGACCGTCCGACAGCTAACGTCAATCTTATACATTTTTACAACGATAACGAAAGCCGAGTGCATCTTGTCAAGAGCATCAGAGGGGCTATTGCCTAACGCACTCGCAATCACAATCATTTTCATTTTGAAAATCGAAGGCTTGTCTGCATACGAAATGAAAACAATTGTTCCACTTTGAAGCTGATTGCGATTGCGAGTTCGTTAGACAATAGCGACGCTGGTCCATAATTTAAAAAAAAAACGCGTTATGACGCGTTCACGCGTCATTATCACGACTAGATCGAGGAATTTTCAGTCGGGTGAATCAGAATCAGAATCAGAATCAGAATATTTGTAAAACATAGGTAGAGAAATACAGGTGGAGAAAAAAATACAGCATGTATCACTATGTTTTGCCTGTTGGCATACAAATATTAATGTCACGTATATACAGTAACATTTTCGGTGTTGTTAAATATGTGAACTGGACACTGTATTCCCTCATTCTTGGGTATTACCGTTTTTCCTTAAGAGTGTCCGCTATTTTTATCACATTTAAAAATGCTTAATTTAATATATTGCCCGCCTAGCGGTAATATTCTCTGAATATCGCCTCACTTGGACGACTGGCAACCATAACCTGAGAAATAGGCGCGCAAGTGTTATTAAATAGAGAACTGTAATTTTACTACATTTTTTCTATCGTATCTTTAAGTGCCAATATTAAATTGTTAGAAAAACTTCTTTGTTGAAGTTTTGTCAGGTACCAGTGTTTAATAGGTTAGGTTAGGTTAGGTCCATTTTTGAATTAAAAATACCAATATATTTATGTTTTAGGAAGCTTTAAATATAAATGTTCTCATATTTTTAGTTACGCGCTTTATACAGGGTGTCCGGCGGCTATGCCACGGAGAGAAATGAAATTTAATATTGTGAGTAGGAAATTTTGTTTAACGGACACATCATTAATATTTTCATCTTGAATTCGAACCAGCCAAATGTGAAAAAATCACCCGGGCTGATGCTGATTGCAAATTAACATAATATCACTATTTAAATGAACTCCGTTAAAATGTTATTTAATTTTTCGCTATATTTATACCAAAAAGCCTCGTGTGGTTGCCGGCCTCGTGTGGTTGCCGAGTTAGAATAGTGCCACTCCATGTCTTCCCGTGGATGTCGTAAGAGACGACTAAGGGAATAAAGGCTTGTAGTACTGTTAGGCGATGGGCTTGCAACCTGTCACTAATACGCTGGTAAACATCTTAGCCTAATTGTGCAAATTGTGGTTATAGAATTATCAACAAGTTTTTAGAGATGTTTGTAATTCTGTAGCTCTGCCTACCCCACTCTGGGAACGAAGGCGTGACATTATGTATGTATGTATGTATGTAATTTGTAATTTATTGACTTAAAGTTTCCGCAGTACTGTCGTTTGCCTGCGTAGAAACCGACAGATTAATCAATCGCGGACGTATCGACTGGCTCGCTCCTAGGGTTCATTATTCAAAACTATGATTACCCTATCGCGTACTATAAACTTTGCTCCATTATACTTGACTCTTGCCAAAATGAGGAGTGTCAGGCGCAGAGGAAAACCGAGTACTCGAGGGCAATCACCTGAGCGGTCGAACGTCGCGCCGGAGATGCGGAAACACGGCTCCGAGAGGCGGTTAGAATTTGAAACTGGTAGCAATTCGGGTTAGAATTTCAATTTACGCAAATATAATACAGACTTACCTAGATTTTTGGTCATCATTACAATAATAGGTACAGTAAAGGGCAAACGTAATATCTACTTAAATTAAACTTTCAAAATTATGAGCACAGTTCTTATTTAATTAAATGGATATTACTAAATATGTTTCTTTACTATTGTTTTATTTAAGATATTTCATTCAAGTTTACTTAAAATTTCTCTGTATAATTCATTTATGTATCCTTTTATTATCCTTACGTTATCCGCCATTTTCGAGTAGGTAATGATGAAAACATATTATTTTAAAAACGTTTCATTTAAAAATAAAAAAAGATATAAACTGTTACAACTCTCGATGATAAGTAGGAACGGTCCGGTATGTAACGTTAGTTTATAAATTAACTTTTTTTAAATTATCTCTTCCCACTACGTGTGACGCATTATACAGTAGTGCCCAAAATGGCAGACGTTCTATAGTGAAAATCCAGAAAACATAAACTCTTTCTTCTTTATGTTTTGACGCAGTCGATAAATAATCTAAAACATCGACTGCCTGCAAAATTGTTAAATTTCCGCCTAAGAAAGTCCTACAGAAACCACTTTTAATTGATATTTACAGACTGCGCTACTCCTCCGGGTATAATAACTTGATCTTACTCGGCCTGCTAAATTAATTTCCCAATGGGACGTTTTTTAGCTTCAGTCATTTCTTATACTAATAAACAAGTCTTAAAAGTTTTTATTGATCGTAAAAAAACAATTTCGCAACGAAATTAGCTGTCCGAACCTGGAATATAGCCAAAATCTATTTCTATTAAAAACTGAAACCAAATTAAAAAATAAACTTAAAAATAAGAGTAAACGTTTTACTTTTTAATTAGCTTGACATACATCATTTTAAATATAAATACCACGAAAGTTAAAGGTACGACCAAAATATATTTAAAGCAAAACGCGTAATCCTGGTCTCAAAGTTGCCGTGCAGATAAGTCCTTTAAGTGGGCCCGCCCGGATGAGACCCGCACGCAAATATTTTATAAGGGTAAGGGTTACATTATATGAAGTTTTCTTTGCCAAGGGTACAAGCTACCGGTTTTCGTTTGGGGTTTGAGTTTTATCAAAAATGATTACTTCATTAAGTTAAAATATTGAAAGTAAGGTTAGCATATTATCTAAACAAAAAAGAAATACGCCTTGAACGTGGCAGCTACAGTAATTTTAACTGTAAACATGGTATCCGATCACTTAGCAAAACACAAAACTTCAACGCATAATTTTGCCGTATTTACAAACGCTTTAATCGAGCTAAACGTCACTGATTTCCTAAACCTTTATAAATGTACCTGCAACGGATCAACAAATTAACTTAATTTGAAACCCACCCTTTAAAACATCGTATAAAAACGGGATGAACCTTGTTTACCAAAAAGTTAAAGCCTTTCGTCTCCAAATGAAGTTTTAATCCTCATTGAGTTGGTAATATGTGTGTGGAGTGAATCCTTTTTGAATTTATCTTGTAGGGGAAGACGTGGCCTACATCGGGTGTTTTCATAACGGATTTGCCCGAAGTTGGCGCCAAATCCAAGCCAGCTGCGGTTTTCTACAGGATATTTTCCTTTCCTCCTTCGACATGCGATCTTGACGACTGGCTTTTGTGATTTAAAAAGATTTGCACAGGCAAAACCGCTTACCGGGCCGTCGATATAGCAACGAATTTGTCTCGTTGTTAGCGGGAGTGGATTCAGAATCGGAAGTTTTCGTTGAAATATGAATTAATTCATAAGCATGCAAGTATTGAGGCTGTTTTTAGGGTTCCGTAGGCAAATTACAATTATGAAATCCTTAAAACTTCGTCATGTCTGTCTGTCTGACTGTCACAGCCATTTAACTGAGATCATAAGGAGATAGTGTAGTTGAAATATGACAGGAAGGTGTCATATGTTTTTTTTTTTTCAATGTGTACCCCATATGGTACTTTTGGATTGGTGTTTTTTTTGGCGGAAATATCAAAGCAAGATATTCGTAAATAAGTTATGCGAGTTTTCCCCAAGACAACTCATTTATTGCTTATCCATCTTCGCATAATAATGATCGGGGTTATATATTGAACCCTCCTAGGCAACGTAAAACGACTCGACGAGGTAACTCCGTTCTACTTTACCGAAGTGACAGCTGAGCTTCGCTGACGAGAGTTCCTCCTGGCAGTTTCAACCGCAACATTTATAAATAGTTAACGAACTTACCCTTAAAGATTTTACTCTCATCGGAACAAACTTTACCGGCCTCTTTATATTATTTCTTGTTTGACACCCTGCTGAGCTGATAGACATAAACACCATTTATGTTAGCTTTCTTCGAGATAATTGTAAAGAATATAGCAATATCTAAGACTAAGATTGAGTTCTTCTATTAATTAGCAATAGCTAAGACGCGAAAGAATAAGTAGAACCTACTTATTCTTTCGCGTCTTAGCTATTGCTAATTAATAGAAGAACTCAACATAAAGATAATTTAGGGTTCTAAAAAGAAAACGTGCAACCATCCTCTGAAAATAAAGCGAAAGTTATTCAAATTGTGCAATCGGCATAATATATTACGAGTTCACACCGCATGCTACTCGTAATAGGAATACTTACTCTTTGGTAACTTTTACTAATATAACTTTCTGTAATAGTGTATTGTGAAACGAATTTAACAGTTAATTTTTTCGGGAATATGACGCGACACGCGACCATATCACGTATCAAAATATTCTAGTTCGCTTCCAGAAGAAATACGAAAAACAGAATTTTGAGACAAGATTGCATGGGAAATCGTTTTCCTTATAGCCAAATGAAAACCAGATAGAAATACGCGGGTGAAAAGTCATCAATTTCACACCCGAACTACACACCGCCCTCACTTCTTTCGCACGTCTAAACATCTCGTATGAAATTGGTGTCTTTTATTCATTCAATGTTATTCACTGCATAGTATTTGAAGTTTAACGCAAACGTGTTTGGTTACTCATAAAATGTTCATAGATACGTTACCAAAGGATTCAAAAACAACTCGTTTCGGGCGACCTGCGTATTTGCAGCAAACTGAATAGTGCGGTTTTGTCGTTAGGTTCTCGCGAAGGACAAATATTTGTATGCAAAACGACCACGTTTCGTCCCTCGATGTTTTTCACACACGAATCTAGTCAGCGGTCGAAGTTATTACGTATGTATATCCAACTACATTTATGAAGCACCGCAATGTTTATGTTTGTAAACTCGTAGTCCCCAGTGAATGAAGTCGCTTTTTAACTGGAAATGCAGAGGTTTTCAGTTGTTCTTTTTTAGTCGAAACAAACGCGGACTTCAGCGTTAATGTCCGAGTCTTCATTTCTCTTTGGAATCATCATCTTAAAGTACTCGGCTTCTGTCTCATAGTCAGTAATTTACGCTAATGTTAAAGATACGTAAATAAGCTTACCTTCATAGACGGAAACGTACATCAGGAAGACGGTTTCTGGCAAATCCCACGTTTATGTCAATCCACTCGGCAGTCAAAAATTGCAGTTAGTATAATGCAAACACTGAGATATTTCACACGATGTCATCACGATTGGGTGTTAACCTACTTCATTCCATTATTTACCTACATTCATTCATCTGAATCCAAACGTAAATATTGGGTGGTCAATTCCCGTTCGCCCCGCTTTTCGGTACGTATGCAGCCACAGGTGAAAATGTAACGTTTGGAACGGAAAGCTATCCTTAGACTGTGTTTTTGTATGTCAGTTATGTGAGGAAGAATGGGTTATTGCGGCGAGGGCGCGACGCGGCGTGGCGCGGCGGGGAGCGCGCGCGAGAGACTGGCCGGGGCGGGGGCGCCTAAAGCCTCGTCCGTAGACTGCGCGCCGCCCGCCTACCATACTGGGACGCCGATACAACATTAATACTTGTTTTGCTAAAAGCGATTTCGATTTGTCGCTCCTCGAATTGGGAAAGTTAGCGAATCTTGTCACCGATAAAGGGTTAGCTAATCAATACAGCATTTAACTTCGGCTTATCTAATAAAGCGGAACTTAGATGTGTGATCTCAAGTCGGGCATTCAGGAATTTTGACACGGTCGGACGGTTCTGTTTGACGTTAAATCCCGATGCTGGGTTTAGTGAAGACAAATATTGTGACAAAGCCGAGGAGTAAGTTTCGGAGGACAGGGCTTCGCAAACACGAGGGCCCACGAGTGGCTGCACGCTACCTTCGCCGGGTGCTCCGTTATTGTGTCCCTAACTTTGTTCGCAGTGCAGTTTTCAAGCAGTACGTAATAATGTTACGTTGACTACTTTTTAAAAACTTAAATATTTAAGAAACGAACGTCAAATTTATACCTACTCCAAATCTGATATTAGGTAGGTACTATTAACATGATAAAGGCGATCTTAGCTCAGGGCTCAGAGTTTTTATAAATTATGTATGTACGAATTCTTATGTTAAATGAATACAGAGTGTTTGATAGTACCTACAGTGCAAGGACTTTTAGGGATGGCAGAAAGGGTAATTTTTGACCATATCTACTGTTATCCAAAAGTTTTCGAGATATTGCCTGTTTTATTTTATTTCTTGTACTTTTGCCTAATAAGTCTAAGTAACCGATAAAAATAAAATAAAAAATTTAATATAACTTAAAACGTCTTAAAATATTAAATGGTATGTAAGACTTTATAATAGTAGATATGGTCAAAAATTACTCTCTCTGCCACCCTTAAAGTCCTTGCACTGTAGGGGTTTACCCTTGTTTGGCATAAAAACGTTTACCAAACTGATTCATTTCCCAAACTTAAGGGCAAACGCTTTTTTTTCCGAAACTGTAAATATTTCAGGATTTTTATAAAACTAACCTAACCTAACCTATTGCTTCTAGAAGTTGGTCCTCAAATAAATCCTGAAATATTTACAGTTCCGGAAAAAAAAGCGTTTGCCCATATGATATGTTTGGGAAATGAATCAGTTTGGGAAACGTTTTTGAGCCAAATGAAAGGGTACCATTTTTATCACATACAATTAAAAAAGAAACGAATGTTCAAGAATTTGTTTTTTTTTTAGCTTTTTAGGATGTTGCAATCTTTGAAGATCCTTATTTACTGTTAAGAAATAAAATTTATTGTAAAAAACTTTGTTAATGATTGTTAATTGTATATGTGTTTATTGATGATTTGTTGATTGGTAAATATATACAATTAAGTCACCTTAAAAACTTCTCCAATTCCTAGTGATTCTGAAAATGTAAGTCATAAATAAAAAGTTCTTTAAGTTTTTTGCTATATGAATGTTTGTAGGGGCAATATCTTGAAATGTATAAGGATTTGTTTAATAGAGTACAGCAGGTCTTTCGCGTAACTCACTCACAATCGCGATCGGTTTCAAAACAAAACAATTGGTTTCATTTTGTATGCAGACAAGCCTTCGATTTTCAAAATGAAAACGATTGTGATTGCGAGTGTGTTCACGCGAAAGGCCTGCTGATTTCGATTTTATTATATTCTTGCTAAAACAATTAAAAATTACCCTTTCTGCCATTCCTGAAAATCCTAAAACTTGACTACCAAACACGTCGTTTTACACATTAGCCAAGACATGTCGTTTTATCCTAAAAAACGTACCTAGTAATGCCGAGATCCAAATATAATTTAGCATCCTACATACCATACATACTTACCTATTGAGTAATATTAAAATCTCAAGTATATAATCTAAAGGTCATTAGTGTCATTTGAGTAGTTTCCATTAGTCTATCTGTTTCCGTATATCTGTAGTTCTGTACACGGGACAATACGCCTACAAGCCGACGCAAATAAACGTATCTGTCAAACGCTTATTTGAAATGAACTGCTCAATGGACGAGCGTTTCATCAAAGCGAGTCTGACCTGATTCTGCCGGGACCCATGCCATACCAGTCGCACCAATATTGCTACTGCCCGCCCAGTGCAGCTACTGGCATAAAATAAAATTGGATTTTAAAGTAGCTCCGCGGATATTTTAAATTGGCTGGAAGAGGTGGGTAATAAATGGCCTTTTGATCAAACAAAAGTTACTTTGCAAGCACTTAGAGATGCAATTCAATGTAGTCAATACCTATTTTATATCTTTAATATAGCCAGTAAACGAATGTTTTGAGACACCCCTTCCACTGTCCAGCTATGGAAAATTTTCGGCAAGTTCACTTTTTTTAAATAAGTTGTTGAAAGAATTAAAGAAGGAAACACGTTTGTAATGTAGAGGTATAATAGCAAAACAACGAAAAGAACATGCACGCACTTAAAAGGCGATCAGCTCGGCAAGATGCAGCGATTTATAGTCTCAGCGCTGATTTTTAGCTGTACCAATGAGTTTATAAATGCGATTTAACTGTGGTTGCAAACTTATTTACGCCTAGAACTCCCAGCTTTGTATATTCGCGTCTGTACGCATATAAACTTAAACTTAAACAGCTTTATTTCGACAGCGCCAAAAGTCTATTCCATCCGATCCTTCAAGAGAATCCCGAAACAGAAACAATAATGTAGCCGTTGCTTGATAGAGTCCTTTTATATGAGCAGGGCCGGCGTACTGACCCCAATCGCTCCGCGTCAGCTCAATATGACGCCTCCAATAATGCGGTCGGTGCCGCCTCCTACACGATTAAATTTTCAACATTACCTCACGCAACCTACTATAAGTTCCTGGGTAGAAAATGCATACTAAATTACGTGAAGGCAGTTTAAAATAAGGTGTTCTCTAGAGCATAAGTCTGCTGAAGACAGTCTTCGAATATTTACGGTGAACACTTAAAGGAGGTACGCGAACTTTACACCAAACAAGTCATACAAAAGTAGGTGCATTACTTCATAATCTAGGTATATGTCATTAAGGAATAATATAGGAGCGTCTTCTGTGGTTAAGCCACTTAATACCACATAGTACTTGTAGCCAATTAGAAGCTAACCGCTAAGATTAGTCTAACCTACATTGACCAAATTACGAATGGCCACAGCCAGAGATAAGACACGATGTATAATTAACAGCACTTAAACTAGCTAGCGTGTCTGTAGAAGCTCTATGTTGTAAAAGGTTACCGCCCAAAATAAACTGGCAAGCCTGGGTCTGCTGCTACAAAATCAAAGGCTCGCAACTTGTCAACTCGATTACCATAAACAAACGAGAAAGACGCTCCTATGTTTTAATGACACTAAGCCTTAGTGTTTTGAAGCTCAGCGGCAACTTTACGGCAAAAGGGACGACGCAATAAATGTTTGGTTAGCGACGTGATTAACTTTATGTTTGCTTCGCAACGATATTGTCCAGCCAGTCCGGTAGGCGTTCGGGATGGGAATTAATTAGAATAATAATTACGTTGACGTCCCGTTCCTAATGAATGCAACCCACGTCCGAAACACAAACTTGCGGCAGTCGTAGCTCCTGATATTCCACTGCAGATTACACAAAAGCTAGTCCGTATCTCTCATACTTACTCGCTTTTAATACACCTGAAAGATTTTTTCTCAATTGCTACCCCAAGTGGGTGTTTTGTTAGATTTTCTCAGCTCCAGACACCATTTTCCGGTTAGTTAACCTTACTGTGTTCAAAGTTTACAAAATCGCCGCTCAGCCGTTTGAATTTTAATGTGAAACTCGACATTAACTTCTAAATTGGTAAATTCTGTTCCATTTTAAACGTTTACGGGAATTTGCTGCGTCTTGAAAGAACCAGTGGAACCGAACTCGCCCGCAAGCCTGTCTGATTTACATAAGCAGATAAGGGAGTTGGCGTTAATCCACTATTGTTTCAATTGCAAGGCCATTCATTAGGACCGACCGGGACGCCGCTCGTTATGCTAATGTACCGCCAATTGTAAGCGTTGCTGACGGCCCTTGTAATATAAGATGTATATATGAAATATGCACTGCGTCGTTTATTAACGATTTGATAGAATTATAACTTTGATCATACATGAACAGATTTAACATTGTACCAACGTAAAACCTTACGCTCGCAAAATTTAGTACATAAAAGTTTCCTAACATAAATATTGGAGCAGTGGGCAAACGCGGCGAACGCTCTTAGGCTGAAACTTCTTAACCTACAAACAAAACCTGCAGTGCACCGGCGAATAGTTTGCGATGCAAATGTGTATTCAATACAAAGCTAATAGATTACTGGGAATTTTTATTCGTGATCATAAATTCCAAACGTTGCGACAGAAAAATATTCGTTGAATAAAGTCGAGACATTATCGGATGTTGATGCCGCAAGTACGGCGCGAGTGTGACAGCCAGTATGTTTTTATTATTTTGCGCCATAAAGTTCGTTTAAAACTTGGAGATGGTTCAAAGCGTTCAGTGGCGAAGGCGTGCCAGCGAAATCTTAATCATTGTTAGCGTTATTGCTCGCCGAATCAGAATGTAGGTAGTTCGCTTTGTAATGGCTTCCGCTGGATGTTGGAACTTTTGGCGTACTTTACACGGTACGCTTATTAAATTTTGCTAGAGATATCTTCATTTTTAAGTTGTAAATTTAATTATTTGGTACAATTTAGTACTCGACTAAATTCTTTAATAATTAACAAAGGGTTATTTAAGTCGTTTTCTTATCATATTTTGAGAAAATTATTAGGTAAATTATTTTAAATATTTATGCCCATATCATCTGAGGGTAAATGTCAATTTCAATCGCTAATAATTTGTACACACGCACACATAAACAAATGGCAATCTAAAGTAATTTTGTAATTCTCCATTGGAAAAAGAAATATTTGCTTAATAGTCTCGTGCCGCCCAAGAAAAAAAACGCGAGATCAGCTAAACGCCTAGTGTGCTAAGCCAAAATATTTTTATGTCCAAACTGCTCATGAGCACAGTGTAATGTTCACTGAGCGTTTAGTTCAATTTTTTAATTTTTTAGGTCTGCACGGTTATGCCAAGTGTCACTTTGTACAATCTGATGTGATGTACATTGGGCGGCACAAGGATAGGTATTTAATTTGCATTAGAAGCCTGGGGATGGACATTACTTCATTCTTTAATACGAGTAATTACCAGAACTTAACAGTCACAGAAAGTGTTGCTATTTACTTAATAGTAAAAAAACTCGTAATCCAAATATGAAACTAAATAAGTTTCAAACGGAAAGAAAACATTGACAACGTGGTTAGTTTAGTGGGTAGCGAGACTGATCTTGCCTACGATGCGAGCAGTCCTGGGTTCGATTCCCGGTAAGGTCAAATATTTGTATGATGAATACGAGTATTTGTTCCTGATTGTATTGTTGCCTAGTACCAATAGTACAAACCTAGAGCTTAGTTTGGGACTAGGTTAATTTATGGAAGATTGTCCTCGGATAATATTTATTATTTATTTATTTAAATTATTTCGTAAGTATTATTATGCATCTATGCCTGCGAAATATTGCATTCTTGTGGGAATTCCACAGTTTAAATACACTTGAGATTCATGAAAAGATATAATCACCATTTTAAGCTACGTATATCATCATTTTCAGTTCCATATTTCATACCCATGCGAGGAAACCATAAATAAATAGATAAAATATTCTCTATAAGTGTTTTTTCCTGTAGCGGCTAAAGCAAAAATTCCAAATGTTTGACCCATTTCTCCAGCCACCCACATATCATAACGTGAATAATGCGCGCTGGCTTTTACATAAAGAGATGCAAGCTTTGTGGGACAGAAATAAAACAAAGTGCGTTTACCCGGACAGTTTTCATGATCAAATTTAATATAAATCTTTTTATTTGTTAATTTTTCAGGAAAATGTATATATACGTATAAGATAAAGTAAGGTCTTAAGGCCGTAAACCGTAGGCCTTTTTGAGTGTTCTGGACATGAAATGAACGACCAGAGCTGTGCCTTTTCCGTTTAAAGTATCCAAAGATCAAATCAATTTCAAAATATCCTCGTAACCTTTATATTATTGAAAATAAAATCTCAACAATCTAAAGAACTTATAAGCACCTTTCCATATTCAAAAATAAAATATTCTAGCTAACTTTCTAAAGAGCATAAACTCTCATTTCGAGTGCACATCAACAAAACTCTTCCGTAGTTATTCCACCGGTGCAAAAAAGTTTTCAAGCAGTTACTGTAGCGCAAATAATACTTCTCGAGCTCTTCTGATAAGTACCTGTTTTCCAGCAATGCACCTATCCAAAGTTTTATATTTATTGCACGAGCTTTTCGTTAAGTTGCATAGCGGGGAGTACTAAACTTAGGCGAGGAAGGTCAAACAATTCCTCCCCGATGAATACTTAGAGACAACGTTATTCGGTGGGTAATACATCTTATCAGAAGGGAGGCTCGCCCGCGGTGCCGTGGGCGTAAATCTTGCCTTTACGGCCTCACCTGTCGATGGAATAATTTACTGCTAGCTTAAAACTTCCCACCCAAAAGGAAATCCCAAACACTTCTCAAGAAATAACTGAATAAGAAATTTTCGATTGTGCTCCCGACGCCCCTTACTTGACAGGGAGGAAATTCAAACTTAAACCTTTTCTATTGATAAAATCGAAATACCTCTAACAGGTAGGAGGAATGTGGAAGTCTTGAGGGAGGAAAAAGCCAAGCGCAGCGTTCAATCCGTTTTAAGATAATATGGAATCAGTAGTAAGGAATTAAAAGGCTTGTTAGTGGAACATTAGCCGATACCAGCAGAGTCGACTCACATTGTGTGCTCAGGGGAATTCGGTATAGGGGCTTAAATGTGAAAAGCCTTCAAAATATTTTTTTAGTCACGTATGTTTTCAATTTATGGGTACAAAGAGATGTATCCAATTTTAGACTTTGAAACGATGCCATAAGGTAAAAAGTGGATGCCTCTCTTTGTAGTCGACTATACAAGTACCTAATCAATGCAAGTAAATGCGCCATTTTCTTGCCTTGATTTATTTATTTTTTGTTAATTTTGGCGTACTATTGCTAGAATAAGCAGGAAAGGAACCTCAAGGATTCTTATATCTCACGTAGACTGCTAAAGGAACCCATGTCATGTTAAGACGCGTACACATAGAACATCCGTTTTTACAGGATCCGTTTTAACGGATCTTTTCACCTTGTTATCTTCTTTTTTACTGGATCCAGAATACTGTTTTGAGTGTGAACTTGCTCATAAGCCATCAAATAACGTACCTGTAAAACGGATCGCTATGTGTACGCGCCCTTAATTGTCGAACCTTTGCTGCCGGGTTATATTTTGATTCTGATTATTACGCGGGTTCAAATTATTTTGTTCTAATATCTAAAATATCTTAACACGATGCACATTCAATAATTCCACAAAAAAAACTACTTCGTCTATAGATATAGTTCTCGACAGCGATCGATTTGCAAGTAAAATGTGATATTGGATGCACAGGCATCGTCATATGAATTTTGGAATTTTCATTTATTTTCTGTCACTTGCACGCGAATTTTGTGCATGAAAAAAAGATTGAAATACCAAAGAATTTTCAGTTAATATTGTGAGCTGTGAGCAATTTTAAAAGTGTCAGACAACCGTTGGTTTGTTATTTTGAATCGCTCTTTATTTTATTAATTCTAGTCTTGGTTGTTACACTTTACATTACTCGTGTTGTGTAGTAAAAACAACTACTTTCATTTCCAGGCTTTTTAACTCAACTATTATAAAACTCCAATAAAACTATATTACATAGATATTAAAAAAAAATAGTTTGAGCATCGTGTGAAATAATCTGATTTAATGAAAGGTCTTGTGACAAAAAAATACTTTTAATATGTCTTAAAACGGAATGTACCTACTCGTATCTGCATTTTACCTCGCTACGATGACCGGAGCCGGAGATTTAAAAAGTCCACAGCGTCTGGACGGATTTAGATAAAATGAATGTAGATAG
Source organism: Acleris literana (assembly GCA_946894065.1). Lineage (NCBI taxonomy): Eukaryota > Metazoa > Arthropoda > Insecta > Lepidoptera > Tortricidae > Acleris > Acleris literana. The sequence continues at coordinate 8,622,011 of OX335683.1, forward strand.
CTTATACCTTAAATTAAAGCATAGGTTATGTTCCTTTTACCTCGAAAAGATTTACTGTTCCCATGGGAAGTTCAACGTGGACGAAAATACGGACAAAATCTAGTGTATATCATTGTATAATATTAGTAAAAAAGCGATAAGCCACCCAGACCAATATCGGCGTCTAGACTTACATACATAATCCTTATTTTCCCAATAAGAAAAATATAAGCTTACCATAAATCCACTTTACTTCAGTCAAATTGGCAAGAATCACGCCCAAGTAAGAAAAATAGTCAGGTTCGGTACTCGTGTCAGCTTAGTAGATTATCTTGGCTTCGGCCGGGCCTTAATATAGGCAGCAGTCCAACTGGCACAGCCTGCACTGAACTGGCGAACTATTCATTAGAACAAAGGATTTACTACTGCCATTGTCATTTGGAGTTTTAGTTTAGTGATTTAGTCAGTTCTAGATTTTGCCCGTGACTCTGTTCGCGCAGGAGTGGTTTATTGCATTAAAACTAATCAATTTTCCGAAACAAAATGTACCAAGTCGGTGATACTCCAATGCCGCGTAACTAACAAATCCAATAATTTGCAAAAAAATTCTTACTGACTTACTTACTAAGGTGTATTTTGAACCTTATTTAATTTGTTAGTTACGCGGTATTGCAGTATCATCGACTAAATTTCACATGGATATTACCGTTGAACTATGAAGATTCAACAACATACTTAGGTAGGTACTTTTTTGCACTTAAAAACAATAAAGCACTTTAAAACATTTATGTGAGTTATAAATATAAAATCTTTGATTGCCTTACAATTTACAATCATATCACCTAGGCCTACTTGTTAATTTTTTTTTTTATAATCTTATATGGAACCCTAATAACCTTAATTTATTTAACATCCGCATTAACGATATTAGTAGGTAGGTTAAAGAATAGAACGCACTATGATAGAAAGTAGGATTAAAAGTACTTTTTTCATTTTAGTAGTATTAGTTAAGGTTATTTTTGGATTTTCATCCAGGCAGTCAACAAATTTGAATCATAGGCCACTATGGAACTATGTCAAAGTGACGTTATGATTGAAATCGTAAGAGACTTTTTAAGAATTGAACTAAATCGTCACTTTGACGTAGTTCCATAGTGGCCTATAAATCAAATTGGTTGAGATTACCTAATGCATAACAATCTTCGGGTTTGTACTTCGCTCTCACTTGCTCTCATTCACTCTTATGCTAGTCTAACTGACTGTATCCGAACCCGAAAACATTTGCGTTAAATATTGTCTCTTGTATTGTATAGTCGACCAAGAAACTCCTGTTCCAATTTTCGACTGTATTTATAGTGAATTAGGTACCACAGTGGTGAAGGAGTTTCTTGGTCAATATCAAAGAGATAACAGTGGGTTAGTCACGTAAATAATGTCAAATATCGAGGGTAGTTTCTCGCCAGCCAAGCCACTCGCACCGAGTAAAAGACCGCGGCCACACAGTGTTCGTCGTGCTACGGCCGCGACTGCTCGTGGGTGTCCCTCGGATTCCCTAATAACGTTGGCCCTAGCGCATCGTTAGTCCGAATTATTGTTTGTCATAAACTGATATTCAGCTGAGTCAGAAAGCTTTAAGTTTTTCTAAAATACCTGCAGTTAAGTTAGGTTAGGGTTGTATTAAAACAACAATAAAAATAACGTACGGAAATGGCTTTAATCAATCGACAAATGATGCATTAGGACAAATGACGATTAGAAATTCCAATATAACTAGGCCCCTGCTCATGAGTAGGGGCTCCAGCCGAGCCATAAACATGCCGAGCGATATTCGGCATTATTTACTTGAGTAACCCGTTGTCATCTCTTTAGTATACTATGAACGCTTAGCTCGCTCAATTTTTAATAGGTAAGTATGTTGAATCATATATGTATAGTAGGTAAAACCATATATACCTATAGCGTGCTAAAGGAAACGTTATCACGCGATGTACGCACGAGTACCTGTACTCCTACCATGAGTTACTATTACCGTACTCGCTACCGAGTCGAATGCTGTGTCCCTCACAGTATAGGGACAGGGCATTCGACTCGCTAGCGATTACGGTAATTGTAACTCATGGTGAGGGTACTACAAACATTTCTACTTATAACACGTCGGCTGCGGGATATTGTAATTACGCCCGTGTCATGATTCTGCTTTTTACGTCGCTTATTAACATCGGCTCAGTTTATCGTAGATGAGATTAATTTAATTAATATTTGTGCAAAAATCCCGTTATTACAAAATATATTTCGGTAGTTTTGCGCTCTCGTATTTGTGACAAGGGAAATTATAATGAAAATTTAACACGGTGATTTCATATTTAAATCATTACGTTATCCTTTATTGTATTTGAATAATTGACAATGTAAAATAATAGGGTGTTGAATTTGAACTTTTTTTAAAGTATCGTAAAATATAGAAATATAACACAATCTTTCTTAAGTCGACCTAGGCCCAATCTATGCTATGATACAATGGATTGATACCTACTAGACAACGATAAACATTCTTAAACTGTAATATCTCTGAAAATGACATTCGGGTTTGTACCTCTCTCTCTCTCTCTCTCTCTCTCTATCTCTCCTCTCTCTACCTCTCCTTTCTCTCTCTTTCTCTCTCTCGCTCTCTCACTCAATATGCTAGTCTAATCGAATCATGTTGACTTGTGTCAAAGCCATATAACTGGGGCTCTATTCTACTCGGTAAAGCAATATTGCTTTTGACATTTTTCCTACTCCTGTACTTTTATCTGTCATTTATATAGTCACGAACACTAATATAAGAATATAGATAATATGTCCGCAGAACATTCCGTAGAAAAGTCTATCTAGTCTATTCCCCTTAACAGCACTTGTGCTTTTTTGAGCCAAAACGATATGCCTAGCTGCCAAAGCTTACACCTTGGTTAATTTGACCAATCAAAATACTTCACCAAATTAAACCACCAATCACAGTACACATCAATGTGTCAATTGACTGTCAATCGGAACGTTAGGTTCTTTTTGGTATGTAAACTCTTTTACTAATTTAACTCTTTAAAAAAAACATTTTATTTGGTATCAACCAACCAGAACGCAGCTATATTAAAATCGACCAATCAGGTAAAAGAATTCATTTCTCAAATCATTAGGTGTTTAAAAATATGAAACCTGGCAAGTGCACATCAATTTAAAAACAAAGTTAACCATAGACACATATTTTATTGTTTTCGAATGTTTCTCGCTCGTTTGTTGTTCTGTGCTTCGTTCGTTCGTATTCTAACCTAGGTATATTAATAAAATTTTGTTAATTTAATTTTGCATTTTATTTGAAACCTAGTCGTAGAAAAAGTATTGTATGCAACGGTGTATAACTAAGTCAAAAAATACTCGTGGCGTTTTGCTTTACGATGTTCGCCTGCGGCTCACATCGTAACCACACCACTCGTCTTTTTTGACCTGTCTTATACAACTGTTGCATAAACTACTATTATCGTATTGTCACGTTACGATAGCTCTTATTTACTTGACAGTAATGGCGGCCAAGTTAAAAATAATAACTTCATGTCAAAAGCAATAGGGTTAAGTTAAGTAGAATTTAGCGCCTGATGTTGAAGTATTTTATTGCCAAAATAATCTCGGAAACATTACCTTGCGACATTTCTTAACCACAATGGCATCATCCCGTATTGGTTTCCAAATCAATTTAATCAGAATACTGTTACCAATCCCCGAGCTTCCACACTGAGTCACAAGCCTCCTTAAGTTGTAAATGAATGGGAATACCAAGAATCTGCGAGGAACATCTGTGACACCGTAATTTGCTCGTCGCGATTGTTACGAGAAATTAATATTACAATTTATTCCATTTGTGTATCGAGGAAAATCAATATCTGATGGGACCTTTAGCGTAGCGAAAATCGTCTAAACGCCGTTCGTATTTGCTGAGAAAATTGAAAGTGCGATTCGTCGATTCTGTCTATAATTGGATTTCGTGGAAATATGTGCCGGGATTATAATTGAACAAATTTCCCTTAAAAATGACATTAAATGATTTGTTAATTTACTAATTTTAGTAAGCGAAATAACGTGCTAAAACAATTTTGTATTTTCGGTCATCGACTTCTTTAGTCTTTTTAAGAAGTAATGCGGGTAGAGGTATTTTTAATTTTTTATGGAACGGTTTCTTCTTTTTAAAAAGCCTGAAAAATATCGTATAACGTAAAACGGGGTGAGTAGGGATTAAGGGGTGAGAAGGGACACAACCTAAAATAAGCCATAACTTGTTACAAATAAGAACAATTATTAAATGGACAATAACGTTACGTCTATTGGAAATAATTTCAGTCGTATATTTAGTAACATATGCTTCATTTTAGGTTGTGTCCCTACTCACCCCTTAATCCCTACTCACCCCGTTTTACGTTAAGTATTAATTCATTGTTGGACGATGACCCTCTATCCGCATACATTCAGTATGAAAACTGTAATAGGGCCAATGTGGTAAAGTTTCCCTCTTTTACCGAGGATATTTGATATTCATACCACGCGGTTTGAGTAGAGTGAGAGGGTTATAACGGGATGCAATGTATGTATGCATGCATCCCCAATATTTACTATATGGTGCCTAAAGCATTTTTTTACGATTTTAACAAATTTGACGGCACCTAGTCATCAAAATGATAGTTGCAATATTGTTAATTGGCATCTTCTCGTACACCCTTTTAATTAGTCAATGAATCGCCAATCAATTAACTTACAATTCAATCATTCAATCGATAAAAGTCAATCTATCAATAAACTTTTGTATTTAGGAGATCAAACTGTCATAAATGAATACATAAACAGTAATATTATCAACCAAAGGACCTACAGTTCTATACCTAACCTACCTAGGATTTAAATGTAAAAACAAAGCGCGAACGCATAAGATACGAGTACTTTTATTATTTCTCAAAAACTGTAAATAATGAACAATTCATTTTAGTTTTCTCATAAATTATAAGTAATTTATCTATACGTCAGGTTTTTTTTTGATTAAGAAACTTTGGAGAAGAGAATAAAAGACGGTCATTTATTGAATTTTTTTTGCTATATATCGAATAGTACATCATTGAAAATTAAAAAAAGAAATAGTTTTGAAATGTGCAGATTAAGCCCTTTCATAAGACACCCCATTTGCTATAATCAAACCACTTTAATTTTTCATCCCCCCATTCTAGCCCCCTTATCAATTAGTATTTATAAAAATAATTTCATATTTTTTTTACTAAAAACAGATGCGGGCAAGCAAGTTGTACAACTATGACACATTTTAAGATGATAGCATTTGTAGTTGCTGAGAAAACCTGCTGTGACATACAGACAGACAGACAACGAAGTCTCACCATAAGGGTTCCTTTTTTACCATTTTGGTACAGAACCCTAAAAATTATACATTGTGTTAAACAAATTGTCCCCTTAAACCACACAAGGTTTGTTAGGGTCAGAGCTGCTGCCTTAACTACATAAATAATCTGCGGGGCTAGACAAGTTTCCATCGAATACAAACGCTAGCGTTAGGTGATCACCTGTCGCTTTGAAAAATGTATAGTATTGACGTAAGATAGTCACGTGATATATCACTCGTTAAAACTGACACGCTGTAAAGTGATCATTATCACTCGCGCTAATCAAATAGTGATAGTTTTGACAACTACGGTCGTTACGCGGTACTATCTTGACAGGTCGAATTCAACACGAGCACTATCACAATATAAAGTCATCACAGGTGATCACCTAACGCTAGCGTTCGTATTCGATGGCAACTTGTCTAGCCCCACTGTATAGCTACCACGCCAGAATTACTATAACTAAAATAAAATAAAATAAAACCAAGTTCAATTACTAGTGACATGAAGTTTATATTTAAAGTTCGTTAGATTAATTCGTTACGTAACTTGAATTCTAGGGTATTCATAAGACGAGGAATAAGGTAAGCCCTGGTTCTTAAATTAATGATCACAATCATAACTTTCGCAGCTGCAATTTTGAAATCTGTTTTGTATTGTACCAAAAAGTAATAAGTTGCAATTTCGTTAAAGTACGCAATGAGAAATACAATTTTGAAGCTACTCTAAGTTCATTTGAGGTTGGTAAGGAGTCGCTCATGCTGTGCAGAGCCACGACCCCCGCCGCGTGGGCGATAAATGATCTTTTACTTTAAACAGACAAGAGTGCGTCCTTCCTCAAGCTCTCCGATTTACCAGTCTAACTAGACCCCTATACGCAGAATCAATACGCAACAACCCGTAAAAGATATACTGGTCGCAGATGTAGTAACAGTAAAGGTACCACGTACTCCCATGCTGTTTACTTGCATGCATCTTTAAAGGCAATGTAGACGAACTATAATGGTCGCGAAAGAGAATTATTTATCAGCTCAGCCTTACTATAATGGACATGACTATTATGTTGATGATGAGTTAATATATTTACAGAAAGGAAAAGTCTACTAGCAAATGAAGTACTGGAAAAACGTGAGTGTGATTTTTCCATTATAGAGGCTTTATAGCTTAGTCGCGGGTTGGCAACGCATTTGCAAACTTTTTGAGCTATAAATGCCAGACAACAGCACAGACGTCTCATTCTATTACACAAAAGAGTAAGACAGCTATTTATTGCTTGCCATAAATTGCCAACATGGGCGTTATAACTTATAAGTTAACTGTGTAAGTGCACCTTAAGGTTGAACTCCATCTGCGCGTCACAAAACGAAGAAGACCAATTATTATGTGTTGGTCAAGTCGTAAACGCTAAAGTCAAAGAGTCTACTTTAGAATTTAGCGTTATTTTCATTAGATTAGAAGTGGTGTCAAATTTAAAAGACCACATATTTTGGGCTATTGTATAGTCAAGGAAATTGATTGTTTAGCAGTTTGACATAATACATTTCCCGGCGTGACACAACTAATTCACGTGGAAAATGTATAACCCTGCAAAATGACGTCTTACTTCAAACTGCTAAACAATAAATTCCTCGACTATAGCTAACTTTGTCCTATGTGCCGCCAAGCCCTTTAGTTTTAGCCGGATTATAGTTCTTCAACGGTATTCTTGTTTCTCCGCACGAGCTTCCTCGTTTATTCATGCTATGTCGACCACGTAACACTATTTTTAAGTAGAACAAATTGTTTCACCTAAAGGCTGCCTCGCGTGCCATCGCCAATTTACACGAACCGCATTAAATATACCATGTTGGATATGTTTTATGAATATGTTGTGTAAATGTTTTTATTTTGTATGCAAATAAGTTGATTTCGTTAAAGGGTTGTCGCTGCATATAGTTAATTGCATATACGAAAACATCGGTTAAATTTGGTCGTTTATACCAGTTATTTGCTGTGGATTTTTTAACGGTATTTATTTACTTCCAATTATTTAACACGGGCAGATAATAATTATGTCGATGCGGATATTTTGTTCATTGTTTGTAATGTTACAAATACAAATTGCACCTTCAGAACAATAGTGACCTAATTCAAAATTTCGGCTTTTAAACTTCAAGTCATAAATTTATTATTATAGAGACCTAACTCATTTTTTTTTTTTTGAAATAGGTCACTATTGCTCTGAAGGTGCAATTTGTATTTGTAACATTACAAACAATGAACAAAATATCCGCATCGACATAATTATTATCTGCCCGTGTTAAATAATTGGAAGTAAATAAGTACCGTTAAAAAATCCACAGGAAATAAAACACTTTAAATAACCGGCCAAGTGCGAGTCAGACTCGAACGCGAAAGGTTAATTTAGGGAACCGTATTTTTTTTTTGTTTTTAGCGGCAATCGAAGTTCTTACTCTGTTAAAAATATAACTGTCTACCTATTACGGTTCATGAGATACAGGTATGACAGAAAGACGGACGGCAGCCAAGGCTTAGTAATAGGGTCCCGTTCGTACCCTTTGGGTACTGAACCCTTAAAACACTCAAACAGTTCAAAATGTTATCGTTACCTCCACAACCGATTTTATTAATAATACAAATACACAAACAGATTAGAGACATCAAAGAGCTTCTGTTTTCCTGACAAATAATAAGAATGCGATATTTAATAATGCAAGCAATGGTGTTTACTGATGCGCCAAAGGAAACTTACCAAATTTGCGGAACATTTCATGTAAGAAAATTTTGGAAACTTCTCACAATTTTGTAGGGGGATTGAAACTTTCCGTTTCTTAAATTTAAATTTCCTATATTTCTAGTGAAAGTTTCCGGAAATTTCCTAGAACTTTCCCAACTTTTTGGAAACTTTCCGCAACTTGCACATCAGTAATGGTGTTCGGGAACTCAAGAAAAAGATTAACAGGGTTAATATCCCGGTCTTAAGTTCAGACAAAAGGCTTCAATATTGTAAAAATAACATTGGTTCCCATAATTAAACCCTTTAAACAATTAACACCGTATCGTGTTAAACATACCACACTTAGGGCCGTACGTATGAATAAACGATCTCGACTTTTAAAAACGTCTCAGGATTCGTCAAAACTGACAGTTTTCTATTGTTTGACATTTAATTTGACGTATCTGTAATTTGATGGCAGGATTTGGCCCTAAGTCATTACTATGACTTAAATTATTAAATACGAGTATTATAAAACAGCCGTTACCGTCCCGCGCAATACTCAAAAATAAGTTAATTTAGACCCGAGAGCTTAAACGCTCGTCATTACTTACACGTCTCTTTTTAATATTCAGTGGGTTCCTTACATTGTGGTGACCTCGTTCCATCTCAGCAGCATTCTTGAGAAAAGATAGTTCATTTAATAAATGGCCGGGGACTGGGGCTCTCATCAGTCTTGACTTTGTGCTGGAGATGTAAGAAATATGGCCTTTATTGGCTGCCTTTAACACGTAATGATCCTGAGAAACTTATTTTATCAACCTAATGACATTATTTTTATATATAATTACACCAACATTTACATAAACGATTATGTAAACAAGCGGGCTCTGTTCGACTCGATAAACATTTTATTGTATTGTCAACGTTATAATAACTCTTATTTACTTAACATTAATGGCAATGGCGGCCTTAAAAACAAAACTATAACATGTCAAACTTGATATCGTCGGTGATACTGCAATACCGCGTAACTAACCAATTTAATAAGATGCAAAATACACCTTGGCATGAAAGTCAATAAGGTACATTTTTCAACGGATTGAGTTTGTTACTTACGCGGTAATGCAGTACCAGTGACGTTATGGTTTTACCGAGAAGAATACACCTCCATTGTATGAATAACACAGATATTTTTGAAACGCAACAAAAAATTAAAGAAAATTATTTAACTTTCGAAAGACACTAACAAAATTCTAAAATGATTTATGACACTATTTATCTTGCAGTTATTAAAGTTATATTATCTTTGGGTTTTTTTTCATTCCGTTTCTGGTTTATTTCGCATAACCGCAACAAAATAATAAAAACAATTGACAGCACCACTGGGCCGCCAGGAGAAAAAGTAATTATAAGAAATGACATGACTACTCAGAGAAGTCCGAATCATTAAATAATTTAAAAAAGGAAGATCAACTTCCCTTTTATTCTTTATAAATATAACAGTAGTTTTTAGTAGTATAGCCTTTTGAAAAAGGCCCTTCAAAACTTGTAAAGGTAATATTATAGCGCTAGGGTAAATTATTTAGTAACAGATCAATACTCCAAAGGCTACAGGCATCACTTTATTCGCATATTAGGCCTTAGTAGGGCCATAGCTCTGACAACTTACCATAGTGTTCAACTTGCTCCCTTAAACCGTTATTTCATCACTTCAGCTGTAACGACCAAAGCAAACAGAAAACTTCCGGATTCCAGTTTTTGATTTTCAGTTCGGAGTCCCAAAACTATTGGTGTTTTCAAGGCAAGAGTGAAAAGGCTTTATTCTGGGTAAGCGTGTTGTTTAGACCAAACCATACATATCTAATTAGAGTTCATTCATTCATTCACTGAGCCTATACCGATTCTCATTCCAACGCTCCAACCAAACGGATTGTGTATCTGTAGTAAATATTAATTTAATACAGTGTGTTACCGGCATGCTCGCATTGATTAAAACTGCCGATAATGTGTCGCTTTAGCAATTGTTTGCAAGTACTATCAATTAAAAAATCATGAAAATATATTCACAATTAATTTTCTTAGATACTGTCCATTTTTAATGTAGTGCATGTGCTACGTGTTCATCGTTATCAGTATCGCTGTTGCTTAGTACAAGGCATGTCTTGGTACGGGGGCAAATCATAGTAGTCAAAGTATCCGTGGACTGTCATTTAACACTTGTCAAATTCCTGTGCTTTACATTGCTGGCAATTAAAATTTTGTTAGAAAGTTAACAAAGCCTGAAAATTTGTTAATTAATTAAATTAATGTCATGCTTACGTTTCAGATATACCTTATTTTAATCTCCTTTTAAAAAAGCCAGGGTGCTGGTAACACACTGTATAATAAACACGAGTATTTGTAAGGAAAACATGTGAATTATTTATAAACAAACACGTGTAAAATCTCACCTCTGATGTTAAGTGACGACGAAGTCCCACCTTCGACTTTGTCGTCACTTAACATCAGGTGAGACAGAGGTCAAAGGCAAACCCATTTTTGATAAAAATAGAAGCAAACTTCATTTAACCGCGTGAATAAGTTTCCAAGTTTCAATCACTCTTTTATCAAAAACTATCGAATAAATGCCGTCGTAGCAATAAGTTTCCATCAGGACCCTTAATAGCATCGGATGTCGAGGACTCGACCACATCCGCGGGCATTAGAAGAAAATCATAATTAATCGTTTTGCTCCCCGCCCGCTCAGCTTAATAGAGAGCTTTCTACTTTCTACCGGTCTCCATGTTTTGCTCCGAGACGTAATAAATTAATCTCCATTCCTGGTTTCCTTTGCCTAAAAGAAAACAAAACAAAGAAACCCGTAACTTGAGCGGTACCTTTCTCGTACTTTCGTGCGTTAACTCACTAACTTTACTTGGATGTTTTAGCGGGCAGTAAAAGTGTTTCTTTTCGTTGCGTTTCCCTGCCACTTTAGTACACTCGACTTATTCAATCGCTGACAGGCATTTTAGAAGCATATTACTGTGTATGTGAGTTAAACGTCCCACGTTTTTTCTTTATCCGTTTTTATGGCAATTTTTCTTAATTATCGTAACCAGTGACACTCTAACCGCGACTCTAAATCAAATCTAGCGACATGAAATTGGGCCACCAACTCAACCTCTACGATACCAGAGAACCATACATACCTACCCACATATATACATAAGTCAAAAACATCCCTCCTTGCGTAGTCGAGCAAAAATCTGGGGTACTAGGGAAAAAGGGTTCAAGTCGACTTAACTCGTAATAAAAAAGGGTATATACATGACCGGAGTATATACTAGATTTATACCCTTTTTACTACCAGAACCCCAAAAGTTTAATGCCATAAAAAATATACTTGGTACTGAAAAAACACATTTTTAGGGTTCCGTACCCAAAAGGTGCCAACGGGCTTAAGCCTCCGCTGTCCGTCTCTCCGTCTGTCTGTCAGCACGCTTTAGGTATCTCATGCACCGTAATAAATAGGTAGATAGTCGAAATTTTCACAGAATATGGCAATATAAATATTGCCACTATAACAACAAAAAATAGAAATTAAAGGTGAGGTTCCGAGTTTATGTGCGTATCAGCAGACAGAGGTTATTAAGGGCCTAACAATAAATTATTTGTACCTGCGCACGCTTATTTCTGTTTGGCTTTTGTGATCAACTGCGACTCGAAAAACCTGGTAATTCAGGAAGAACATTCGCAGGCAGCGCTTAATTAAGCGAGTGAATACGATTCTACAGGTAAAATGGGTTTTTCTACGTATGAATAAAACATTTTATTGGAATGGAATTTATGGAACATAAAAAGGAAGCAAAGAACAGCTTCCATCGTCGCATAAAGTCAACAATTTGAAAACGAGCAGAAATATATTGTAATGTTTATTAATAATAACGCAAATTCTACTTTGATCAGTACGACACCTTTTTCAGTTGCTGTTATATGTATATGATGTTTTTGTTTAAATAATATTTCAATTTAAATTATTGTTACGTAATTATTTAAATTTAGTGATAGTTATGTCTATTATAAGTAATACTATTTCTTATTGTTGTTTTTATTTCTGTTTTTGTGAATTGAACGTTTTACCCATACCTACTTATTAATAAAAAACGACAGTTCATTGCTTCGATCTGAATAAATCTGTATACCTACCTATACTTTTGCAAATATCTTTTCACATGGCTGAATCACTTCGATGATGCGGTGTTAAGATGTAGTTAACTAATTTTGGGGGCAAATTCGGATATAAAATAAAAAGTTTTACAAACTGAACTGAACCTAAAATTTTGAAAATAATAATAATAGTACTTATTTAATTATAGATCACACGAAAACCTATAAAAATCGTAAGGAACCTTTTCCACACGAACTCGCATTTGTCGGATTTTTAATCATATTCTTATTAGAACAACCCTAAAACTACACATGGCTTTCAACATGCGGGTAAGTATACTAACCATATACCAATAAAAGTACTTAATACTCGGGAACAGAAGTGAAAACCTTTGCTTCTAAATCAAGTGACTCAAGTTTGTACATAAGTATACATAAATCAATATTTTTTTAATACAAACCTTGTTATGATAATAATTATTAACACAACAAAAATATATATATTCAAATCGTCGAGCCAGTCTCGAGTTACGGCGTAACGAAGGGATACAGGCATTAATTTACATATGCATATAATATAATATGTACATAGATAAAGTTAACCAAGACACACCTTAACAACTTATCAATCCTATTAAGCATTAGCTTATAGTGCATTAAGCTCCAAAAACTTAATTTTCCTGATCTACTGAACTATTTTAAGCGATGACGAAGAGCACGTTGGACCACATCCGAGCAATAATGAAGTAAATGCGACAGAAGTGGAATACCTCGCGACGGCAGCCCACCCGGGACCTTGATCGCGGGCAACCGCCGACCTTTACCAATGCCTCTACATATCTGTTGTAATTAAAAAAAACGGTTAAGTGCGAGTTGGATTCGCGCACCGAGGGTTCCGTACCGCAGCACAATAGCTAATATTAATTCCAATTTGAATTCGACTTCGAATCGAATCAGCGCGAGCTCAACTCACGCTTGACCATTTTTCAGTATTTGTTGTTTTTCTTCAGGGTTTGTACTACTCCGCCGTAATAACTCATATTCTGAAGGAAAAAAAAACCACTATCTATTACAGTTCAAAAGATACAGCTCTTTAAAGTTGGGAAAATAGACGGACGGACGACAGCGTAATAAATAAATAAATAAATAAATACCAAGGGACAATCACACACCAATAGGGAATACGCATGGATTTTTTAAACAGCATTTCTCAACAAAATATGAAAATACTGTAAAAGAGATCACCAAAAGTGAAATTAAAATTAAAATCGGTCAAGAAATACGGATGATACAAGCATTTTAAAATGCTAATTAGACGGAGAGATTCGAAGTGCACCGGTGACGTCATCGTGCAGAACGGCCATATAAACTCCACGTAAAATTCTCTTTTGCTAGAAAGAGATAGGAACAAATCTTTGTTAGCTTATATCTTGGTTATATTTATAGCTATTCAAAAAAAAAATCTCACCTGTTTGTTACATGAGCTTTTATTGAAGCTGTAAAAAAAACATGCATAATCCCTATTGACCTAGTCCCAAACTTAGCTCTAGGCTTGTACTATGGGTACTAGACAACGATATAAATACTTATGTAGAAAAATATATACTTAAATACATAGAAAACACCCATGGACCGCTAGCTTGGTAGGCAGGGTCACTACCAACTAGGCCAACGCGTCGTCAAATAGGTACGTCGGGTTTGCAAAATAATCATACCAAATTTAACGCTTGTATGTTTCACCGTTTTTACAATACAACAAAAATAAAAATATGTTGAAATAAAACGTTTCTTGTATATGGATTCGTATTTTCTGAAAACAACCCGCTATCTATTTCGGTTCAAAGATACCTACAGCTCTTTAAACTCACAATTACTGATGTGCAAGTTGCGGAATAGTTTCCAAAAAGTTGGAAAAGTTCTAAGAAATTTCCGGAAACTTTTACTAGAAATATGGGAAAGTTAAATTTAAGGAACGGAAAGTTTCAATCCCCATGCAAAGTTGTAAGAAGTTTCCGAAATTTTCCTACTAGAAATGTTCCACAATTTTGGAAAGTTTCCTTTGGCACATCAGTACTCACAATGGACGGACGGACAGTGTAGGCATATTGATAGGGTCCCGTTGGGCTCCCTTCGGTCACGGAACTCTAAAAACATGCCTCTTAAAAATGTCGGCCATTTTGTTTGCTGATTGTTCTTTTATGCACAGTCACTTGCCTATATCGAATTCTGGTAAGTTAAGTTGGAGCGGAAATCCTGTTCCAACCTTCCGACTCCATCATGTCGTCAGATCTTAGTTTCTATAATATATTCATTAAAATCGGAATTAGTTTTTTTTTTATGGCAAGGAGAAGGCACGCGAGTAGGTAGGCCACCTGATGGTAAGTGGGATCTGAGACCCATAGACATTTGAAACCTTAAGACTACAATCTCAAAACTGCAATCCTAAGACTTCAAATGCGTTGCCAACCCTAAAGATTAACATATGGTAAATGTGTGTTCCAAATTTCAGCCCATTTCAATAATTAAAACTATAGATACCTAGTTCATACAGAACTAAATTTTAAATTGATTTGAACTGTACACAATTAAATAAACTGATAAAAAATTTAAAGCAAAATTGTTTTAACACTAATAAATTTAGCTGTCACTTTATCTTAACTGACAGAAATAGTTCTCTTGGCAAAATAGGATATCGTACCTAGTCTTTAAAAACCGGGCACGCCTTCCGCATAAGAAATGCTTTGACAATTTTGCAACGTGCCAATAAGTATAAGGTATTTGAACAAGTAAGTACAGAGGCATTAAAGTACATAATGTATATACGAGTACACCGTATTGCTAAACTACTTCAAAGGTAATATTAGAATTATCCTTTTGATTTATGCACTTAATGCCGATTGTTTTTTGTCTAAGTTATGGAACAGGTCAAACAAAAGTAATAATTGGGTCTCTTGTACTAAGATTTGGAGTCGATTATAATAAGTCGATAGTGATAATGACTTGTGCCAAGAAATGTTCAAGCAAGGTCAACAGCCACGTGCGCCAAAGAATGTAACTTGGTCACATTGAATTTACTTGTTCAATGGTGACCTTATAGTTCCTTAATGCCAAAATATTTAAAGAAAACATTAATAACGTTAAAGTTAAGGGACCGTACACACTGGAAGCGTCCTGCTTTGTGCTGTCCGGTTCAGCATCATCGTCATCATCATCATTTTCGTCATCTTTATCATAATTGACGACGCGCTAGCCTGGCTGGTAGTGCCCCTGCCTACGAAGTTAGCGGTCCTGGGTTCAAATCCCGGTAAGAACAGGTATTTGTGTGATGAGCGAGAATATTTGTTCCTGAGTCATGGATGTTTTCTATGTCTTTAAGTTTTTTTTCTCTTTATAAGTATTTATATCGTTGTCTAGTACCCATAGTACAAGCCTAAAGCTTAGTTTGGGACTAAGTCAATTGGTGTGACATTGTCCCCTGATATTTATTATTATTTAACAAACTGATAGGGATGTAAGATGTTTGACTGAACCGCATAACGCAGAACGCATTCTGTGTGTAGGGTCACTAAACGTTATCGTCAATTAATATGGCACCAAGCTTTTAACTTGTCACTGCTTGGCATAATGGTTGATAGGCAGATCACTCTTAATTTTATAAATGCAAAAGTTTGTCGGTATATTTGTTACTTCTTCCCGATGAGACGGATTCAAATAAAATTTCAAATCGAGATAGCTTTTGCTCTGAATTAACAAATGGCTACCTTTTATCGGATACACACTGTTGGTTTAGTGCTATTTCGCTCTAAAATGATAAATAAAGTAGAGTAGTAAATTTTATTATTATTATGGCTGAATCAAATATGAAAAAAAAACAAGCAAATAAAGTAACTTGATTACTTTCAAACAATGTTTCTGCCAGCGACTTTTTTGACCATCCCACGGCAACAGTGTTTTTTTCGAAATATATACCTAGCCTATGTGTTGTTTCAGGGTCTAACGCCTTTAAACAAATCATTTATTTTATAAAAGGCTTTTTTTAACGTTTACATTTGTCATTGAGGCGACCAAATCCGAGCAAATCTGAATCTCGGAAACGGTTCCAACGATTTCGATGAAATTTGAAATATAGGGGTTTACGGGGGCTAAAAAACGTACTTTATTTTAAGCTTTTAAAACCTATTCTGCAACTAGATGTAGTTTTCTGGTTAGTTACTATCACAAATATCGTAGGCCTACATTACTTTATCCGCCGTCTCAACTTTTGAAATCGACGAATTCTTGTCTTTTAAAACATTAAATACTGTACATAATATTACACTTTATTTTTTGCTTAACTATACTAGGTATCTTCTTATACCTCTTTCGAATGGGTAGTTAAAGATATTTGCTAAGTTTCTTGCTGTTCCAGCTGCAGGCTTAACATGTCATTAAAATCAAAAATTCGCACGATAAAAAATATAATTACATTATTGTGTTAATCACCAAATGCCTTGTCATACATTTAATAAAATTAAACATAACTCAATATTTTATACGCACTTTGAGTTTACCAATTTCGAACCTCTTTTAAACATGGATAAAAATAATGTATTTTGGACACATCACACATCATCTAATCATATTAGAAACCAATATTACAAACCTAAAACGACGCGCTGGCCTGGTTGGTAGTGACCCTGCCTACGAAGCTAGCGGTCCTGGGTTCAAATCCCGGTAAGGGCAGATATTTGTGTGATGAGCGCGAATATTTGTTGCTGAGTCATGGATGTTTTCTATGTATTTTTGTATATATTTCTCTATTTAAGTATTTATATCGTTGTCTAGTACCCATAGTACCTAGAGCTTAGTTTGGGACTAGGTCAATAGGTGTGAGAGTGTCCCTGATATTTATTATTTAAAAAACCATTTATATTTGTATATTTTTTTTCAAAACCAACTCATGTTAGATAGCCTCCTACTGATTAAATTGAATAAATTACATCGAGGGCTCACTTATAGAGTGGAACATCACTAACTTAACAATTCGTGAAGAAAAACTACAGCAATATAAATAAAAAATTAAATATCAGGGGACAATCTCACACAAATTGACCTAGTCCCAAACTAAGCCCAAGGATTCTACTCTGGGTACTAGACAGCGATATAAATACTTATATAAGAAATATATACTTAAATTGATAGAAAACACCCAAGCATCAGAAAAAAATAGTGACTCGCACTCATCACACAAATATTTACCCCGACCGGGAATCGAACCCGGGACCGCAAGCTTCGTAGGCAGGGTCACTAGCAACTAGGCCAACGCGTCGTCATATTTTTTTCGAGTTTATGTAAGATTGAAGATTATTAACATTTGGATTTGCTTATTATAGCTTTAATGTACAGTCACGAACTTAAATTTGGGACCCACCTTAGGTCCAAAGTCATTCTGACATTCTACAACATTAAGGTTGAGTCTCCTATAAGTTACAAATAATTTGACATCTCTAATGACATTGACGACTTCAAGCCGACTTTCTTGAAATGGGTCATAAATTAACGATCGCGATAGTACCAATAACTTTCGTAGTCATTTCATTACAACATGGCTAATCAAAGTTGTTGACAACTTAGTTTTCACGTCCATTACTGTTATTTTCTACTGTATTAGAGCCCACCGTCGAACCGACCTACTTTGATCCGCAGACGCGAAACAACGATTGATCGCGGTATTAACCTTTTAAACGCCACGGTCGATTGCTGTTTTACGTGCCCGTGACGCCACGGACGTCGTATGCCGCCACAAAATATATGAAGGTAGAACAACTCGCTGACAGTCTGGCGTCCGTAGCACAAAAATCTGCCGACGTGAATTGCCGTCTTTGCCGTTCAAAAGGTTAAGCAGATCGCGGTCAAGGATTCTAAGGTCTCTGATTCCGACCAGCTGTCAAAAAGCCATTGGTCAACCAATAATATAGGAAATAGTACTAAATCAATTTAAATAAATGTAACTAAATACAATTCTGGGGTCCTAGTGAAAAAGAGTACAAGTCGACTTAACTCTAACTTTAATAAATTATGTACCTAAATAAATCTTTATTTTAAATTATATACCGAAAGTACTTACTTGCACTTTTATGCATTTATATTACGCAGAGGAAGCGAGACAGGAAAATATCAAGCCCTGCGCCTACGCACAAACGTAACAAGCGCTTATTATAATTAATTAAAGTTACATAACAAATTTTCTACTCTGGCAAATTCCTTCCCTCACTCACTCTTATTTTCAGGTGAAACGTGAAGTTTATGATTCAATCATATCAATTTTGTCCGGTAGGTATTGAATAATATACACATAATTATGAATATGTATCTTATGCAAAATTAGGTTACAGAATAATCAGCAAGTTTTTAGAGTTGTAGGTAATTCTGTAGCTCTGCCTACCACACTCTGGGAACGAAAGCGAGAGTTTATGGATGTATGTATCTTACACACCTTTGTAGCGCAATGTGATCTAGCTGTCTAAATGGTCACATAATTAGGGACACTTGTTTTTTTCCCATACAATTGCCTACAAATATGACTTTTCAATTTTGTCCACCATTCAAAAAGTTCTAAACTAATTTAATATTTGGTTACACTCATCGTTCATTAATGAACTAAGGTTTAAATGTATGTACAATTCATCTCTGGTGAAAACGGACCTTTTATTTTATAAGGATTTGAAAAAATAAATACCTCGCGTTCATACAAAGTTGTAAAACTTTGTATGGACGGATCAGCACTAAGTTTTTAAATCCCTATAAAATATAAGGTTCGTTTTTAATAGTTCAGTTAGTTTAATAGTTTTGTAGTTCATTGTACATAAATTTAAACCTTAGTTGATGATCTAAAGTAAATTGTATTGAGCAATAAAATTGGTCAAGAACTTTTTGAATGGTGGTCAAAATTTAAAACTTATATTTTGTAGGCAATTGTATGGGAAAAAAAACAAGTGTCCCTAATTATGTAACCACCACTGTATCCCCCTTACTAATAAACATTGAGTAACGGTGGTATAGCTATACAATTTTTTGTCCTTATCTGTCATTGTGACATTTGAATTTGACAGATAAGGACAAAACATTGTATAGCTATACCACCGTTACTCAACGTTTATTAGTAAGGGGGTAAATATATAATTATATTCCCAAGTTTTTGGAAATATTCTTAAGAAACCTCAGGTTATCTTGTTAACTTTCCATAAACAAATTAATATTCTAAGTAATACGAAACTACTTAGTCTGAACTCAAAATCAGCGAAGATCTAATCTCCGAGTATCACATCCGGAGCCCGGCATTTGGACAAAATATTCATCATTTTTATTCCCCAAAAACCTGTATGTCTAATTTTTGTTTTGCTTTCATAATACAAAAACCGCTTAAATAAGTCAGGAAGTTCAGGTTATTCAACGAAATCGTAACTACTGCAGTGGGAAAGTATTTTTGATATGTTAATAATTAAAAAAACGCTGATCATTTTTTTTCGCCCAAACGTTTAAATTCCATACTTTTACTAGTGATATCGCGTTAATGTGAAATAAGTAGTTTAATAAGGAAGTCTTTAATAGATTGAAACAGCCTGTAATAATTGTGACGAATCGAAAATATTTCCGTTTTAAATCCAAGTGTCACGGCACAAGCCTTGAGGTAAACTAATTTTTGTCTTGAGACGAATCGTGGGAAATGTGACTATTTAATTTCAGTTCGTAACGAATTCCAAAAACTGTTAAATGGGTATATGATGAGGTTTTATAAGAAAATATTCATAAGTTGGTTAAGGAAAAGGAAAAATGAAAAAGAAAACTATGCCTTGAATAACAACATAGAAACAAGAATAGAGAATCAAAAATAGTTTTCCACCAATTAAATAACAAAAATGAAATGATGCAATATTGCGATGTGCTCCAGTAACCGCAAATTAACAAACCTAGAACAAAGCACTATTAATAATTACACTCAAGACATCACAAGAACAAGTAATTTTACGTAAACCTGACAAGACGCCATGTGAGAACCTGCATTAATTGGAACAATTAATTTACACAGCCTCATACAAAGAATTACATTACTCAACTCGCTCAACAACCATGATAAGATTGATAATTAACGCGTTTAAACTAGAAACAAAAATAAAATTAAAGTTAAAAAGTACAGAAAAATATACACATAAGCCCTATACTTATAATAACCCAGATAAAATACTCGAATCCATATAACTAACTACATTCTTCGCGTAAATAGATCATCTAGTTGACATTTAACGGAGGCCATTTGTTTCCACAGCGACGACACATGTGATCCTCGCCTTAATGTCACTTCCCTGATGAGGTCCACGCATGCATCCGATGCGGGCGGGAGCTATGAACGCACGAGATTTTCGCGGTCGCACCCGCGGGCCCTTCCAATACGCGTCAAGGCCTTCGCTGTCCGTATAAAACGAGTTCACCCGCGCGCAACGACATACTAAGTTACTTTCACGCGGGCAGTGCACATTTTGAACGCAAAATGTACAGGCTCGTTGTATTTGCCTTTGTGCTCGCGATCGCGACGTGCCAGGAGCGTGGCGCACGTGTCCCGAAATATGCAGGAGACCCCAAGACAGCCGCCATCTTACAAGAAGCCCGCTACCTCAGCGGCAATGGAGCTTTCGGAGCCGCGTACCAGCAGGAGGACGGAATTAACTTCAAGGAAGAAACCGACGCTGATGGCAACAGGAGAGGCAGCTACTCGTATGTTGACGAGAGTGGTCAAAGGAAAACAGTGAACTACGTCGCCGGCAAAAACGGATTCCAAGCTACCGGAGACCACATTCCGACTGCGCCCCAACCTGTCGCACCCACGCCCGGTTACCAACCCGATCCTCGGTACAACTCTCCTAACTACAAAGCGCCTCAATACAGTGCTCCTCAGCAGTACACGGCTCCCGCTCCTCAGCGCAGCTACGCTGGCAAGCCTAATGAAGACGATGGTCAATATTACCCTGAGTTGTATGAGCAGGAGAACTACGTGGCACCTCAGCCCAAGTACCAGCCCCAGCCTCAGTATCAGCCGCAGCCGCAGCAGTACCAGCCTCAACCTCAGCCGCAGCCTCAGTACCAGCCGAACAACATCTACCCTGGTGTGCAGCAGGCTCAGTACAGTGGCCTCAACACGCAGTCGTACCAGCCCCAGCAGTACCAACAGCAACCGGCCCAGGCCCAGCCCCAACAGTACTATGACCCTACAACGCCGCCGCCATCCCGCTTCTTCCCCCCCGGCAAGTTCAGCCTCAACAGAGCGCCTGATGGCTACACTTACTCCTTCCACAAAGTATAAATCTAAATTAAAAGGGCCTCGGCGATTTGTAAAGGCCGAGACACGTAAAAAGCATGCATCAATTAGCAATTCGCCGAGTCATCGGAGGGCCCGCGGCGCGCTCGGCCGCTTCGAAAGCATTTCTTAATTGTTGTTTGCTGTGATATTGTGTTAATGGACAGGTATACATGTGTTGATCGTTGTTGTTACTTGTGGAGGAGGGTATGATGGAAAAGTGCGTCAGTTGGTACAAACTGAACTTGTAAATAAATGTAGATTTTCTTAAGCAGAACTGATTTTTCTTACCCTAATAATAATAGGAAATAAACGTCGACGACACATTGGTTTGTTTCTATTCCTGTATAAGTCTTTTACCAATGATATGCCATGATAAAACACTTAATGACGTTTCTTGAACACAAACTGACATACTAAGTGCCCCAATAAAATTCCAATAGTTTGATTTACTACCTCAAACATTTACTAAATGAACATTACGGGTAAAATTGGCACTAAAGCACGTATGCAATTTTTTTAATTAAATTTAAACTCGCCGCGAGCTGGTAATTGCACCAGCCGACTTCCTGATAATCAAGGCCCGCCTGGGCGCGGGCCGCGTCCGCATTCTGCCTGAGCCGTAAGCCCGGCCCAGTAACTAGATCACCTCACTGCACTACAACACAAGGATATTTCACCAACCGGTCTAACGACCACGCCTAGCTTTCCATTTACCAGCGCTGTTATTGGGTCAGTACAATTGCTACAATAACACTTATGTTGAACCATTAAATTTGATAGATAAGAAATGAAACTCAGAGAAAAATTGGTTAACAAACTATGGCCGCTTTGACAGCCATGAAAAGTCCCGATATAAGAAACCTCGGCATTTATAAACACCTCATTCTGCAGGAGATTTATAACTATATTTCTATAACGACGTTTTTATGACTGCACTTAACTTGGCCTTGTTTTCCAAATACTGATCTTACATGTCTTATATTCGACGTAGTAAATAAAAGATACGCTAAATATTAAAAAAACAGGTAAGTAGAGTTGGTTGCTTACGAAAGGCAGAGTACCTATACATTGTACCTATAGGCCTTTTTATTACCCGACTGCCTCAGAAGGAGGGTTATGTTTTTCAGAGCGTATGTGTTTAAGTATGTATGTATGTATGTATGTATGTATGTATGTCTTGACGGATTTAAACATACGAGGTGTCATTCAATTCGTCTTAATTGCCGAAGTGAAGAAAAAAATATGGAGGAAGAATAAAAAAAAAAAAAAACAATATGGGTATCAAATGAAAGCTATTAAATAGCCCATTCCAAATATATGTAAATTATAACACTTTTATGCTACTATTTTGACAGGAAAATCAAAAAATACGTAAATGTTAAGTAATAAACTCCTTTCGCTAAAAAGAGAGTATCGCTTTAAATTACAAGCGAAATCACTTGTAGTTTCGCGACATTAAAAATTTAAGCTCCAGAGCTCATATATTGCTTAGTAATAATTAATTAAACCACTATTTTATTAATAAAAACTAAAAAGAGTTAAATAAATTAAATTATTAAAAATAAACAAAAAACCCGACTGCAATAAAAAAAACAACTGAAAATCGAAAAACAAGCTATATATAATCTATAGAAAATTGTAACAGCATGTATTTATTGATATTTATAACAATTTAAATTTAACTTGAATATTGGTAAAGGTATTGCAAGCGGGGACAAGCAATGAATTTCAAAACCTATTTCTTGAAAAAAAATACATTTGGACTAGCTTGTCCCCGCCTGAACTCCTTTACCAATATCCAAGTTAAATTTAAATTGTTATTAATATCAATAAGTACATGCTGTTACAATTTTCTATAGATTATATATAGCTTGTTTTTCGCTTTTCAGTTGTTTTTTTACCCAACACGATATTGTAGGCGGATACTCTTCCTTATTATAATTATGTCGATTTGTGCGAGTCGTCCCCTGATATTTATTTATTTATTTTCTCTTAGTAACTGTTTTACATAAAAGATCAAAATATAAGAATAATCATATATTTAAATCGTGGATATGTTTCAAACCTGGTGTTTTTCACACTGAACAGCTTTTCACAAAGCTAAAGATATCTGGTTTAGTTCGTGATTATGTTCGATTTTACCCCATATTAAAAAAACGGTTTAATCATGATCGCCTGTCAATAGATTTTTAGAGCTATAGAATCAAATAAAAACATTGAAGTTGCATTTTACCAAACTGGAATAAGGTCTTATACCTACTTTAAGCGCCGAATTTGTATAGACTCTTTTCAGAGTAAGTCTTATTCCAGTTTGGTGAAATGCGGCCTTAAAGTTATTTTGCAATTTTAATCTCGAAGAATTACCTCGAAAGATACGAATAATCAATTCAGCGTACGTATATACGTTTCATATCTCGAATGTAGAAACACTCGTAAATACTTTATTCCGTTTTCGTATTAATTTTATAGATTTTATCCATTTTAAGACTTTAAAGATACCTATCTCATATTATATTAAATCCATTCCAATTTCCAAATGAAATATCGTAATGTTGAAATACCGTGGAGTCATTGTTTTCTAAGCTACTCGTAGCAATAAGAGAATGAATGACGCAATGATGTTATTGTTTGTTTCGACATATTATTGGTCATTGTCTAACTATTGATTTGAACCGTTATAGATCAATTTGTAAAATAGCTGCGTAATGTCAAGGCGTTCGTCTTTCGAAAGGGTTTTATTTTTATAATATGTTTATATAAATGGTCCAGTGCCAAGAACATATATGTATAAGTAACCAATGTAGAGTTCATTTTGTATTGAAATTAGAGGGTTTGGTAATTAATGAGTTTAAGACAAAACGTTTAAGTATTTTAATTGGCTACATATGTATGTGGAAGAAGCGAAAGAGATTTGTCACGATCGTAGCAGGTGGAAAGAAGTAGTCTCTGCCTACACCTCTGGGAAACAGGCGTGATTTAATGTATGTATGTATGCTGCCATGGGACAAGAAGTCAAGCTTTTTTGCCTAGTTTTTGCTTGATTTAAGCATGTACCGGAATGCAAAAGGTGTCATGATTTAATATTTTAATTTATTTCCAATAAGACACCTTTTCTTTCTCAGACTGTTGCATGCTATCCCTTAGCAAGGGACTTGTCATCTCGTCAAGGGTTTTCCAGGTGTTAGGTAAACCACCTAGGGAAATCGATATTGAGTTAGGTAGGTAAATAATGTACTGTTGTTAAAGGGCTGAGTGGGGATAGGTAAATTTATAGTTGGATTTTTTATACATAGGTACATCTCTTAAATAGGGGGGAGCTTTAGCTAGGTTAGAGGTAGGGACCCAGCCTTCCCGTGCCGGGCGGGAAGATGTGAAGGTTCACTACTTGTAGTGTGCCGGCTACATCTATGTTTTACTGGCTGGTTATTACGTCACTGATATTCGAAGTAGTAATTCAAATAGGAGTAGAATTGTCTTGTTTTTAGGGGCGACTTCAGTTGCTTATGTGTATCGGGATAGTGAAGGCCCATAAAAAGAAATAAATGTATTTATTGAAGAATTAACGGAAGAAATATGTATAAAAAAAGAAATACCCAGTGCAGTATTATTTAAACATAGTTAGGGCAAGTAAAAGTCGAGCTAGGGAAGCATTGATGAAGTAGCCGCTGCTGAAGGCTACCACAGTACATACGAGTACCTCGTATAAGTTGCATACGTACACTACGAGGTTTTGGCAATAGAGTGGAGTTTTAAAGAAGGGCAAATAGGGTGATTTTAACACTTTAGACAACGTTTCGGAACTCAGTATTTAGGTATGTATCCTCAAGGATTTTTTTTATTTTATGTAAATACATATTTAAAAAAAATCTTCAAGTGTTAGGTATACTAAGAAATAAACAAAAATCCCTTAAACCCTGCATTTAAGGTAGGAAGTACATCAACACCGCATCATAATGACGACGAATTTCGACGACGTGCTGGCCCGGCTGGTAGTACCCCTGCCTACGAAGCTAGGGATCCTGGGTTCAAATCCCGGTAAGGGCAGATATTTGTATGATGAGCGCGAATATTTGTTCCTTAGTCATGGATGGTTTCTATGTATTTAAAAGTACATATTTCTTTGTATAAGTATTTATATCGTTGTCTAGTACCCATAGTACAAGCCTAGAGCTTAGTTTGACACTGTTTTTCACCTAAGAAGAGTCCTTTGACAGCCGTATTTCGTAATTTCAATCACTTACTATACTCACATGCGAGGTATTTAAAAATAGGCTATTAATTATTTAAGTTCCTGAACGGCGTCGCTAGGTGTGGACCAGTGTATTTTTTATGTAAAATTAAACGTGTTTATATGAGCTGTTAATATTTAGGTGAAAAAGAGTGCAGGTCAATTGGTGTGATATTGTCCCCTGATATTTATTTTATTATTTATATATAATTTGAAACCTATAGGTAAATTACAGACCATGATACTCCTTGGATTAAGATTAATCTATCAATACCTCGTATTTCAATATCGAAAGCTGAATTTAAAAGCCGGGAGATCACAAAGAAACAAACATGGATTCATCTCGAAAAACTACATTATTTCTTGAAACGTCGGTTAAAAATGAATAAAATTAAACTTCAACTTCAGCGTTATTAGCGCGTTTACATTCCAACTGTCAGTTGCGTAATAATTTAATTAAATAACCACATCGTAATTTAATATGAGCCACTTGCACACGTACCGTGAACCGTGACTCTCAAAACTAAAATTCATTACATTCATAACAAGTATGCAGCTTAGGGCTGTATTCTGCTGGGTAAAACCATATTGCTTTTGAAATTTATCTTATTTTCAACGTAACAATAGATCTTATTGCCGTGACAGTAATGGCGGACGAATTAAAACCAAAACGATAACATATCAAAAGCAATATTGTTTTAACGAGTAGAATAGAAGGTATGAATTTGGTTGACTTAAAACGTAATAAAACATAGAACTTAAATCATATGGGTAACTAACGAACTAGTACGGTCACGGAAGTTAATTTGCTACCCATTTCAAAGAAAATCTGCTTGAAGATGTCATTGTCAATAGAGATGCCAAGTCATTTGTAATTGATAGGAAACTCAACCTTATTGCTGTAGAATGTCAGACTGACTTTGGACCTAAGGTGGGTCACAATTTAAATTCCTTGTCTGTACAATATTAATAGCAAAAGAACAAACTGTACCAGCATTTTTTAGGGTTCCGAACAAAAAATGAAAAAACGGAACCGGAAATATATTTTTGTTATTATTGTAAAATAAATAGTTTTGATTTTATTCATGGTAGAAGACGAAAATTGACCATCCCCCTGGTCCCCGAAACTATTGAGCCAAAAATTAAAAAAAAATACAAAATATGTTCATTGCATGTAGATAACAGGAAAAACTATAAGAATTCTATCAAAAAAAAACGTAGGTATGTACGGAACCCTCTCCACGCGAGTTCAACTCGCAATTGGCCGGTTTTTTTTTCTATGAATTGCTTTCATTTAAAAACACATATACACCCGCGAGACTTTTGCCCGTGACTTTCTTGCATCTAAACTATCTGCTTTTCCGAGACTAGAAGTCCCCCATGTTCATCTGTGGGCTTTAAAGTACTCTGTTCCATTAATGTAACGATCTGTTGAGGCGTTGAACCGTGGATACGGAACAAACAAACAAACAATCACACATACGCATTTAAAAAACTAAAAAAAGCATTTGCCGTCTACGGATGGTAGTCTGGAGACTGGAAATACCTGTATCCTTATTTGCCTTCTCTATGCCATAAAAAACTAGTGAAGATAAAGATAAAATAATTTTCCTAAAAGTCAAAACTACTAGGACCTTTAGAATGATGGCCCTGCTCATACCGAGAGTTGTATTTCACATTCCTAAATTGAAAATGTGTTTATTGGAGATATTTCATAGCGAAAACACCGGAAATAACATATGCAAGCAGGGATTTTCATAGCATTTGTTTAATTTAATTAAAATTTCGCTGTAATAACAGACTGACATGTTTTTATTTCAATCCCAGTTGTTAGCTAATAATATCGTTATTGTTAATTACGAATGTAGTTTTTTTATTAATGATTTATTATTAAAGATGGGTTAAAATTAATTTGAAGTCCCTGTAGCATAAGGAATAATTAACACATTGCTTATTAACTTTCTATACTGTTATTTGATCGTTCAGTACCTACCTACCATTTTTTTGCAGTGTGCGTTAATATCAAAGTCTATTTTTTTATATCGGAATAATGTTTTTGAATTCTTTAATACTCATACAAAAATTTAACTTTACAAACACAGAACACAAAAATATGAAAATGAATAAGTAGTGTATAAATCTTAAATTAAATCGGAGTTTTCTAGAATCTTCGATGAACGTCTAACAATAATTATTACAGGAAATCTGAATCTAAATGGCGCTCTACAGGCAACTGCGTCAGACCAACGCCGAGAAAAGTAGCAGTGGCCATCTTTAAACTAATAAGTCAAACGTAACGAGCAATGCCGAAGAATTAAATGAAAACTTGGAATAACTGCGTCGAGCTTGATTTATTATTCTCAGTAGAGACGCCTATTACTAAGCGATCGTTGCAACCTCTAGGAAAATAGAATCCGTTTATTACAGGTTTTAATTACAGATAAAATAAATTGTCAGAGTTAAGACCCAATTCACAGAAATTGTGCTACACAATATTGAATTTAAACACAGTGTTTTACTCAACTCGATGGTTTTCTAGGCTTAAAATTCTGAGTAGGTACGAACTAAATATATTTCCAGAATATAAAATATTTCCTCTTTTAATCGTCAACGTGGACTTTCTGATAACAATGCGACAACTTAGTTGTTGCAAAGAAAAAAAAGAAAATACCTGCCTACGTATTCTCCTGCGGCAATTAAAGAATGAGACGTTCACAAAGGAGCTTAAAGTACTCGTTTAATTGAGCAAAGAGGTTTACAAAGGATACTTTCTTTCCTTTAATTAATAACTTTTTCTCTGTATTCATTTTTAACGATTGAAATCGTCGTTCGCGTAACTGTTTTATTGCCATTATTTTGAGTTTACTCATTTGAGTAACGATAATTTTGTTCTAGCAACTAAGTCGTCATTTTAATTAAAGTTGTTGAACTAAGATGAAGTTTAACCGTTGGAAGACAATTAATATTATGCATTCATTCGAATGCATGTCTAATATTCATGCATGCATAGCTACATCTTTATAGACATTTTATAAAATTAAAGTTTCATGTGCAAGAGCTGGATCAGATCGTGTTTAGTGGCGAACAATGTAGTCCACTGCTGGAAATAGTCCTGGATAAGGACGATGATGATGACGGTGACAAACAATAACTTTGATCCTTTAAGAGGCCACCTATGGTGCCACGCCCCCACAAGAATAAAAAGGGATAGTTCGCTCGCGCCCTGACGGCAGCGTAAAATTCAATTTATCGCTGTTTACTTTAAAATTGAAAAAATGTTTTGCCAGGATTAAGAAGTTACATATCCTCAACTATTGAATCGAAAATCATCGTTAAAGATTATAGGGTTTCGAAGATACAACCAAAAACATGCAAAAAAGGTGTCATGTTTGAAAAATAAAAGTATCGAGGATTTTATTTCTAATCGTGTTTTCACGTTCGACAGTCTCAAGCAAATATGATCAAGTTTAATATATCCAAAAAACAGATACAAAGGCGTTATTGTTATTGAGATCCAGATCGCGGAACACTCCAGACTTTAGCATAGGTGGCCTCTTAACATGAAAGAAATACTGAACCAACATACATCTATATAACTAATAAGTATCTAGAATAAGTGTCTGGTTTAGCTAATTCAAAACGAGAAGGCAAAACCCGTTACATATTGAATCTGACCATCCATACAAACTGGACAATCACGTACATTCAATCCGTAGCAATAATCAGTCTTTGTCACAGCCCGAAGCTACCTATCCGGACGAAGGAAAAATCACAGTTCACTGGATTTGCAGTTCACTTTGTATGCATTGTGCATCCTTTTCGATGCATTCGACTGCAGATCACGGCGGGAGCAGATTCCCTGCACCAATACGACAAACATACGCCAATTGGCAACTCTCGAGTCTTGATTTTTTGTTTCGCCGCTCTAAATTGAATTTTTCAGAAAACAGACGAAATTCGTGCATAAACCTACCTACATTTTTCTAGGTTCTGTTATAAAGGTGGTGGAACAGTATAAAATTTATTTTTGTTACGTTGTTTTTGTAATGCAAAGTTTTACCAAAGATACGGTTACTAAGTAGGTACTCGTGCGGTTAAGTTAGGTATTTAAGATATTTTAACTATAATAAGATTTAAAAGTATAAGTACCCAAACCACATATTGTTTTACACACGAGACATTAAAATCCGTAATCTGTCTGAAACCTTCATATTTTTATGCATACTGTTAGGATTCATAAAATGTAGAAACAATGTTTTGATTAATCATAAATCGTTCGCCCTTTATTTCATTTCAGTTTTGTTTGCTTAGTCTTGCGTACTTGTTTAAACAAATCAAACGTTTTTAATTTTACATTTCCATACTTCGACACCGTAACAACTTCGTGTGATTTTAATTTGAGGTCTAAAATAACTACTTAAGTGTCTACAATATCATAGCCAAACATTACACATGAGAGTAGAAAAAAATACCCGTAATAGGCACTAGTGAATAAAAAAGAATTAATATTAACAAATACGGAACTATCGATGCGGGTAGCACTCAAAACGACTTTTGGGTTCGAGAAATGTGACCAAACGGGTTTAAGGTTAGATTTGCAAATGTGAAGACGAACTAGAGGGAAAAAGTACAAATCCGAAAGTTATTTTTAGAGTTTTCGCACAGTACTTGCATGCCACTCTAAACTTCACCTAGCAACGTACAAAAATCAATTCAACCCTTCATACTGGTACCTACACTAACTCAAGAGTCAGTTATATACGGCGGTATCGTGTGTCCAGTAAGGGGCATGCATTTCCCGCCCTCCCTAGAGAGCGACCGGGGTGGTTTTCCACTGGAATAGTAATATACCAGAAATGCTAGTACGTAGATCGATAAAAACATGAATTTTATTGTTGCTTTTCTGTTTCAATATTAGATTCAGTTGCTTACTGTTGCTTCGTGGAAGCAATTTGTAAACATTTAGGTAGAACTTTTAAAGAACTTTGATGTTTTAAAACAGTAAGAACTGTAGGTACCAATGTAAGTAGTGATAGATCTTTACAAACAAGATTTAAAAAGGGAGATCGATAATTTATTGTTATGATAATATTTTTATTACAAATAATAGGATTATAAAACATCTTTTGGAGTTCTATTGCAAAGTTTTTTCCAGAAAACATATAACACTAACATTTTAAAGTCAAAAAGTCACAATTTCATAAAGAGCCTTGTCGAACCTATTGATGCTCGAATACTATTACTGCCGAGAGTTATGTAACATTTTATTTCAGGGTATACACAGATAATAATTATACTTAATCGAAAAACTCATAACTCGCCACTACCACCGACTATCGTAACAAAATACCAGTTTCCCAAGTGTATTAGACGTGGATACTCGTACTACTGAGAAACGTTTAGCAGTCGTTAACCGAAGTCAAGTTTACTGGCAGTAAACGCGTAGGCCGTAAACGGCCTCCTGCAGGGCATAACTGCGTAACTTCATTATGGAGGCACTTCTCGTGACGGGGCAGGGGAGCATTTTGTTCATAAATTGTTCCATGTAAAGGCTAGTTGAAATCACTCGGAACGTGTGTAGTTTCAGGAGGTAAGTTAAACAAGTAATAAACTAGGTTATGTGCTGGGTAAAGAGGATATTGTATCGCTCCTAAAGCTTAGACAATGGTTTTACTCACATGTGAGAATGTTCGTACATGCTAAAATGACAAGCAGAATTGTTACTACAGCGATGCAAACATTTCACAAATTGACGGACATTTACAAAAAAAACACAACGCAACGTGATATGTAAATTGAGGGCACGACAGGCCGTCTAACCATGTCTAACTTTAAAGCAAAATAATTCTGAAAACATGACATTCTCAAAATAAAACACGATGCATGGAGAAAAATAAATTCAAATTTATTTAACGTTTCAACACTTAGATAGCTACGTTAAACACTCATTTAAGAATAATAAATGAGAAACAATTCACGAACTATTTCCAGCGAATCGTAAAATTATTCTGGACCCGCGTGTATGTCTGCCCCGAGCGCTATCACTTGCTTTATGCAATCGATGCAATACATTACTGTCCACTTTGCATTCGTAATGGGGAATAATGCATTTTCTTTATACTCTGTCCCGGAGGTAAGATTCATTTCTTAGAGTGGCCGGGAATCCTACGTTATCGTCTTTCCCATTAATGTTACTGACGGACTGCCTATCTTACTGAAGTTCAACACAGTAAGTACATATTGGGCGTTGGTTATCTTTACTTATGGTTGATCAGTATGGACATTAGCGGTTTTATCATTTCTTGTGCCTAAAAAGAGTATAATTTACTGTTTTTTAAATTTTTAATCTAAATAAAAATAAATCAATATTAATATAAATAAATGTCAGGATTTTTCCACAAAAATTAACCTAGTCCAAAACTCAGGTCTAGGATTGTGTAGTATCCATAGTATTAGACAACGGTAAACGTACTTACAAAGAGAAAATAAATATTTAGATACAAAGACACTCAGGAACAAACACCCGCGCTCATTCTCACAAATATTTGCCCGTACTGGGAATCGAACACAGGATCGCTAGTGTAGGCAGGTTCTACCAAGGTTTTTACACGTCACACTGACAACTTTACAAATGTATGTAAAAAATATTGTCAATAAAGTTTATGTTACGTGCATTGCAGCACAATGTAAATAATCTTGATAACGTTGTGTTTCTCTTCTCTCTAAACAGTAGTTAAATCTGTTCAACTCAATGGCCTGTTGTTTGATCGGTAGTTAAACTAACTAATGGTCAAAAAACGTTACTAAGGGCCGGTTTAATAAAGGCCCGTAAGCAAAAATGACAGGTTAAATTTTAGTAACTTCATTCAAGTTTTGACATTCCTGACCGAAATTTGATCTAACGGATCTTTATAAAACCCAGCCTAATGGTTAAAATCTCAAGGAAATGTGTCAAATTTTCCATTCCGTTTTCGAATTTTAACAATGAAGTAGTAAGTTTAACTACTGATCAAACAACAGGGCCTAAGCTCATACAGTAAACTTTTAAATAAACAACACTCGGAAAATTCTACTCCTGCAACTTACCTACTACTATAACAGAAAAGAGAAAACTTTCGTCACTGTATTATTTATTTTCCTTAGCATCTTTCCTAAACGGCTTGGCAGTCAAATGATTTTTTTAAAGATTTCCCTGGGCATCTATTCTGCTATTCAGTAAAACTATTGCTTTTGACATATTATAGTATTGCCAACATTAAGATTACGCTTATTGGTTAACATGTTCAAGGCAATATGGATATACACGGTGCACGGTGATAGATGCTCAGTTTCTGACTTCTATATCGCCTTATGAAAAATTGCAGGTTACGTTCGGTTATGTGGGTTACGTTCGCTGATTTAATTTACGCAAAAAAAAATAACGCTAACTAATTATTAATGTAAATCACAAAGACTGTCTTTGAAGACGATTTTATGTCTTAAACAGGTTGTATAACAGTATTTCATATCATTAGTCACCATACACGGTCTAGTGACCGTTCCAGCCATTGCTTGTTCTACTATGTCCTTTCTCCGCTAGGTCTATTATGTGGTGTATGATTTACTTCAATTGAGTAATTCCTATTTCACAATATTTCAAAATTTGCTTTGTTCAACTAGGGATTGCGTGCTAGCCAGTGTGAGTATACTTTGCTTATATTATTAAGCGAATCAAAATCATTAGACATACCCTTATAATCTGTCATCGTAACAAATCGGGGAATAAGCTTGAGAGAAAGGGATTAGGGCTTGGCTCGTCATAAAACTCGATTACGAAATTTTTGCTTAAAATAACACTTAAAATCGGTCTGAGTGGAGAGCCTTGGGGGAGGCCTATGTCCAGCAGTGGACGTCTTTCGGCTGACATGATGATGATGATGATGAACACTTAAACCTCGGCATAGCTCCGGCTCGGAGTAGCATTAATAAACCAATAAAATAACAATTGAGAACAAATTTTTGCCTGTCCTCGTGTTTTTCTTCAAAGAAGATATCCATTATAAGGATGAACTCGCCAATACACTTTTTCATAGGGTTTAATTTGTCAAATATTAGATTGAATAAATATCAGTTGTTGTGTACCAGTCAACAGCAAAAGTAGGGGGACACTCGAAGAGCTCAAAATGATTTTTACTAACACGATTCTGTTTAATTAATTATTTTAAGATAACTAATTTGAAGCTCTTTGACCTACCTCTGCTGCTACCTGTACTGTACATTCTAACACATAACAAAGCATTAGGTGCAATAGTCAATACGAACAAGTTGACCCAAATCTCGTTGCTAAAACCATAAAACAGACCAAATACCCCAAAAACACCGGAACAAACTTATAATGCATTATTGCGCGCAATAAAAACAGGACACAGATGGAAGTGTTTTTTCGTACGCTGCGGCACGTGCGTGGTAGATTTATGTGGTGTCCGTGATGGCGCTGGTCGTTTCTCTGACCGCTACAAGATCCACCCTTCAACCGTCAAGCTAACATTGGATCACCATTTTATTTGAAATGTTAATCGAAGCGCCTTTAAGAGTTTTGAGTATGTCTGTACAGCGCGTAAAATTCAAATAAGAGTAAGAACGAAATTAAGATTTAAGATAAACACATTTTTTTTCTTTGTGTACCGGAAATTCACCATATAGGCAATTGTATGTCTTATTTTCGTTACACATTACGTACAATGTTACAATATTATTCTGGAAAACAGATAGGTACAAAGCGTGAAAAAATATTGTTCAAACTGTCAATTATTTTTAATTAAGAAAATAGCTGAAGCTTTGACGTATAACCGGGACCCTAACAAAAAAAAAACAGCCCTCGTATGACCAAGAACGCGAAGACATGAACATAAATCAATAAAGGTAACAGGAAAAACGTGAGGTGTCGGCGAGGATCGCAGGCGGTTGGCTTCCGCGACGCTTCCGGCGCTGAGCTGAGGTAACCGGGAAATTGGCACCCTGCGCAGGCACCCTTCTGGGTGCCATCAATAACCAACTACACTGTCGATAACGCTAGGGCTAAGAATTGGTCTACGGAAAACAGTTCGCTTAAATTTCGATATCCACCTTAACTTAAAAATCGATTGCTTATGACCATAGTTAATTAGAAGCTTTTTATATTTATTAATTTCTGTCTCAGTCTTCAAGGCCAGATTTTGTAACCATTAGGTAAAAATAGGTACCTATCTAAATATAAGTTAAAATTTACCGCCTCCATTATTTTTTTCGTTAAATGCAAAAAAGAGTGAATGTAACATTAACTGTCATTAATTAATTTGATCCAGGGATTAAAAAAACAACTGCAAGTTTTTTTTATCAATTAAAAATATCTGACTGTTATAGTTTCTTTGTCATAGAGCTAACATTTAAATTAGAAGTACTATCTGGTTCTTGATAGTTAAATAAAGCCAAAGTAAAATAGACAACTTGAGCTATATTATGTTGCTAAAGTATGCCGCGCTGTACGCTGTACATTCAAGCTGGGCTGTTTATTCGGTCGGCGACCGAACGTCGTTTTAAAGAGATTAACACCCCTGTTAGTCATAGTGGTTTTAGCGTTGTTACTGTAACATTTATTTTATATCAATTGGTATCATCATCATCATCATCATGTCAGCCGAAAGACGTCCACTGCTGGACATATGCCTCTTCAAAGGCTCTCCACTCAGACCGGTCTTGTGCTTTAATATCAATTGATATGATTTAAAATACATAACATAAATAACACAATGAACAACGTAAACAATGCTTAAGTTAAAGTTAAAACTAAAATCCATCTAAATCAAGTAATTAAAATTAAATAACAAAACATAATCTCACACAAATTGACCTAGTCTCAAACTAAGCTCTAGGCTTGTACTAAGTGTATCCTACTAGACAACTATATAAATACCGATCTAAACAAAATATTTTTGCATTTGAAAGCCATGATGTGATGGATAGTGTAGGATCTGCGAGGGAACAGATCAACAAACAAATACTAACCTACTTAGACTGCTAAAATCATAACCCTCTTATTTGCTTTGCCGTAGTCTGGTCTGAGCAGAATTATATATAAAAAAATACCAGCAACTCTGTTCGCAAACCGGATCCCACATAGACTGCAGTGCTCGGAGGCGTGTATGTTTGTTTGTTTACACAAACAGATTATTTCCTTCGGCACACGGTATCGCATTACGCGAGCACGGAAGCCCGCAGAATTACTCGACTAGTTCCGTTTACTCATTTACTTTCTTATGCTTATTACTCACTGCCGCTGAGAATAGCCAGCGGGTTGAAGGTCGGAGGGAAATAGAGCGGTCTGACCGAGTGATTAAATGAGTGCGGTGGAATTGGTTGTTTATGGGATGGAGATATACATGAGGCTCGGGCCTTGTAGTAAGTGGGATCTGTGACCCATAGCCATTTGCAATTGTGAGATTTCGGTCGCAGGACTGTAATATTAAGACTGCAAATTGAAAGATGGGCCTTTCTTTATGACAACACAGATTGTAGAATGTGCGGCGAAGAGGTGGAAACAATGAAACACTTATTGTGTGAATGTGATGCCTGAAAATCCTCGGTTGTGGCTACCCAGAACCAAGTGATTTCAAGGCATTGCCATTGCACTCCACTATCCGCTTTCTGGAAGGGGTGCAGGCTGCATTGGATAAAGTGCTAAAAAAAAAGAAGGGGTAACTACACAAAAGATCCCTTAGGGTCGAAGTACTCGAAGTGTATCCGTAAGGACCCGATAAGACTGCAAATTCATTGCCAACTTTAAAAACCAACATCAAATGCCTATATGCTAGTCATTTTGCCAATTGTATGGTATATACATATTATGTACCTAGTTAATGCTATCCTGCTTGAGATCTTGTTTGTGGACATATTTCTGTAAGTAATCTAGTGACTATTAGTTCGCCGAAGGTTATTTTAAGTTTGTTATGACATCAAAAAAAGATTTTTATTTAGCAATTAGGCCGCACGGACTATTTTACACGTCAAAAATCTACGAGAAGTGACCACTCGACAGTCAATATTTTTTTTAAGTATTGCTTATAGCAATGATAATATTTTACCTAGGTATGTAAGAGAGTTAGTATTATATTGGTCAAGGTGGTACGAATAACTTTGAAATGCAAAATGTCTCGACGTATATTCATAGCTTTACGACCTGCAGATGGATTTTTTAGTACCGAATTCATGAAACGACCGTCGAGCTAAAGAACATCACAAACAACTCTTATCTCAAGCATAACGCATAACCGTTTCATTTAAATTTCCAATTAAAACTTTCGATCGCTCGATTTTCAAAAATCGACCTGCTGTATTCTTTCCTGCCTGTATCACCTCTCCATCACGAGCCTTGAAGCCTCAAATGAAAAAAAGGTTAGCAATCAGGGGGGTCCGTGTGGCGCATGTTCGCCACACTATTTTGTTTGTTCTCCGGGGCGCCGGCGGCACCGTCTCGGTGCACCTGCTGTTTACTACTTTAATTGCCCCGGCCATTAATCCCCGTCGACTGGGGTGCGTCAGAGACGGAATCTGTGGAGCGCCGGAGTGGAACTTACCACCAATTGTAGGATCACTTGAAGTTTCCAAATATTTCTGCAAATCTAACATAAATTATGTAGAAAGATTTGATTCATGCAAAAACTCGAAAATAATTTAATTATCATTTGCATACTCGTTTTGTTCTTGTTTGTAAAAACAAGATATTATCTTCTTAATGTGGTTTGTTTTTCAAATCTTATTACTATTTCCATACATCGAACTCTTTACGACCTAATACTAGTAACATTTTGTACAATGTGTATTCTAATATAACTACCAGTTAAGGGCTGTTAACTATTACTACTCTTAGCATAGCACTAGTATAACAGGTCGATAACTGACAAAAACTAAAAGAATACTATAAGAATAAACATAAGCCAAAATATTTCAAAATACATAAACCTGGCAATAAGTGCACAAATAATATTACTTAAACCTATGAAAATATCATTAACATGTCTGTTTTACACAAAAACCCCCGATCCTCGGTGACAGGGCAATTTCCGTTAATTTCAAA
This sequence comes from Acleris literana, assembly GCA_946894065.1. Taxonomy (NCBI): domain Eukaryota; kingdom Metazoa; phylum Arthropoda; class Insecta; order Lepidoptera; family Tortricidae; genus Acleris; species Acleris literana. The sequence goes on from OX335683.1 coordinate 8,659,919, forward strand.
CAGGCCAAACATTTGATTGGAGGATTCTGTGCTAACTTCGGCCCTGGTGCGATGGTCAGCTGCGCATTCCCATCGTTTTTGCACCTAACACCCAACACGCCGTTTGCGCGCTAAATTGTTTTCTTGCGGTATTTTGGACATCTGCGAAAGTCCGTCGTTAGGAGCACGTTTATACGTCTGTGTATGGTAATTGATGGATGTTGTTGTTGTTTCGGAAATGGTACTTAATCCTTACTTTAAAACATGACAAAAATATGGATTAAATATCAAATCACTGTATGAGAACAGGAAAACAGCTAGTTAAGTATACAGTGGTTTTATTTCAGCAAAACTTTACATAAACCTTTTGTCAACAAAAAATATGTATATTCAAGGCATAACATGGGCTTATGCATGAAAATTTCGTTCAGTTTTTGTTAAAAAGTTTTAAAACGCAAAGTACATTTCATAAATTTCTCCAACGCTTTGACAAAACATCTTATTACATGATTAAATATAACAAACAAAATATTTCAGGGAGGTGAAATAATTTATAACAGTTCTCGTGCTAGCACACGTCCTCGCCATCCGGGGTATAATTAAACTTTTTGTCCCCGTGTTCTAGACCAGGGCATCCCTAGCACGTCCTAGAATTATGAGCCAATCGTGACGCGTCTCTCCATGCCGAATTTTAACCAAATAACCCTTAGTAGTATTAATATAGAGCTCAAGTTAAAATTTATTCGCTATGATTGCGAAAAGTTGACGTAAAACAGTTGTGTCATTTACACGCGCAGAAAGATAACAATCGTAACGCAATGTGTCTACGGTTAAAGCAGTTAGCACGTACGGACAATTTTAAATTATCACAGCAGTTTGTAATGTCTTAAGTTGGCCATAATTAAAAATATGCAATCGACTTTGCAGTGCATCAACAATATTTGCAGAGACACAAACAGGATGCGTTTTTGCGATCATAAGAAAGAGATGTGCCTGGCTTCTCAGTCGCAGTCTATGCATTGGAGCTGCAGAGACTGCTTCCTAAGCAAGTTGGCTCAGCGCTTGGTTGCTCCGCTGCTGCAGCGCAGCGAGCGGCGAAGTGCAGTGAATATAGGCGCATGTAGCCGCACGCAGCGCTGCAGCACGCCTATATTCACTGCACCTGGCTGCTTTTTTTTAAAATATTTCTTATTCTGGAATCAGTCGCATGACTATGATCAGATGTTTTGGAAGAAAAGGAGATTTATGGCTTGCCATCTTGATGGGGCCAGTGCCTCAACTTCCCTTATCAGGCTAGCACAACGGCTCTTTTGAGTCTTTTGACATGGTCTGGTCCAAGTAATGAACTGGTCAGGGGGTTTGGGTGATTAGATAGGCATTCCTTGTAGCTTGTTGCATAGAATTTCGCTTCTTCAGTGACTGTTGGCATTTCCAGATATTCATGGATTTCACTGTTGCGAACATACCAAGGTGCAGCAGATATGACCCTGAGAATGTTATTTTGGGCGCGTTGGAGGCAGAGAACGTTCGACTTGCTAGCTGAGGACCATAGTTGGATCCCGTAGGTCCATATTGGTTTTAAATTTATTTATTATGTACTCTGACAGCAATAAGGATTTGTTGGACAGTCCGAAATATAAACATTGAATTAGTAATAATTCGTTACGTGTCACGAAATTATGGATCTTTAAAGCAGTGCTATTTTCCAACGACTTAGTCCGCGTAACGGTTATACAATACATAATGGTTGATGTAAGTTGCCACGACGACGACACGTGGGCCTAGTTGGTAGTAACCCATGCTACGAAACTAGCGGTCCTGAGTGCGATTCCCGGTATGGGCAAATATTTGTGTGATGAAAGACAGATGTTTTTTTATGTATTTAAGTATTTATATCGTTGTCTAGTACCCATAGTACAAGCCTAGAGCTTAGTTTGGGACTAGGTCAATTTGTGTGAGATTGTCCCCTGATATTTATTTATTTATATTCATTTCATCAAACAATAAATTATAATGATATTTTTGCAGATTTCGTTTCATCGTTCCTAATTCAGTTTTACGAATATTTGTACGCGCAAGTATTCTACCTAGATACTCAAGAAACTCGCTTTAGTAAAGGCAGTTTGGCAGGTGCTACCCTTAAAGTTTCTTTAACGATTTTGGACAGTTTACTTCGCAATTACGCTAAGCTAAATTTGTTTACGCGTTGTTGAGTTTCATATACCTACGTATTAACATTTTTGTAATAAAGTTTCAAAATTAAAATTATTTTTGATTGAAGTATCAATAACGAGCGAGTCTAGCGACCTGCCCTCGCTTCCCTTCGGTTTATGTAAATCTGACGTTGAAAACCGCATGAAAATCCGTTCAGTCGTTTTTGAGCTTATCGCGAACATACAGACAGAGGCGACGGGGGACTTATATGTAGTGGTGAACAACATCATCAAAAACGGGGTGCGTAACGATCGATATAAAAATATTTCATATAACAGCAGTCGCTACAACGCTCCTTTGATATAATTATTGAACAACAACATTTAATATATTTAAATATGATATAATTATTATTTTATATAATGATCATTTGATCTAATCATAATTTGTATAACATACTTTAAGTATAATGCATATTTACTATAATTAACTCATGATATAAAGTTAATTTCATCTAAAGTACAGTTGGAATAACCTTTTTTGTTACCTTGTGACTCCACAAAGCGGCAGTAGAAGCCGCGGGGCTTCGACGACTCGCCCTTGAACCCCTTGCCCGCGTGATCAAAACTAAGTGAAAGTACCATAATTTTATATACATACATACATACATAATCTCACGCCTTCGTTCCCAGAGTGGGGTAGGCAGAGCTACAGAATTACAAACATCTCTAAAAACTTGTTGATAATTCTATAACCACAATTTGCACAATTAGGCTAAGATGTTTACTAGCGGGTTAGTGACAGGTTGCAAGCCCATCGCCTAAAAAAATAATTTATTTATTTATTAATAAAAAAAAAAATATATACATATATATATATATATATATATATATATATATATATATAATAAATGATAAAATGATTTATATTATATTATATAACCAATCACTCATTTTATATAATAAACGATTGATATAATATCAAAATATCTAATTTTATTTACTTTAATTATCATTTATTCATTACACACCTCAAGAACTTAAGCGGCTTCTTACAAAAGCTAAGTTGACAACATCGCATTATTCGTTTTTCTTTATATTAATGCGAATTTGTCAACATTTTTAGTTTTTCTTAATTATTGAAGTGAATTGATTTATATTTATTAAGTTTATGACTCTGGCAAATCATGTGTGTAATACAACGTTTTGTCATGGTACCTATGGTGTATCATTTTAGATTTACGCAAAATAAAAATCAAAAGTTATAGATAGTTTTAAATAATCTATACAAAAAAAACATCTATCAACGTTGCCAACACAGCTTTTGTCAGACAGCTTTAGAAATAATGTAAAGTATCTGCACTTTAATTCAATTAGAAACCATACATTCCCAGACCAAAACTAACAACATAGACAATTCTCGATACGTCCACGTTTTTTCCATAACCGCCGAGCTAATTAGCAGAGGCACAAATCTTCGAGTCCAAACTTTTAATGACGACGAATGGAAGTTTACACGGCTCTTAAGTTCCACCATTCGCGTGCACAAATTTTCTTGGCCTCATTAAGAAGTTAACGTTCAATTTTCAGCAAAGTTGTTGCCATTATTGATAACTTAAGTTAGTATTTAAAATGTGTACGAAGGAAACCTTGCACTCAGGCAGTTGTGTAGATAAAAAAGTCAGTGTTCAAGGGTTTATTCCACTTTAGTTTAGCCCGCCTTGCTTTTATATCGTAATCCTAGGAAACATAGGAAGCAGATGCGGGCTTGAAGAAAGTGGAATAGTGGCCAGGTTTAAAAGGTAGTGAAAACATTAGGGATCCATTTTAATTACGTTATTTAATCTCAGCCTTCCAATATAGTCGCAAATGACAAGTAAAATATATTGGGTTAACCAAACTTTGTAATGAAAAATATTAATATTTTCTAGTAACATTTTTGCTTACTTATATTTGCTTTACAAATCTACTATAAATCTACTATAACTTTGAAAAAGTGCTCCTAAACCCTGGAGTTCAAAGAGTTCAAAACTATGAACAAACGATGTTTTATGTAGAGTACAATACAAAACACTTGATTGTACACCGAACAAAAATATTACAGAGAAACAGTACAAGAGTACAAAGTTTTATCAACGTATTATCCCCTCAACAAAATTAACCCTTTTTTTCTGTTATTAATTTTGTTTCCGGTGTTGTTGGTGTTGTTGTTGTGTTGTCATTGTTGTTACCTGTCATCTGTCCCATTATTAGTGAAATAGGGGTCTAATTTACTTATAGGTGAAAAACTTAAGTAAAGCTCCTCTTGCATGTAGTTGTGTACAAAACTAACATGGAATTTACGTCAAATTTCAAATATATAATGACAAACGGTCTATACAGATGTGTTACAACTACATGCAAGAGGAGCTTTACTTAAGTTTTTTACCTATACGTTCTGCCGAAAGCCGTAATCTTAATTGTATTTCTATTAAGTAATAAAATAAGTAGTAATAACAAACACAGTTTTGCGCCAACTTCAAGCATGAGCCACGTTCACTCACATTCGCAACGTTACCTCAAAGGATTATTTGGATAGGCAGATAAGTCTTCATTCTCCTTGGTAAACAAACGTCCTTGACTTCTCACGCAATTTCACCCGGATAATAAAATAAGCAGTATATTCGTGCCACCAGCTGCTTCATTTCTTTTATGCCTCCCGAGAAATTGTCTGTCATGCGTAGGTCTTAAGCCGCAATCGCGCCGGGAGAGGTACGGCGCGTTTCAATACTAAATAACAGTAACAAAAAGCAAACTTTAAAAAACTGCTGTTGCTAACCAACTTTAAATCGTCATATTAGTCATTCAAAATGAAAAATGATGAACGAAACCTAAAAACGATTTTTAAATACCTATTCAATGTTACCCCACTTTGTCAGAGTTCGACTTTTTTTTTTCTTTATTACAATATGGCGTCTGGCTACCACCATATTGAATTTTGATTACTGTCATATCTTTAGTGACACTCACAGGATTAAGAGAAATCGATTGACATAAGACTCATCAAAATCGGCCCACGCGCTTAGTTTCTAGAGCGCCACAAAGGAATAAACAAACATACACTACAACATATATATAACAGGCTGATAAACACATTACCCTCCTCCTTCGGCAGTCGGGTACAAACGGCTTCGACACGCGCGTTTTAGTATGGGAAGTTGGGAACGCGCCGCACCGCGCCGCCTACGCTCTCCGTGCGTTTACGGCTTTAGTGAGCAAAGATGCGTGGCCTCGATCTCCTTATGCAGTGTTGATGAGGTCATCGGCGAGACAAACTTATCTGGGCTATAATCTATGCACTTTCGTCTTGAGGTAAAGGGCACTAGTGTGGGCAGTACCTAGGTAAATCGCCGTGTTTGTGTGAGACTCAATACGACTTGCGATTGTTGTCTATTTGTACATGAACGCACACGCTTGCAATATAGCAAGACCTAACCAATTGATTGACTTGTATACTTACGCGCTTACGAAGGTCTAACGGACTTTTCCCGAACCCGGGAAACTTTTCAGGACCTCTTGCACTGTAGTGTATGTGTGTAACAGAAGAATAGTAGATAACACAATACAGGACTTAATTTGGTTGGTGAAAGCCTACTAAATACCTATACACAAGTATTTTTCTCCCACATGCTCGGAAATGATAACCTAACGCGAAGTTCTGTGTTCCAGGTCCAGGCAAAATAAAAAAAAACAAATTTATAATTTACCAACGGCAGCGGCCCCGAAAATGTATGAAATTTCATTACGTAACTGGTGTTTTACTTTTAAAAACCATGATTAGACTAGGATTACTATCTCCAAACAGCCAAACACTCGTGCAATCAAAATTCTTCCTTGTATATATTACTTTTTAAATGTCATAGACTAAAAAGTTAAGCCTTTTCAAACAGCGTTTACAACGTATTTAAAAAAGTGTGTCAAATAGTTTGACTTTTTTTAAATAGAAATTGCGTTCATAAACAAAATAAATTGCCGAAATAACATAAACGTGTAATAAATGTTATAGTTTAAACTATATTTTATTCAAATTGAATTTATTACGTTTAAATTTGTGATTACTCTATTTAAGTGTTATACTAAATCGTACGTTTCTGTTCTTTTTTTCAAGGAAATATTGGGACTGTGTTTAATAATATTAACAATTGTGTTAAATATCCTCACATTGTTGGAGAAAAGCACTATACAAGTCTCGGCCACGCTAACTCTACTCGTCCCGCAACGGCCTATTTCCCGGTCTGTGCAGTAATGTACTATTCCAAGGCTACACAATAACCAAATTAAGAAGGAAGCAGCGCATACTGCCCGTGCCTGGAATAAAAAAATACCTGTACGAAACGGTCCATATCGGAGTCAACGGCGTGTAAAAACATTCCATGCCTCTGCGTCGATATGAAAAGCGATCGGATTCCATCGCGTGCGTGCGGCCTGCGACCGGCATAGCAAATTGAGAAGCTACCTTTATGAAGCCTCGTCCTTAACCAGTGCTGGGTTTTTTGATTGTTATACTAAACGGACTTGAATATGAGTTCTTGGTGCCTACTGTGCTCGTTGTAATAGTAATTGCATGTTCTTCAGCCTTGCTAAAGTTCAGTAGGTATAGTTGTGTCAAAATGTAAGGAACTGGACAGTGTTAAACCTGGCTTTAAGAAAAAAGGTAGATTTATATAGTTTTTACTGCCTATGGTTTGAAGCCATTGATTAGTATGGTTACGGTTTTTCGCGTTAAAAAATTCGAGTTTACTTACACAGTACAACAACGACAATGTGGGTTAAGCATCCGCCACTCTCGTAGGTGTGTACTTATATGCATGTCAAAAAGTGACGGATATTTTATCCATATTTTTTCACGCGAGAAACGCAGACATATTAGGCCCCCTGGAAATAGATTTCCCTCTACATTTCCACGACAGGCTCACGTTAATATCCTTTCTTTTCCTGCCTCTCGACAGCCTACACCGTGCTACAGTACGCATCCATCAGCAGGACTCCTAATAAAAAACATAGTATTTTATGCACGTGCATATTATAATTTTCTTATACAAGGCATTTGCAATGACTACTAACGCCGTCGTAAAAAATGTGTAAAGTATTCCATGTTTTGCGTCACACACGCCGTAAAGTGACGACATGTTTATGGCCCATAAATTTTCAAATAAGTGTACCTTCTGTGAAATTTCATTGTCTTTTTTCTCCCGTAACCCGAAATGAGATTACGAATTTTTATTAGACAATAGACAATACTTACGGCGTTGAAGATACTTACTGAAAATTGGAAATCTATTTAATTATATGTATTATAAAGTTTATAAAGAAAACATAAATAGAGAATATATTGAGAGAGAGAGAGATAAATGAGTGCAACCAAGGTACGGTAGTCCCAGCTTCTTAATTGCTTTCGGCTGAATATCGATATCACGCTTAGCTTATTTGTCACTCGTGTGTCGTAGAAAAACAAAGATTGCCGATAGATATTGAGAAAATAGTAGCACTGTATAGACAGTTGCTTGTTACAGTGGTCGAGGATGTACCATCCTCACCAACAGAATGTTGACGTAGATTAGCAGTATCGCCATTTTACTGCGTTTGGTCCATGGGAGCGACGGAGGTCCAGACCCCATCCCTGCTTTAGTGTTTTTGACCCTTTCACATTTTATTTAACGTTAGGCACTTGCAAATGATACTTCCGGTGTTACCAGCATGTATGACCGGCGGTGAGCCGCAAACGGCAGAAACACATATAATTCGCAACGCTCAGGGCCCGTATTATGGTCACTTTTATCGCGGTGGATAAAGCTTCCGTCACTCTCGCACTTACATACTGGTCAGAAAGTGACAGATGTTAAAACAACGTAAATAGATATACGCTTATCTACGTCGATAAACACGACCATAATCGGCCGGCTGGTGTTGTTGCATGCTTCATACATCTCTAAGTATTTGTTTCTTGCCGTTCGCGCTGTCGCCCTCACGCAATGACGGGGCTTGGCCGCAAGCAGTGGTAACGGCTTTCCACAAGACAAACCTTGCTTAAGACTGACTAAAGATTTTAAAAATCAATTAAGTCGGACTCGCGCACCGAGGGTTCCGTACCACCGCACAGTAGTACTTAACTATATTCCGATTTTAAATAGACTTCGAATCAAAACTCACACTTGACCATTTTGTAGTATTTTTTATTCTTCTTCAGAGTTTGTACTATAATCATACCAAATTTGACGCTTGTATGTTATACCGTTTTTACGATACAACAAAAATAAAAATACGTTGAAAAAAGTTTCGTGCATGGTTTCTTTTATTATTTCAAATTACGTAAAAAAAATATGTGAGAAAATCCGCCGTTATAAATAACAAAATCTCTATCGTGAATGTATTAGTAACATTATTTCTTAAGGCACAGGGTTCAATTTGCTTTGCCTACCAAATTGCCCATGCGTCCTTTTTATTTAGAAGGGCAGTACCTACCTACGGTTCAAAAGATACACTTCTTTAAAGTTGGACGGACGGTCGGACAGCGTAGGCATATTAATAGGGTCTCGTTCGGGTACGGAACCCTAAACATGCTTATTTATCACTGATGTTTAGTAAAAACGATAGGTAAGTCATGATTTAATTGAGTCCGACTGTCTTCTTACCAAAATATGTTTTAGGTGTCCTAGTTTTAGAACTCGCTCTAATCAGTTATTCGCCATCCCTACTTGTCGCACTAAATATACTAAAAACACATTTTTGATACGAGCGTGTGCAACTTATAATAAGAAATACTCGCACATTGACCTATTTAACATTAATACAAATCGGTTTATGTCTGCAATCAAAAATCAATTGAAACCAAAGTAAACTTAAATTAGATAAGAATTCAATGCATATAAATAAATACGTAACTATAAATCTTAATATAAAACCTAAGTAGGTATACATGTACATAACTTCACTAAAGCATCTTTATAACTTATATGACTAGTTAATTAGGAGTCTTAATTAAGATAGTTAATTATTAGTATAGGCATTTTTCTTTTTCCTTTACCTTTGTTTCTTAGATCATTTTATAACTTTGTAACATCAAATTATTCTTATTATTTTTCACGTCATATTGTCGACCTTGAGCAATTGTATCTATCTTTAAGTGGAAACTGCTTTGGCTTACTGTATTATCCTTTATGTTTGTATATTGTGTGAATTTATGTACGCTGTTTGTTTCCCAATAAATAAATAAATAAATAAATAAATAAATGATCTCTAATCCTCAACACACGTCATTGCCACTTGTATTTAATTCAATACTAGTTTTCGCCCGCGACTCCATCCACGTAGAAGTCGTTTATCGCTGCTCCCTTGGAAACTGTCCAATTTTCCGGGATAAAAAGTATCATATGTCCTTTTCCAGGACCTAACCAATTATGTGTGCCAAGTTTCATCTCGATCCGTTCAGTGGTTGAAGCGTGAAAGACGGACAGACATACACACTTTTACATTTATAATATTAGTATGGATTCATAACGAGAAGCTTGCTTATTAATATTTACTTGAATTAAAAAGGGTGGTCAGATCTAGCGGTTGTAAAACCAAAGCAAAGATCGCGGATGGAAAGCAAATTGAACGGTAAAGTTTCTACGGCGCGGGAATAGAAAACGTCAGTATACCGTAGAAAGGCTATTAATTATGAGAAAGGAAATTGAAACCCCAGTGGAAATGGAAAAGTAATAAAATGCAACAGCGATTGCAAGATGAGTGCCGAGCGGGAAACTGGGGCAATCTCGACGAGTCCAGGTTTTATATTAAGTTATTAATAAATGACAGTTTTTACTTCTTCTTGGGATTGGCTTGAAGTTACTTGATTGGTGAGGTTTGTAATTAACGTATCAGGAGCACGTTGAGATAAATTAAAAAATTAACAACAGCATAACAAGCATTTAGTATGTACTAAGTATGTTTAATTATCAATAAATGGCAACACTATGTAACAATAATAAACACACTTATAATATAACGTTATACATATAGATAAAATAACAAAAATTTGACAAATATACCAATCGACATAGGCCTTGTTAGAAACACTATCTTTTTCATTAACATCATGTAGTGACATCTTTTAAGTGAAGTTTGGGATCAGCTAGTGAAACTTATCACGGTCTTTAACTAATTAGTGATTTGGCGGTAAACGTGACCGGTGCATTCCTTGAGGTCATCTATCCACTTATTCCACTTCCACCATAGTCGTCCTGGTGTTCTTTATTCGGGTACCATAACTGGAACCTTTAAGATTAACGTGGGGAATTGAAACTTTCTTTGTACTTGATCGAAAAAGGCGACTTCCCGTTTTATAACAGCTGAAAATGTATTTTGCAGTTAGCTTGTTCGAAGCTATACGTTGGATGCGAGGCTTAATTGTCCACAGTAAAGAAAAAAAATGATTGCCTTAAACAGATAGATATCACACAAGAGAAGAGGAGAAGATACAATTACACAAAAACTTTAAAATATCCAGATATTAGAAACCCTGACATACATCATCACACATTATTTAGTACATATTTCATTCAATCGTCCAAGCATTCGAGCAACTAAATTTAGAGGAAACACACAGTTAAGGTAAAAGCTAAAACTAAAACTATTCTTTTTTTAATTAAACTATAACAAACACAAAGTTAAATACGAATACAAAGACAAAGGGCTCGGGTTCAGCATTGAGCTGTGCTTGCACACAGAGCTGATTTTCAGCGCGCGTTGCAGCGCAGTAACTTAAACATTTTTCGTAATGTTCAAATCTCAAAAGCAAGCTGTTCATCTTATGCCTTTCTTGTTCGTAACCCACGTTCCACATCCATACAATAGAGTTGCCCAGACGTAACACATCACGACGCCTAGTGGGGAAGTGTATCTTTGGGTCTTTCAGTATACCTTTGACATCTTGTGAAATGCTATCTTAGCCTGTCCTATTCTACACTTTATTTCTTAATCATCATCATCATCTTACCCTTATCTCGATCACTTGAGATCGACGCAGCAGCAGCACGTCTTTTTCTCTCTCGTCTTCAGCCGGCATGTCAGAATTCAGCGCATCTAACCATAAAAAAATCATTGTTATTGTTATTATGCTGTAAACAAAAGATTGCGAAAGGAAGGTTTTTTTATCTCACCCAAGCACCGTGATTTATTCTGAATTATTGTTGTTGGTCCACACACTCCACACGTCGCGCCCTCGAAAAAGATGAAGGGATCTTTAAAATCATTTTAATATTTTCTCAATTGAATTTCGCTATAAGTAACAAAATTCTATAAATGTTATTTTATGCCATTTTCTCGTAACATGTTTATTGTATATTTATAAATATTCCGATATATTTTATAAATTACTGTTCAGTAATCATTACCCTTCCTTCGCTCCGCCATAGTCAGGTAAAAAATAACTTTACTAAATTTTATTTAGAGTGGTTTCGGTGTTAACAACAACTGTATTTCGGTATTCGAGATCAAAAAGGAAATAACCACAGAGAACTTGTGTCTTGAATGGTTTTAACAGACTAGGAACGTATTACTTAGATTTACAACCCTTTTAAATTGAAGTTCCCGGCTGGGACCCGCCGCAGCCCAATTTAAATCTTAACTTTTAGTTAAACTTCGCCATATCTCCCACTGCAGGAGACGAGGATTAAGGAATAATTGAAGTAGACATTATATTATAACATTATACTTAATTTGAAAAGGGATAAAACAGATTAATATTGAAATTGTGTATAAATAAAATACAGTTGTCACGCCTTTGAAGAATTTTAAGTGCAGTAGGGTGGTGAAAATGGTATAAATTGAAAACTTGAATATTTTATTATTTATGGTAGGATACCATGTATGTTTGTGTGTAAACTCTGTAATGCATATAAACAATTACAAGACATGTTTGCATCAATATAGATAATGTACACAAGCGGACTTATCCCATATAGGATCTCTTTCAGTTAACCTTGGAGTAGAATACGCATGGTCAATGCAGAACAGGATAGACAAATTAACAAAGGTTCTAAAAAAATAATTAGTCTTGTTAAAAAAAAAAAGTTTAAATTGGGTTTTTTAATAGTACGAATATCCGTCAATTCGACTCTTGGAAGTTTTGTTCTAGTTACAAAGTAGTAAAGAGCGAAGTATGAACATAACTCAAAATTAAAGGATCGTGTATTCGCCGCATTGAGGGCCCATACATTTAAGACTTACACAGAGAGTTTGTCAGAATATTAAAATCATGTTTTGTTCACGGTTCGGATAGCTAATATGACTTTTAAAGCTATGTGCTACCTAGATACGTTTAGTAAGAATGTTTTCGTCCATGCCGTGGTCGTCTTGCATATTGTAAAGAAATACTCTGCATGACTGCATTTTATACGCCAGCATTTTTAACAAACATGAGTATGTTGCATGAAGACTTATTGTTTAGATGTAATATTTACTCAAGGACTCCAAATAACAATATTTTCAAAGGAAGGTTTAATAATAAGCATTAAGATTTGCTTAGTCTATCTACTACGGATTATTAACATGTAATGTCTTTCATTCCTCTATATGTATAAATAACTAGCTGTTGCCCGCGACTCCGTCCGCGCAGAAAAATAAAACATAGGCTATGTTCATCAGGGATAATGTAGAATTGTAATTGGATAATGTAGGGTTCCATAGTGGCTTAACAATTAAAGTCCATGACTGTACATATACCAATGCATCGATTTTTGAGAAATCATGCGCTCAAAGTAGAAAATAAACAATACAATTTTACCGAATCTTCTTTTACCGAACCCAAAAATCGACCCGCTGTCGTCTTAAGGTTAAAAATCCTGAAAACATTTCGTAATTCAGCAAGAAAAATCCTAAAACCTAACCTAGCACTCCAGACTCCGGAGGAAAACATTTACCGATATCTAGCCAAGTACCTAAATCATTGTTAGTGCTAAAACACGAGCTACTCGTACCTCTAGAAGTGACACTTATCGGGGAGGGCGTACTTTACTGAACCTGACCCAAATAAAGCGTGGCGCTATCACGCTCTCCGAAGATTTGTTGGCAAAGCAATTTAGGGCTGCCCTATCCTGACAGACGCTCGCAGGGTATAGCTTTGTTTTGCAGGAATAAACGAAAGAACTAGTATTGGAAGCAGTTCCTTAAATGGATTTGGATTTAGTTGTGACGTGAATGTGTTTAGTAAATAAAGGTCTAGAAATTTCAGACTGTGCTTTAATGTAGTTTTAATGACACTATATAGATAAATTACATATTATAGTGTAATTGTAGTGTATCATTATGTATTTTTAATATTAATGTTTAATTAGGAGATGGCGAGATGACCTAGAGTCGTTTGCGAGCGATTGGCAAGAGTGCGCTCAGAGGGCCCTGCCAAGATGCATTGCGCTTACTAACGTTTCTATTCGTTTCATTTTTCAACCAATCGCGTCCCTGGTAGATCACGTGACTTTTCGTATCACGTCATCTACCAGTGACGCGATTGGTTTAAAAACGAATCGAATAGAAACGTTAGTTAGCGCAATGCGTCTTGGCAGGGCCCTCAGGATAGGGACTAATGGCGAAAAAGAGGGGAGGCCTTTGTCCAGCAGTGGGACACAAAAACAGGCTAGGAAAAAAAATGATAAAATTTATAACTTCATCAGTGTATTAAAAACTTCTTCTCTGCAATAATGGTTTTGTACGAAGCATTTAAGTATTCACTGTAAATTACCGACGTGTCTTATCTTATCTTATCAAAACCCTTTAGGATATTTTATGCAATTTCCCTCGTACGCACTCAGCTGTTGGAATGTGCAGGTTTCCTCATGATATTTTCCTTCCATCGGGTTTCCATTCCATTTACTTAAGTTAGAAAAAGTCATTGGTAAATGGTAACCGCGGGGGTTCAAACTCGTTACCTTACTTACGACCACGACTCAACTCCCTAAGCAACTAGGCCAACGACGCTCTCCAAACGACTACAATGTGTAAAAGAGCCCCGATAATTTACAAAATTAATTATTTTTTGTATTTGAATAAAGTATAAATAAAATCAGGAGACCCTTATCCACAAGTGGAAAGAGCCGAGCTGATGATACGAGTAATGACGACTATGAGAGATATAACATCATGCTTTTTTTTAATTTAAATTAAACCAAAATAACCAGCTATACAACTTCAACAATACTAAGAGACAGCACTCATAAATTTTTAATAAAATCTACACACTTGTTTTAAACACTGCAGCACTGAAAAATTCTTCGAATATCGCCGCACAATATTCACGTGTAACTATGACTCGATACGTGTCTCTTTGACTATTTCGTCCAGTTCACAAAATATTTTACAGCCGGTTGAAACATTTTATTCCCAAAAAGAACATGTTCCGTAGCAAACATGTTATGGTGTGTTAACAGCGTCCACGTGAACAGTGACAGCGACGGTGGAACGTGCCTGGGCTCGGTTTTTGCCCACTTTTGTTGGGATACACCTGAAAAAAAACGCGACACAGAGCAACCGTGTCCAGTAATTCACTATACCGCTGCATAGTGAAGAAAATTCAGTAGGTGTACCTTACTCCACGGTGCGAAATTTAAAAAAAGATTATGGCGATGGTTTTTCTTTTAATTAAGTACCAATATCAGTATATACTTATCATGTAAGTATACATTACATCCCTGTATTTGTTTATTTCTCCTTCTTTTATGCAGCAATGGAGCAACAGACAGACGGATTTTTAAGTAAAGAGGTAGTCGGAGACGCCATAAGCGACGTAAACCACTATTAATCCCGAATGATTATACATTTTCGCGGGCATATCGTTAAACGACTTCCATGCGGACGTTGTCAGTGACAGATTTCGTACCTGCAAAATAAATACCTATGCGAAAATAGGCGAAATACCTATACTTTGGGTTTGTCTGTTTAATTTGATGTAATTATAATATATTTCAGGTGAAGTTGAGTACCTAAGTAATGAAGAAAAACATAGAACATTTACTTAACATAATGGCATACGTGTACGAAATTTAATAACCTCATGTTCTAAGATAACGAGAAACCGATTAATTAAAATAAAAAAACGGCACTTTGGAATAAGCCTGCACAAAACACCGTGTATTTGTTTCACTACAACTAGCGAAAATAGTCTTCAAATTGAACCTGCTGTATATTTTATCAGTACAGTGACATGCAAACGCAAGTACCTACCTAGTGGCTGAGTAATCACATTTCGTGTTATCCTTTTGTTATTCCGCTGGACAAGGCAGTGGACACAAAAACCCTGATTTATGCAGCATTATTGTCGAAATACAACGTTATCGTGTAAACGTATAAATGGGGGTGAAACATGAACGTTACGAGTAAAATATCGTGCGAGTTTCAAGGGCGAGCAAACATAATTATGGCGGGGTTTGGGTTTAGACACGTTTGTTTACATCTAGCTTAAATTATTATAGACCTTTTAATTGATGTAATAATATATTTATTTTTATCAGCTCGCTTCAAAGTTAAATTGGTGACGTGTGTCCGATATCCGGTCATCAAAACGGCTTGCATACTCGTACAAAAACCCCTTATTCATAAAAGATAATTATGTACCGTTGCATACGTTAGTCAAAGTATTCTCTGTCCCTTTCTGTCAAATTTAAATATCACAATGAAAAAAAAGGCCAGACCATATTTACAGCACAATTAAGCTATTGCACGTTTAAGAATAAGAGGGCTAGTCTTTTATCAAGTGTGAATGTTTTAAGTGTAAACTCAAGTAATGTGCAGAATATTTTATCGCCAGAAAACACTTTTTCTACGCAGTCACCTAAAACTACAAACCTATATTAAGTTGTGCACGCATAATGTCGTATGCACCTTGGCACAACTTAGCCTCGGGGTTGTAAACCAAAGACCAACGCAGACCTCCGCACGACTGTCAAGTTAGTTTTTTGGCCAGTGCTCGCCTTCGTCAAGTAAAAGAAAATCCTAGTTATACTTTGACAGATACCTCTTTCGCCCTCCGTAAGCCATATATTCATGAAACATTGGGAGGAGGTCACAAATTCTTGGATTATCGCCAGTGGCCTGACGTGGATTTGTTACAAGAGTAGAAAATTCAGTGTTCACCCGCCTTAAGTCTTTTCTTTAGAATATTAACTCTGTGGAGTCGGCATTGTAAAACAATTGTTTATAAAATCATTATTCTTGAAGTCATCTTTTGAGACGTAATCGTAATTAACAGCGGAATGCAGCTATTTCATTTAATTTTGCTGCATGGAGAAAAATACGTGTTGAGTTGCTACTGCAAGGTCTCTGATCAATACAGGCAAAACTAATTGACAAAATTGATGATTTTTTCCATGGAATTTGGTAAACTATCATGTTAAATTGTGACGCCTGTAATATTAAATAAGAGGCAGCTTTACAACTCATTTTTGTCATAGTAAAAAGCAATTTACAATACTTGGATCCTTTTTTTTCAAATTAGATTCAGTGTCATATCATGTATATTTAATATTAGTGTAAATGCTTCAACAGTAATTCACCCTTGCTAAAATATAGATTGTTTTTTTTCACAAAACAATTAGATGAAGGGTATCATGGTACCATACATAAAAGTTTACAAATTACCGTAAATTTGAGGGCTTTCATTTTATCATTTCATAGATTATTATCCACCACAAAATTTAAAGAAGGAAATCTATCGTAAATAAAAATGAATCGCCAAAATGAATGTACGCGCTAACTTCCGAACAGCTGCACCAAATCGGATAATTATTTTTTGTTGTGTTCATTATTGATAGAACAAGGTTTGTATGACAAAAACAAAATTGAAAAATCTGCAGGGAACGTCGGAAATTTGCAGCAGGGGCGAAGCCGCTGGCCGCCAGATATCATATCATAAAAAAGCCCTCAGTTGCGCGGTATTCTATGAATTGCGATATGCGGAAAAGTTTCAATGTGCTTTCAAGAGTAGGAATCTCTTTGGTTTTCCCTGTTGCTCCTATTCGGCATAGACAGGGGTGTAGGTACATCGGGAAACTGTCGGATTACGCTGGCTGCGGCCTCAAACGGAAACTTTTATCCTTCAACGTTTTTTGTTCGCAAACGTATATACATACTTGTAGCATTGAGCACAGATTTAATGTAACTCTTGTTTCCTTTATTCCACTATTGTAGCCGTTAGGACCGCGAATGGGTAGTTAAATGTAATCTGCATTTTCCGCCCAAAGCATTAAACGGGATCATACTTAATCGTCAACCGTTAATATTTCATAATCCCCCGCAAAAACCTCTTCCTGTAACATAATTAAGCCTCAAAATGACACACAGAATAATTAAAAAAATAGACGATTAAAAACACGCACTTTTGCCGACGTAAAAGAAAATATTTTCTGCAGTAAAAGCGGTTAAAAGACTTTATAATACCTGAAGGGTCATTTCACGGCAGTTGAGTTTCCGGCACAACTCACACACGGCACAGGCTCACTCACTCAGTAGGTATGTCTGCAGTGTGCTCTCAGGCTTTATAGCGAAATTATTTTCTTTAATGTGACAGTCATTAGGATAAACAAAGCTCGAACACCCATTTGAAAATAGCGTAATTTACTCTGGCTTGTTAGGGTAGGCGTACACAGCCGGTGGCATTAATTTGGGTCCATTCAAGCGTCGGGGATTTCGCTGATCAGCGAAATGACAAATAGGTAAACGCACGTGCGCGGTGCCGTATTCAGGACAAATGCGTAATGGTTGTTGTTAGCCGCGGCTACGCAGCGCTCCGTTAACACTGCTAAATCATCAATGCAATGTTGTGACGAAATTAAAATGATCTTTTCAACGTTAGTTAGTTTATGATACGTAGAGGTTCCCATAGCTTATGTAGGCGTTTTCTTTTTCAAATAACACGAATAAACAGAACCTAATAGGACCAAAAACCAGGAACATGCTGAGCAGGAACCATTTTGCTCCGTCTGGCACTTGGCACTGGTTCAGTTGTTTTTGTATTTTTGTTTTTGTTTGTTAATTTATCTGTTAGATGTAAGCAAATAAACGTTTTTTCTTTCTTTCTTTCTTTCAAAGTCAGTTAACATTCTGTGGTGTACCTAGCAATATCTCTGTAACAGTGTTGTTTTCAAAAATTGTTTGTTTTCAAAAATATTTTTTTTAATAATACATACCTACGTAATAAATGACGAAGATTGTTCACCTCAAAATTAGCAGTAAATACAAACTACGTACGCTTTCACAGAACTTTCTCAAGCTTTTAACTTTTCAAACGAGAAATTTGTGCATTTCATGCTTTTTGAAGTAGTTTGCACGAGATATGTGGGCAAAGCTTCAAAGTAACTTCTATATAACTTCCCAACTAATGTTTGAGGGGGGTCATTCAGAATAAATTACCTTACCTAAACAAGTAGTAAGTACTAATCGATCGTTACTAAACTTTAGGAACGTATTTTCGGCCAATGAGGTGCATTTTTTATATGTATGTATGTATTTACGAGTACTACGTAAACACTTTATTGTACTAAAACAATAACTTTAACAAACATTAACCCCCTTACTAATAAACTTTGAGCATGGGGGCATAACACGTACAAATTATAATTCGTGCTTATAATTTGTACTAGATGGCACCACCAGTATCATCAGGAATATTATTTTCTTCATTTCCGTTAATCAAGGAAAAGTTAAGCTTTTATTAATCAGATATACCTTAATTTAAATGCAAACATCATTCTTTACATAAATTTAAGGCTTTATTTTAGAAACTAAGAATGGCATTTTTTTGCGGTACACTGAACGGCCATCATTAGCTATTGAACTTGCTACGTGATATTCATTAGATCCGCTAGATGGTGCTTATACGAGGACGTTAGCGCCGACTTGTGTCGTCGCGGTCACTCCCGGTATAGATATTCAATGGAACAACATTTAATTAAAGCGTTTGTTATTTCTTATTCCAAAAATACACAAGTTTATTTATTTTAACACCACAATAAATAACTTCCCAAGTATTTTTCACTATGCGTTTGACACAAACAAAAGTAAAAGTTATCTTTCTTACTCTCGTGTTTTTCGTATCTGTCCATCATTCATTAGTGAAACAAGTGAACATAATTGTAGTTTGTATAGCTATCTATATGCAACTGCGACTATTTTTAACCGACTTCAAAAAAAAAGGAGGTTCTCATCTCAATTTGTCCTGTATGTATGTATGTTCGCGATTATCTCGCGTTTGGCTGAACCGATTTTGATGTGGTTTTCATAAAAGTATTTGTTACACTAAGGAGGTTTTAGTTATTTAACCGACTTAAAAAAAAAAGTTTCTCAGTTTGAACTTTTTACAGAGTTACATTTTTTTTTTGGTTTGATAGAGTATACTTCCTAGGTAATCCCATTGTCACCAATCATGAGTCTAAATCTGAATCTGATGAGGGGATCCGTGAGGAATTGAGGGAACTCCTCAAATATCATAGGCATAGGTACATACAACGATTTTAGTATTTTTAGTAACAAGTCCAGCATTTGCATTCAGCAAGTATCATTTGGTGAAGTGGAACTGATGATGAACACCACAAATGGCCTCCAACTCCTCAACGGTAGGTACCTATTTCAAGGGTGGCGATAAGATACCTCGATTAAGATAGTTCAGGTTCAGCAATTGTAACGTGAATGTTTAATTGTTTAAATATGACTATGACTTTCCCGAGGCGTTGCTTGTTTAATTAAAGGTCCAGCCACACCGGATGCGTGCGCGTAGACGTGACGTGCGCTTGCGATTTACACTGCGTTGTATAGTGACATAGGTGGTCACATTTGCCTACAAATACCTACCTATGACTTCGATTTAGACAGTCAAAAGTCCTTAAACATTTTTATTGTTAGTTACCTACATTTATTGTTACCTACCTACTTAAAAGTAAGATATAAATTAAGGACAATTTTATTGACTATTTTAGATGAGTAAAAATAAAATATATTTAGTGCACGGACCTAAAAAAAAGGACGTAACGTTGCCTTAGACAGGAATGAAGCTTGCAAGGTCGGCGATTTCGTTCGTTATAGGTAGGTACACGAGTTACCGCATGCACACAGATACCTACACTAAAAACGCACGCAGTTTACGTGTATGCCAATTTGCATTCTTGACTCATGATAAGACGAGGAAACACGTCCGTATTTTTTTAGGTACGTACTTTAATAGTGTTCATAAAAGTTGTTGGTACAATGTTGTATGGACGCGTGACGCGTCATCACTTAGGTTCTTTAGCTTTTAAATCCCAATATAAACCTACTAGCTGTCCGCGCCCGGGCCGCCAATACTTAATCGATTACAATTTTTCCACAATCGATTATACATGTGCATCCTATTTTATTAGCATGATGATGATGATGATGACGATGGTGATTGTGATGGTGATGATGCTGATGGTTATGGTGATGAATTGATGATGATGATGGTGATGACGATGATGATGATGATGGTGATGAATTGATGATGAAGATGATGATGATGATGATGATGATGATGTTGATGATGATGATCAAGATGATGATGATGATGATGACGATGGTGATTGTGATGGTGATGATGCTGATGGTTATGGTGATGAATTGATGATGATGATGGTGATGCCGATGATGGTGATGATGGTGATGAATTGATGATGATGATGATGATGATGATGATGATGATGATGATGATGATGATGATGATGATGATGATGATGATGATGATGATGATGATGATGATGATGATGATGATGATGATGACGATGGTGATTGTGATGGTGAGATTGCTGATGGTTATGGTGATGAATTGATGATGATGATGCCGATGATGGTGATGATGGTGATGAATTGATGATGATGATGATGATGATGATGATGATGATGGTGGTATCGATGATGTTTATGATGACGATGATGATGATGATGATGATGATGATGATGATGATGATGATGGTGATGATGATGATGATAATCTTTTATTTTCCTTATAGGTGATGTGAAAAGCAGTGTGTCACACAGTAGCAAAATTATTTCCACCTTGGGCGTTAACACTTGAATCCCTCACTACGCTCAGGATTCTATTTTAGAATCCTTCGCTTCGTCACGCTTTGTTCAGGATTCAATGTACGCCCTCGCCATAAATATGTCATTTTGCTTCCTTGATACACAAATAACTATTACGACCTACCAAATTCCTATAAGTACCTATCTATCTATATAAATAAAAATAAAACATTATAAAAATCGGTCCAGCCGTTTCGGAGGAGTTCAACCACAAACACCATGACACGAGATTTTTATATAAGTAAATAGATCAGTTCGTTTTTAACGGAGGTTCAAACCGCATCAGTTTAGAGCTAAAGTACTTACGTAAATTATATATGTACATATATGTAATTATATATATATATATATATAGTACAAGTATAATAAATAATTATTCTGTTCTTTCACTTACTAGTCTAACTACGGCGATGCGCATCGTTTGCAAATCACTAATAAAGTGAATAAATAGATAGGCAAACAAAAGGTAGTTCACGCCAAAACTTGATCACAAGGACCCAATATTTTTGCAAAGATATGCTTAAAGAATGTAGAATCAACGTTTAGTTTTATATGACGGCGCGCTGCGGCGGCGGCAATTCATAAAGCTTTGACAAAACTGCCATCTGTCGAACTGATTGCGAGGTTACGTGCCGTTCATAGCTTAGCAGACATTTCGATTGTGCTGCCACTGCTGGCGAAACCACAGAAACTTATAGTGGCGGCGGCTATCGACTTTAGGACGGCAACCATTTTCGATTCGCGACTGAGTATCTGTAGAGTATAGTAATCTGTGCTTTGAGTAACGGTGGTATAGCTATACAATGTTTTGTCCTTATCTGTCATTGTGACATTTGAATTTGACAGATAAGGACAAAACATTGTATAGCTATACCACCGTTACTCAACGTTTATTAGTAAGGGGGTAAATTTGCAGAAGTAAAAGTAGTACGAGTATCTACTTACAAAGGCGAACCCCTTTTGTCACTCTTCATTTAACAATTGTTGCGGTTGACAATGATAAAGTGATTCAAAAACATTTTGATAATGACATTAAATACACAGAGCAACTTTGTGTTGCCCGATATTTATCGCAAATTCACAAATAATGGATTTACAATTTAAATATACCTAATCGAAACATAAGCTACTCACATATCCGAAACAGACAAATACGTAGGGAAATCCGCAAATAGGGAGGGATAGCTCCCTTCTACATTCCCCCATTCGTTTTAACGTAAAGCTCTTATTACCAGGGCACAAGGGTGGTTCTCGATGAGATGGTAACATTTTGGTTAATTTGTAACGAGGTCCGATCCTTCAACGTCCGAAACTCCTGGGGCAGAATGAATGGGTGACGTAATTAAAATAGTTAACAGGTGGCGTGTCTACGAGAATGTTAGGTGCCTCGATAATTCTTGGAACAGTATGGATGCCAAAAAATCTTCAAGTTAGTACCTACTTGCCAAAAATAATCATATCACTTGGCAGTGGCGGCTCCATGCCTCTTTTTCATTTTGTTTTTCCCATATTGTTAAAACATGATTGTTATTATTTTAGTAAATGTTATTTACTTGACAGCAAAGGTGGTCGTATCGTTAAAAAAAACTGGCAATGTACTTAGACGAAGATAAAGTGGAAAAATGTTCTGATATGTCATTTATTATGTAACTGTGTATATTGTGAGATTGTGACCTTAATGTAGTATGTTCTCTAACGGTTATTTCTGGGCGTCTAATTAACACAGTATCGTCAACGTGATAATAGCTCTTATTTGCTTGACGGTAATGGCGGCTGAGTTAAAGACAATATGATAACACGTCAAAAGCAATATTGTTTACCGTGTTCAATAGAGCCCCTGTTTGGGTGGTTTATGGTCCCCTAACCTGAAGTTGACCGTCTGGGACATTGCAGAAGGAGAATATAAATGTCTACTCTTTCAACTTTAGTGGAACTGCCCCGGGGAGGATCAAGTCAATATTTTTAGGTTATTTTCATCATACTTTCTGTTACTATGTTATGTATACGAGGAGTCGAGTACTTGTCATTTAGTTTAGGTACTACTTGGCTTTTTATACAACAGATTAATTAATACAACACAATACAATACAAACCACTTTATTGAACACGATATATACCAAGGAACGAATATACAAAAAACACATAGTGGGTCAACAGGCGGCGGTCTTATCGCTAAATAGCAATCTCTTCCAGACAACCTTATAAAGAAGGGATGGTTACAAAAACACGATTCATTTTTTAATGTCATTATTAAATAGCAACCACCTCGTACGTAACGTATTTTTTTATGGCCAACATTACAATATTTACAAAGTGTAAAATTCTAGATCCCATTCATAATTTTCACTCGTGCATAATTACGAGTAAATACGAATTCGCCTGCAGAGAGAAATCCATTGAAACTTCGGGAGAGTAAATAAAGGGGGTAGATTAACAGATACAATTTATAGGGCAATAATTTTGCATCTTTACTCTAATAGCTCGGAAGAAATATATGCGGTTTAGGAGCATTTAAATACATTATCTTTTAATTTCCTATACTACTAGTAGCGTATAAGAGAAGTGTGTGGTGCCGCCTTTTTTTTTGGCTTACAGAAGGCAAACGAGACCCATAGACATTTGCATTATCAAGACTACAATATTAAGGCTGCACAGTCTTCTGGAAAAAGAGGAAAAATCATTACAAAAATAAATTTATTACTCTATTAATAGATGTTTAATATTTATTTTAATGAAAATTAAATTCATGAATTTTAAATCATTTCTCGTTAGTCTCTGCCGAAACTGGCCAATTTTCCAGTATGTCCGTCTCCGGGATAAAATATTTGAATCGAGAAGACGAAATAGATAAACAAACACACTGTTGTGTAAAATGTTACCAAGGATTTACGTTTTGTCAGTTTACTTTGTAGTTTCCATTTTATTTCTACTCTAAAGGTCTCTGCATACGTAACGTGATCAGAGGGGCTATTACCTAACGCACTCGCAATCGCAATCGTTTTCATTTTGAAAATGGAAGGCTTGTCTGCATACAAAATGAAACCAATTGTTTCGCCTTGAAGCCGATCGCGATTGCGAGTGAGTTATGTAATAGGCCTGCTGGACGTGGACGGGACGGGGACGGGACGTGGTGGTTGCATACATTTTTTGTTTTCCCGTCACGTTCCCGTCCCGTCCAAATCGTTACGTATGTACATACCGATACATTTTCTATGAATCTCTAGGTAAAATTGCTAAAATTCCCCGTCCCGTCCGTGTAAAATCACGTTATGTATGCAGAGACCTTAAGTTTTGCTATTGTTGATAACATGTTGATTTGCAATGAATTTCACGCTTAAATTCCTCGTTTGAAAGAAAATCACGGTTTGAAGCCGGTGATTTATAAAAGATATCTTTGAAAGAAATAAATTAGTCCGGGACATAATGCACC
Source organism: Acleris literana (assembly GCA_946894065.1). NCBI lineage: Eukaryota > Metazoa > Arthropoda > Insecta > Lepidoptera > Tortricidae > Acleris > Acleris literana. The sequence goes on from OX335683.1 coordinate 8,684,579, forward strand.
GAAACTGATTTTAATTAAGATTGCTCTTTCAGAACAACGTGCAATCAGTTTAAAAATGCATTCAGAGATGAGAATGAATGTCCAACCGACGTCCATTTTAACTCTTATGAGAGTGGTGAGCTTGTAGAAAATGTTTTGATCAGAAACCTTTCTAAAAACCGTTGTTTTGAACAATATAGATAATTACAAGAAAAAAAAAATTATTAAGGTAGTCGCATGACATGACAAACATCCATTAACTTAAATATAAAACCTACCAAGTGCATGTCAGACTTCGCACATTTAGTGTTCCGGACCTTCTTACTGATTTATCAATATATTGGTATTTTTTAGTAAAGTATATTTAATACATACCACATTATCACCAAATTTCATGTTCATAGGTCAATGGGCAGTTAAAAAATTCTTCATAACATAATTTTGAAATAAAAGCTGAATTTGGCGGCTTTTCATTCCTATGTTTTTCAATATTTTTTAAAACATCATTACATACAAAATGTATCTACTCAACGAGCTCTACACAACAAAACCCACTCGAAGGAGTAGGTGAAAAAAAAATCGCATCCCCATTTACTTGTATGTGAGCCACGTTAAAAACATTAAGGCCCGCTTGCACGTAAACGTTAACCCTACGTTAACCCCAGGTTAACAGGTTAATTTGTTAAAATTGACAGTTCTTATATGAATCTGATATTCTTTAATAATTTAACCTGGGGTTAACCTACGGTTAAGTTTTCGTGCAAGCGGGCCTTAAAAAGTATTTAGAACAACAAGATGCTTATCCTGAGAACAGTAGCTTCAACCATTTGGTTTTTAAACGGCAAAATAAACAATTATAATATACAAAAATATAAAAATATACATAAATATAAAAAATATACAAATATACAAATATAAAAAATATACACTTAATAAGTATATTATAGCAAAATCGAGCTTGCAAATAAAGCAAGGACTTTAAAAAGACATTCGGGTTCGGGTTCAGTCAGTTAGACCAGCATAAAGAGCGTATGAGAGCGAGAGAGGAAGAAATACAAATTCGAAGGGGGCTGTAATGTGCTACTTGTAAGGTTACAATTTCTATAATCCTATTTGCTTATTTTATGAATGGACGCCTAGGTTATTGTGACACAAGGGTTTTAGTATACAGCGGAAATGGCAGGGAAATAAGAGCTGTAATTGTTGTATTTAGTTGGAATGACAGATATTTCGAATGTATATGTAAATACAGAGTTCTATTTGGTAGTTATTAAATTTTGAATGTCAATGTAAGTGCATAGGGCAAAGGGCATTGGGTAAATTTTTATGAAGAAAATTGTCTTTTTTTTTAGCGGCCTCGGATTATTTTAACATAGTCATTTAGAGGACCTCACTAGCATTAACAAGGATTTTATTATTACATAATAATACTTTCTAATTTGTTTAGAAATATATATTCCTGAAAATTAACTGCATTGTAAATAATTGGTCTAGGAAAGTTCTCTAAAATAACATGACTTTAAAACTCTCTTTCTTTCAATTCCCAGGTTTTAGTTGGAGCAACACGGTAACAAAGGCTGGGAAAACGAAACAAACCCCAGTGGACAAATTTGCAGTGGTAAACAGAATGCATATAAAGAACGGTCGCCTCATGAAAATGCAGTGGGGTGCAACACTTGGTCCAGATTTGAAACACTATTTGCACAAAACAAAATTAAGAGAAAACTGCGTGAACTGACAACGAAACGAATTTAAGCTCCTTACACTAAAATGTTTTAATTTGCGCAAATACCTACTTATAGAAAACTACTATTAAATGAAAATTGTTTTAAGGAAATTCTGAGATTCTATAATAGGTAAGGATAAAACAACAAAAAAATGTAGATCCCCGCGTAAAGAACCTAGCACACTAACACAGTACCTTAACAAAAAACTAGCACTTAAACTTTCCAGTACTTAAAAAAGCGCTGAAACTTCTCAGAAGGAAACTTGCAAAAGGTTTTCGTATCAAAGTAAAACTACTTCTTCCTTATAATTTGCTAAGTCTGGGTTCCTTGACACTGAACCGGGCCGAGCAAGTCGGTATGTTTTTGCTAAAGCAGCCTCGTCCTTTATAAAACAATACCGACAATAGTGCCCCAGTATTTCGCTGTAGATTTGTCGTTAAAGTCGAAAATTTAGTGCAACCTCTTTTAAACTTGACCTGTTACCAGAAACAGCGCTGGTGTGGAGTAGGATAAGTTGTATTTTTTATCTTTATATATTTTTCTCGGGTTTAATTTATCTATTTTGTAACAGTTCGCCAGAGCGACAAGAAAGTAAGTTCATCATCAGCGATTACTGTCGCTAATCTTCTGCTTCACTTTACGACTTACCTTTTCATTTATTTGGTTGATAATTTTCGAACCTTCTTCTTTTGTTCCATGTTTTCCTCTAAGTTGTTCTTACAAAAATATCAAGTCGTAGCACATGAACAATCATAATTTAATTTAAAAAACATTGGTTTATACGAAAAACATCCTATTACTCGACTGCCGAAGGAGGGTAATTTTTTTAACCTGTATGTGTGTAAGTATGTTTGTGGCTGTGTTCCTACTTTAATGCTATGTCAATTTAACGTCATGTTTGAACTGCTGCACTAATCTGTCAAAGGCGTTTAAGCAACAAGGTAGGTACTAAAGTGTGCAGCTACTTGTAAGACAGTCTGTACCCATCTACGGATCTCTGATTCCTTGTAGAGGCTGCACGAATGGCCAATTTCGACGATGAAATGGTCGTTAGGCTCATCTTAGCGTCGCGAGTGTCACTAGGTGCCTTAATTTTTAATCTTCTTCTTATAGTGCCTCTCCAACTAGTGAAGGTTGGCAGTCAGCTCCGCATATTTCTCGGTCTTTGGCGAGGTTGAAAAGCTCCGCTGCACTTGTGACTCCAGTCCATTCCCGAATGTTTCGCAGCCACGATTTCTTTCTGCACCCGCCAGCTCTTCTAATGTCTATATTGGCGGATAAAAGGATATGTATAATATGGGTGTCCGTCGCATCGTTTGTCTGAATTATTGTTTGTCATAAACTGGTTTTCAGCTGAGTCAGATAACTTTTAAGTTTTCTAAAAACACCTGCGACCCTGATCTTGGGATTTTGTTATAACCACACTAAGAAGTTAACAAAATTCAGGCGGAAATGGTTTTCCGCACAAACGATGCACTAGGAAAAATGAAGATTCCCTAATCCAATATAGATCACCAATCCACTATAGGTATATAGACGAGACTATCAAAACATGAGGTCAGGTTTTTAAAACTGGTTTTTTGTTAGACTTGTATCAAATTCTTACTTGCAAACCGACAATGAGTAACGAGATAATCGAATCGTTAAGCAGAGTTTACACTCGCGTAGTCTCCATGGACGTGTCAGTGCCCATTTTGTAAACCACAACCCAATAATATAGCAGTAGTTTAACATTGCAAATCCACTGCGATAACCACATGCTCCCGGTCGAAAGTTCAATTGACTTAGGGACAGCTTATACTCGTAGATATGAGGATGAGGATGCGCTGGGTGTTCAAGTCATAGTCAAACTAGTAACCGGTATGGAATTTCTGAATAATTATGCGTAATAACTACTTATCGTTGAGAGCTATATATTTCTGTGAAATTTAAAGTGTCTCGTGTGAGAGATTTGTATTTTAATGTAGCACCGACTACAATTAAAACCAGTGAGACAATTAAAAAAAAAATGCAAGAAAAATAACCGCACTTATGCTGCAGTTTTTTTTATTGGAAACAGATTAATCTTCGTAGGTACATTAAAAACCAGAAACCGACGTCCGAGCATCAAGAAGTTGATGAATGTAGAAGAAGCGAAAGTTGTACGTTCAGACCGGTGTACCTGGCGTTCCATAGCCTCTGCCTACCCTCATTGGGAGAAGACATGAAGGTATTGTATTACATACATACATCTGAGAGCGTCGGTGGCCACTAGGCTTAGGCGTTCGACTCGTGATCGTAAGGTACCGAGTTCGAACCCCCGCGGTCGCCATGTACCAATGAGTTTTTCTAACTTAAGTGCATTACCCGATGATCTTACGGTGAAGGAAAAACATCGTGAGGAAACCTGCACATTCGAAGAGCTGAGTGTGTAAGAGGGTAATTGCACAAAAGATCCTAAGATAAGATAAGATAAATACATTAAACAACGCCTGTTTCCCAGAGGGGTAGGCAGAGACCACTGCTTTCCACCTGCTACGATCTTGACAAATCTTTTTCGCTTCTCCCACATTCATACATCGAGTCATGCATGCACGTCGGTTTCGGGTACTTAAGATCCAGCCCTTTTCCAGTATTTCTCCGATTTGATAAAAAATGTGAGTATTTTAAGTACTCGGACCTTAAGACGTGCTTAAAGATCAGTAGGTAAGTATACTTCTATCACGTTTAGGCACTAAACGCCAAGAATAGCCATTTTGAGGTTGCACTACTGTCTGTAAAACATGTGCTCCCGGCCCGGTCCCCGCATTCGCGCGGCTTATGCGACACCCGTGCCCGGCGCCATTTTATTATCTCCACCTATTTCTTTTGTAAAAACAAAGGGAACACTCGTTTTTTTTCGAATTTTACATACTCCAGCTTATAATGTGAAAAGAATTCCTGCAATTAATGTGAAATAGCGCTGTCGCACGTTTTCCGCTGTGAGAATTTTCAAAAGGTTTTGCTGAGAATGTGACATATTTCGGGGAGCACTTTTAATTTAGGTTTTTTGCTATCGTATCATAGTATTACCTCACGTTTTATTATTTTCTATATGTAAAAAAAAATGATTGTTACATTTTATGAGTAATAAAATAAAATCACTAGGTACCTAATGTAAACGGTCACGATGGCCAAACTATGGGCATGTACCTACTTAAGGAAAAACTATAACATGCATAGAATTGTCAACTATTAAATTGAAAAAAAAAACGATATAAAAAAAAAACTGCGATTATATTGGTCTATTTGTTTGGGACTTACGATGCCACAACCGCAAAAACACAGATTGATCCTCATAGATACCCACGTAAAATTTTAAAACTCTTTTTTGTGGATCGTTAAAAACTATACTAAAATTAAATTCCGATTACCCCAACAACCTAAATGTTCAGTAAGTACACGATTCGACAAAGACGACAAACACCCCACAATCCCACATAAGCATGCCACAACAATATTCCAAACTTCCTTCACAGAAGTCATTCCCAGCGATCTTCATCAAGAGCAGAGATGCCTTGTGACCCATTTCCAGTGCACTTTCACACTATACGTGCATAAATACAAGTGTCAAAGCACATATTCCTTCATCGGCGTCAAAATTAGAACGTAACCTCATTTCTGCGAGCTATGCGGGTCTTGGAAGACTTTTAAGTTTCTTTTCTAAGAAAAACCTGGACAGAGTAGTTATTAAACGGGTCAATCCAGTGCTGGATATGCATTAAAACCACGGCCGGATTGCGGTGAAGGAAAGGCAGAGTTTTCACGATAGTGTATTTTTAGAATTTGTTTTACCAAGGTTCTTACCATTACTTTTTTATAATAGGTAATAGTCAGTTTTTTTTTTTTTTTTTTAAGTTTAAAATGATAATGCACATATAAAAGAGCGAGATTGTATAGCTTTGTCTTGATACGTATTTTAGTTCTATAAAAAGAAAAAAAATATATATTACGCAAAATACACACATAACAGGTAAAACTAAAAAATAACAACATCAAAACACGAAATGTCTGTTTCCTCGCGGCAGTAAAACGGTCACTGGTTTAGCATACACACGACACAATTCAGAGACACAATCAATACCTAGCAAACAATAGCAAACGAATGGGGCCACATTCACTACACACAATATATTAAATAATGAATAAATGAATACTTTTACACACAAATATTTTCCTTTAATAACGGAACGCTAAATATACGATAATTTGACTACATACCAACTAGGCTAATCGTATCTTCAGAATGTTGCACCTTCATAAAATCAAATTTCACCGATTTGTATGATAGTCACACTTCCGCCAAAGTCCTCAGCCTTATTAAAAATTTAGCACGTAATTCGGAATCTGCAACCGCGGGAGGTTCCTCCCTCGTTTGCAGCGCATTATTATTATGATAATAGGATTTTATGCAAGATAAGCCGCTGCACCGACCGCAGAGTTAAACTTTAATCCAGTATTCACATTGAACCCACAACTTCCAACTAACCTTAACACTAATGAACCCTCTTTGATTTCAATCTCTTTGTAAGCATATGTGAAACTTTGCACACCAGTTAAGCCTCTAATTGCGAAATTGAAAACTTTTGGAACGAAATTTCTAGATGAGATATATTATACGTTTCGACCTTTATGAAATACTGAATAAGTTTAAAATATAACTTGCACATAAACGAAGAAACTGACTGATAAGTTTATACACCAGCGCAAATTCTTAACCGATGTACTTAAAAACAGGTCAATCAGAAACTAGTTCATCTCACAGCCTCTGTGAAGAAAGAGTTATTGGGAGCTCGGAGGTTAGGCAGACTAAAGGCCATGCTTCTTTGGCCTCGTCAAAATGAAGTACGATATAAATAGAAAATGATGCCGAAAGGATTTTTGAAATTACATCTTGACTAGGTACCTACTACGAGTATATAGTAGGTACCTAACGCGGAAGAGCGAGAGCGACACCATAATACCATAAACCGAACTGATGCCTAAACCACCGAATCGCACAGGAAGTGAGGCCTATCCTATATTTTATCTTTTTATCAAATTGTGAACACTTTGAATGAGCATGGGCAAATGAAATCTGTCAGCTCCATTTAATCTAACCGTTCAATCAAATTGCGTCTGCTAATCCATACACATAATTAATTTGTAAAGATTAGATTAAAATAAAATATAAAAGGAAGAATCTCCATGATTGCTAATTAGTATTTTATCTACAAAATGAAGGTGCTAGCTATTTTCTTGGCTGTGGCTGTTACCGCCTCATATGCAGAGACTTTCTCTGCAGAGGATTCTTCGGCTTTCGGATATCATACAAAAGTTGGTATACCTGAAGCAGCAAGGATAAGGCAAGCCGAAGAAAAGGCTCAATTAGACCTGGAAAGCCAAAGAATTGTAGGTGGTTCAATAACTGATATCAGTGAGACCCCATATCAAGTAAGTGTGCGCTATATTTTGTAAAAGTATCCATAAAATAATCTACAGCACTCCATTTGCATTTTGTTTGGGAAGTTGACTGACAACATGTCTGTGCCTATTCAAGACGGTAAAAAAAATATCGCATTTGATCTGTTATCGCATAGTCAACGTTTTGATAGCTCTTATTTTCTTGACAGTAATGGCGGCTGACGTCATAACAATACCATAACAGGCAAACTACGATATCGTTTTTACCGCCTAGAATAGAGGCGCTGTACTTATTTTAACAACCTGTGGACCGCCCACCATGACGTCATATCAGTAAATAATCAACTTAATAATGGCTCAAATCATACGTTGAGCAGACAATAATAATCGCCTTAGTATCTCTCGTGAGATACTACGGCGTTCCACGGGTTAAAGAACGTGAAATGTTGTCTTTACATAAGATTAACCCAATATTTTTTAAAGGTTGGACTTGTCATCACAATCCTGTGGATTTTCAACTCAGTTTGCGGCGGTTCCCTTATCTCTTCGACCCGAGTAATTACCGCTGCTCACTGCTACTTCGACGGGTCAATCACTGCCCAATCCATGACCACAGTTCATGGCTCCAATTTCCTGTTCTTTGGTGGAGTCCGTATAACTACCACGGACATCGAGGTTCACCCCAACTGGACACCTTCTATTATTGCCAATGATATCGCAGTCATTCGCATTCCAGGAGTAACATACTCAAGTAAGGATTCAAATAAAAACTTGTATCTTCAACGTTAAGATAGATTCCTTTGTCACTGAGGATATTTTTGTACAGCATCTAATTCAAGCAAAAAGGTTCAGAAAATTTGGTATTACGATGTTATTCCGAAATCTCGGGCAATAACGGCACCGAACGCTCTTGTGATTGGTACGAACACCACATCGGAAAACTCTAACTTATATTTTATCAAATATGGTGCAATAGGTACATTGTTAACACTTAACTGATACGTGATCCGGGGGCCTACACAGATTTTAACGTATACTCGTATGGAAGTGACATAAGCTCTCGACGCGTCAGTCAGCAGCTTACGTCAATCCTAAACAAAATCGATAACGATATGTATGCATGTATGTATGTAGGTATGTAAACTCTTTATTGCACAAAAATATTAATATTGCATAATTAATATTAAACTACTGTACAAATGCGAACTAATCCCTTAATGGGATATGATATGATATGTATGGAAGTAAACTTAACGTGAACATGATTGTTCCCAGATGTGATTCAACCCATCCAGCTACCTCTCAATGAAGTTTCGGATCTCTTCGTTGACTCCAACGCACTGGCTTCTGGGTACGGCCTCACAGCTGACTGTAAGTAACTTTTTACAAAAATCCTTTTCTGAAATATACAGTTATAAAAATAATATCGGGGGACAACGTCACCAATAGACCTAGACCCAACTAAGCTTTAGGCTCATTCTATGAACACAAGGCAACGATAAACATACTTATATAGAGAAGTACATACTTACATACATATGTAAGGTGAAATGGAACGCACAGAATGCGTGATATACTGATGAGTGAATGAGAAGAAAGATAATCGAAAATGAGTGTTTATGAAATAGATGGATGCATGGTATTTTTAGTATGTTAGACTAAGAAATAAAATAAACAATATGGCGATAGTCCTTGTTTTAATCTAACAAATATTATACAATACACCCAAGACTCAGAACCAACTTGTGCTCATCACACAAATATTTTCTCTGACTGTGAATTTAGAGGTGCTAGGACCTTGTGCAAGGTCCGTCTGGATCGCTACCACCATTAGACCTCATCCTTAACCTACCTCCAATCAGCAGTGCGGAAATAAGACAACCAGTGAAATTACTAGCATAGAGAAATTCCATCTTAGTCCTCAGGGTTGCCAACTCATTTGTGGTTTTAGGATCGCAATCTTTAGATTGTAGCTTGGAGAATGTAAATGACAATGGTTCAGAGATCCCACTTACCATCAGGTGGCCTGTGTGCTCGTTTGCCTTCTCCAAGCCATAAAAAAAATCGAACCTAGGACCGCTAGCCTGTTAGGCGTCTGGTTCACTGCTACTGCTAGGCTACCTACTTAACAGCCTCGTCAAGTTTTATTTAGATTAAAACAAACGCCAATCAGCACTTGCGAATCATAAGCGAAGTATTCTGGAAATACGATAAATTACATTAAATTAAACGAAATGGTATGTTGTTAGCTGGCAGCATTGGAACTCTGCAGCAGCTGAGCTCTGTCACCCTTCCCGTCCTCCCCAACTCAGAATGCGCTGCTGTGTACGGCTCCACATTCGTCACTGACTCCACCATCTGCACCAGCGGTGCTGGAGGTCGAGGAACCTGCAGCGGAGACTCTGGTGGTCCACTTGTTGTTGAAAGCAACGGCAGAACCATCCTGGTAAGATTATTGGTTTACCTCATCATTCAGGTTAATGGATCTAGATTCCAAGGTCGATCAAGGTGGTGTTGTGGAAAAAAAAAACGGATGCGTCAAATGTCAGACAAATGTAGACAGGTCCACGCAGTTGTTAATCCTCATTCAACTTGCAGTTGCTACAAAGCGAACCTATAAACTAAGCCAAATGGAGAAATTATCATTTCTCTCTAACGTGTCTCGAAAATGAGTGATGACATGGAAACAAAATGTCTGATACCTTTTGTCATTCTGTTGGACTTGCAGATATTCAAATGGCAAATGTGGCAGATAACCAATATAGTATCCCGGAAAGGTAGTTACTTAAACTACCACATCTTCACCTCAAAAAAATTAAACTACCTTTTAAATAAAGGCCTAACAGAAACGTATTTTCTCCTAAACGACAAACAGAATTCAAAGAAAAATAATTACTCACATCAACAGCAGCGGGCCTATAATATGTTTGCATTTATCCCATGACAAAATGTGGATAAAGCATGCGTCACTCTCGTACAAATACATTATTATACGTGTCAAAGTGACGGATATTTTATCTCCATTTTCTCACGCGATAAAGCCAGCCATATTAGGCACCCAGATGTAGGTTGGTAGGTTATTAAAATAAAAGTTTACTAATATAATAAATTTGTAATAACTATTTCGTTTTATTTAGATCGGCGCGACATCGTTTGGAGCCAGCGACGGCTGCTCAGTCGGCCTGCCTGCCGCTTACGCCAGGATCACCTCATACCTCTCCTGGATCCTCTCTGTATAAACTTAGCAGTTTCTGAACTTCGGGACGAAATGTGCATAGTTTATACTGTATAAACAAGATTCGATTACTGATTTGACTTTTACTGTGTTTTCCGTACTTTCCTGGTTTATATAGTAAAGCTAAATTTCGAGTTAACTTCATTGTATTTACAGTAAGATTGTATACTCATTCTGACAAGCGCGAAAAAGGTACAGGTACATTCACTAAAGTTGGCACGAATGGAATGAACAAAAGTAATGTCACCTATCACTGTGTGAGTGCCGTCCTTTGAGCCGATGTTCGAATTTCAAACCAAAAATCTGTTATTATTTTACAAACTTGTATACTTTCGTTCACTCATTCAATCCATTCGTGCTAACTCTCGTGAATCGACCTGTACTGTACGTCTTTCAGTTTCCTTTAAGTTACTGGTACAATAGGTGAAACTTGAGAATGTAATCTTGAGAATTCTAATATCTATGGGTTTCCAATCCCAGTTACCATCAGGTGGCTTGCGTGCTCGTATCCTTTATATCATGAAGTTTAACGAGAATCGATTTCATATGAGAGCACGAGTAAATGTAAATTTAAGTGCGGTTTAATCGCAATATACCTATTTAATTACTTTATTTGTTTTACTTCATCGTAAACATTAAAATGGTCGTACCTTTACGAATCATACAGAAACACCTTTAAAAAATCCTGCTGTCAGTTCACGAAACAGTTGGACTGTAATTAGTAAACGGGTCTAAAATTAGAAATGCTGCTTTTCACGTACCCATTAGGTGAATATTAGGTAATTTAGTGTAATTAAGCACACGTGGCACAGTTCCCTCGCTAAGTGCACGCTGCGGTTACAGGTGGAGTGCCGTTTACGGGCACTGGAGAAGTTATCAGTTCCAACCATGTTATTCTATACCGCAACTGCTGAAATTATCTACTTTTACGTCATAGTTACTACGCTGTGTCAACTCTTTGGGTCCCTTATACCCTTCTTACCTTTAGGTTAACTGGAAGAGATCCCATAGGGGATAAGTTCGCCTATGTACATTATCTATGGTGATTCAAAATGTTCTGTAATTTTTCATGTGCAATAAAGAGTTTACATACATATACCTATTGTAAAAATCCCGTGGCAACCGATACCAAGTGTTCCATTCTCTTTTATAGTCCATTCGCTTAGATAGTGTCGCTACACTCACACATATGTGTGGTTATTGTATTAAATACGAATATAATTCGATGTAAACTGCCAAATTTACTTGCGGGTTAATACGCCTCAAGTGAATTTCGCAGTATACTTCGAATTATATTCCTATTATATTACAATAACCACAAGTACGTGCCAGTGGAGCGACACTAAGCGAATGGACTTTACACTTGGATACATGTATTTTAAGCTTGGCAGTCTGCAGGCGTAGACAATTCGCATAAGTTGCAATTGACGGTAGCTTTGCGACTATCAAAAACTGTCAAAATGTAATTGACATAACAGCCCAACACGTGACTTTCCCCGCCACCTAACGGCAATCCTAAACGTTTTCTTTGATTTTGGTGGTCGGTAACTTGCGCAGAATGCATGACCAGGCCAACAGGGATGAGTCAGACATTGTGCATGGTTCGTCTGGAGCATTACCATTACCATCATCCTACCACCGAACCCTTACGTCAAGCAGAAATGATCACAATATTGTGAATGCTGTTGCTGACTGCGGGACTGTCAGTAAATTTACTAAAATAAAGGTTGGTATTCCATGTTAGGGCATCTCGAATCCCGAGTCTTCATAACTGTTAAGCCGGGTACTCATTAGCGAGCCGTAACCGTAACATGCGTGATACAGTAACGAGGTTCTAAGCGTGTTGCAGTTTAGGCTCACGACGTCGCTGGAACGCTTTCACCGAGCGTACTCATTTTGCGAGCTGTAACTGTAACCAAACAGATACAGTAACGAGGTTCTAGTGTGTTCTTGACGTCCTATGATTCGCGGCAAAAACCGACAATCGTCGGCTCGCTGAGAGTCGCTCGAGTAGCGTTCGTTGCAGACTCGCGAACCACGTACACACTATGTTTTTTGGTTTCAGCAACGGTTACGGTTACAGCTCGCTAATGAGTACCCGGCTTTACATGCCTATTTATTTATAATAATAAGAACAGTTGCATCTGAATTATCTGGTTGATCTCATCTCTGGTTTGCATTTCTGTGCCTTAAAAAAGCAGTACTTAAATTCGTCGCAAACTCACATTTGTTGCGACACAGAATAACAACACCATTTGGAGGAAGTGACGCATTAGGGTATATTTGTCTGCTAAGTAGTCGTAGAGCGAACATATAGTTTATGTAACATCCATCACAGTTGAACTGCGGCGCACCAACGAGTAAACTATGTAGGGAGCTTGACAGCATCGGTAATACCTTCCATAGTTTAAGTAATAAAGCACTACAGTAGGGTTATTCCCACCTGTTAACTACCACCAATTTGTTACCACTGGTAAAAGCTGGTATTTTTTCTCATCTTTTACACGGTGGTAACAACTGGGAATATTTGTAATGTATCTGATTTACAATAGAATCACTCCTAGTCCTCGTATTATGACGAAGATGCAATTTTAAGGTTACAGCAGGCTTCAGCTGTAATCTCTAGGATTTTCAAAAAAATCATACGAGTAATAGGAGTGATTCTATCGTGAATGGATCTTCATCCATTGTGATTGTCATTCTACCTGCTAGCAAGCTGTTCAAAACTTGTTCGTAGTCGAAGGTAAAGATTATTTCAGTTACACGCATCGCAGTTTGGCCTTCGACTGCCAAAAATTTTGCAAAATTAAAGACTATTCGAAACTTTATGCAATTCTATGATAAGGGACTACTGGGAATTAATTCAAATTGTATTAGTTTACCAGAAAGTAACTTCATTTGTAGGTTAATGAGTGATATAGCGATAGTAGGTATCTAAATGTTATCTTAATCGATGTACTATCAGCCATAGAACGGTGTCACAGTTGGCATTCTAAAACAATTTCTTTGACACTTCTTTCGACTTAAATCTTAACGTCAATATGACACAGTACTATGGTAGGTCAGGGTTCCATTGGGCTGGATAGTATGTGTATATATTGTGCAAGAGTGAATAGTTCATAATAATATTAATAATATTAACTAAATTCTATGTCGTAAATTAGGGCACACCTTATACCTAGTTATTTTGCTAAAACGATCGCATTTCATTTTTTACCATTAAAGAATTTGAATGTTTAGCAATATGACTGTTTTTTTTTCATAATAATCCATTAATTAGCCGTGTGACACGACTAATGATATGTCAAACTGCTAAAGATTTAAATTCCCGAATAGTACATCCCTATTTTGTGGAGATTGTATTTTATTTTTTGTAAAATAAGGTTTTTACTCACTTACATACTCGTACTGACACTTATTTCTTCTTTTGTCAATTTACTGGCATTTTTTTACAAGCTTTTATTTAAGTTGCTTCGTTTTATTGCATGTAAATTTTGAAGGCTAGCTGTTATCATTATGAACTGAAATTGGGAAAATGTAAATAAATAAACTAGAGAGCAATATATATTATCATCATGATATCGAGGTGCTGATGTGATAAATAAGGAAAATAAAAACATTTAAAAACAGACATACAAAATGGAACAAAATACTGATATAGACCAAAGGACTGTTGTCACAAAATGTTTCCAACTCAGCGTTGTGCAGGCATAGGTAGCCTTTGATGGAGTCTGAAGGTGGCAACAAGATCTATGCCAGGGTTTCCCAACGGAGTATGGCGCGCCTCCCTAAGGGCAAGGGGGGCGCGGAATGCTTTTTTTTTCGAAAAAAAACTAACGTGACCTAACCTAACTTAACCTAACCATTTTTTTTGTAAATCGGTGTTTTGTTTAAGAGGGTGTAGTATTTCTGAATTTTAAAATAAGCCCTTTAAAACATTAGAGAGTGATATGAATAAAAATAATAGTAACTTGTACGATATGTAACGTTATTGTACTTAATCATTATATTTATTTCGCGTTATACCTAACAACTATTATGACTATTGATTATTATAACTAAAAATAATATGATTACCAATTTCTCACTTTCGAAAATCGAAACAATAAAATTATGGGAGTCGAAGGGATCCCATAGGTACTGTACTTTAACGTAGACCCACCGAATTGGGATTCATACTTTGTATAGATACATTTAATTTAAGATTTTAGAAATTTGTATAGAATTATTGTGTTTTGACATGTAAAACTCTGTTTTATCAAGGAATAAATAAATAAATAAATAAATAAATAAATAAGTATTTAATAACTCCAAAAAAATACAGTTGGCCAAAAGCTTGTCTCAAATATGATTTTGTCAGTAACTTATCTTTATTGACTTTTATTTAGTCTCTTCGTTTAGTAAAAATATTATATCACAAGACTTAAGCACCTTGTTGATAGATTAGATGTGGCAATCGAATCTTTCATCTGCTTATCTTAGGCAAAGATATGTACTGTTAGATCAGTACGATCTGAGACATGAAAGTCAGCCTATAAAAAATTGTGTAGCATTATAAGACAAACTATCTTGCCTACCAAAACAGTTTTTATTCCTATTAACCAAGAAGAATGCGGGCGATCTTGTTTCTTTTTGCAATATGCATAGTAGTTTCTAAAGCGTACGTAACAGATCGAGGATTATTATCATCATTTAATAACGGTGTCTATGACTACCATCGGAGAACTGGAATAGCATTGGCAGAGAAGATAAAAGCAAGTGAAAATGACTTAGCTTTGGTACAGCGGATCATCGGAGGATCTCCAGTTGGAATTGACACCGTACCTTACCAAGTAAGTAAACCAGCCTTAAAGTAAATAAATAAACATCAGGGGATAATTTCACACAAATTGCCCTAGTCCCAAACTATGCTAGGTATCTCGTCAAAAAAACACATATTCACTTTAGAAATAGATTTTAGCCTAAAGGAGCGTCCCCACATTCGGCGTGAACGTCGAGTGGAGCTTTGTAACGCTCGGCTCAACGTCCACAGCACTCGAATATTCACGCGAATGCTTTCA